>AP028444.1:7675332-7948023 GCA_036509395.1 Antheraea yamamai | reverse complement strand
AGATATTCGACAAGTGTATTGATTGTCACTTAAGTTTAATTTACGCTCACCGAAGGATTTGGGTGATAACTGGTAATGAATATAATTTGGAAAATTAGTAGTAATAACAAAATATGCAACAATATATGAGTCGACAATACTGTCGGTCGCAGTGCGGCTACAGCAATCAACGACGCGGACAATTTTGCACCCCGCTAATTGGTACAGCTCGTCGCGCGACTCTCGGAAACAAAGCCTACCTACAAATCTGCGTTATATTTTACACAGCAGAATTTTTATTTTTTAACGCATTTTTTTTCTAAGTGAAATCTTCTTTAACCGACTTGAGCGATTTTTGGTAGGAGAAAAACTATTGGGTTCGCATTGACCTCAACATGCTCGTGACGTATTGCACTTGTGCCAGACATTGTATATAGTCGACTGTATCCTGGCATCTTTAAATTTTTGTATAGATGAAATCTTGTGATTGCGCCTCACCGACCGTCACTACTGACGATAACATGCTCTTGACGTATTGCGTTTGCGTCAGACTAGCGGTGCGTAATGCAGCGACCTGTGAACACGTAAAATTGATATTTTGTATTAAGGTCGCGCACCCCGTTATAATTTTGATTCATTAATAAACTATATAAAAATGAATATAATTATTGCTCGGAGTGCCAATAGATGCGAAAACCAGATTATTTTTAATAATTTCAATTTATAAATTATGAAATTCAGACTATAATTGATTTAAAAATTAAAAAAAGAACACAATAACTCTATTCTAATACTCTATTGTTTTTGAATTTTCGCTGCCTCGATTTTTTTAATACTATATATACATGTAACGTCTACTGTGTTTAAGGGCAGATTTACAACTTATGGTTGTTCGCTCGTTGTATGAGATGAATTTTTTTTTTATGTTTTCAAAATAACTAACGTACGTGTAATAAGGAAGTTATTAATTTACTTACGAAATTCAGGTTGTATAAATATATAGCATGTGGAAGTTTTATCTGTTTCCAAATGTAACAAATAATAACTTTACAACAAAACCGGATAACGAACGGTTAAGCTTTGAAATAAGGAGATAACCTTCCTTGCAGTAAAGCACTTAAACGCCGACCGTGCATTTGTGAATGAGAATGCAGGAACAGGTTTTACATTCAACCTTAACTCCGGTTAACGCAATTTCACTGAGGTGCTCTTCAACCACAGCCTCAGTCCTCTTGTGTAATATTCAACGAAGTGATTTTTACAATAATGTTTAAAATGTTCTTCTATAAAACATTTGATTGAGCTTTTCTTCCTTAAATGTTTATTTCTAAGGCTCATAATTTTTCACATCCAGAGTTATATTTTAGAGATGTTTTTTTCCGAGGCTTAGGCCTTTGGCACAAGCTGTAGTGGACAAACCGTATACGATTATGAGATGTTCAACAGAGATAATCTATAGACAAGAGTAGGGTGAAAAAGGCCACCTATGTTCCGTATGCTCCTACGTGTTCCCTCCTTCGTATAACATGGCGTCCTTCAAGCGTAACGTGAAGAGACATTTACGCAGGCTGGCATGAAAGCGGCGACGAACAATAGATGTCATGTCCCTGGACGCGGTCGCCGTTGTTTTTGGATTGTATTATACTTACCATCAGGCATAGTGCAGTCACTTTGTCGTGCTATAATAAAAATAAATCTATCTCTTCTTTTAATCAGATGGATACTAGAAAAACGCGACCAATTAGGTGCACCACAAAATAACCTCCAAAAGTTGCATCCCATATCATTTATTACTAATTTGATTTCAAATATCCTTGTTCAGAAGTAACCGTTATTTTTGATATAAATAAAATTCTTTTATTCTAAAAACCGTTTCACATATTTAAAGTTATGTGATTAAACTTACATCAGTATCACATTTAATTGAAGTGTTAAAATAAACATTTCAAATCGCCACAATTGTAGATAACTGCCGGACGAGCTAATAAGACGGATAAATCTCTTAGCTTCTATTTGCTCAAAGAAATATATCGGCTTATTTCACTCCGCTTAATTAGAAAACCGTCGGATATAACGATGGGTTGGATATTGAATGCTGTGGGCATTGATCTAAATAATGAAAGGATAATTATGTTTGAGGCTAAGGCAACCGAGAGAGCTCTATTAATTATGAAGACATGTAAAGCGTTGTAATCAAGATATTCACAAAGTCATCTACAGTGTTTCAAAGTTAATTGCGCTAAAACTCGTAATATTAATGAGTGTGGAGAGAAATTTATGATTAACGTTTATTAAGCGTTGTCTGATTTAGTGATATTAAAGGTGAAATATAACTCTAGACTAGACTTTTATTACATACTGGCTGTGCCCGCGACTCCGTCCGCGTAGAACCTAATGTTAACCTAAAAAAAAAGTGCCTAATAAAATCAACTGAATATATTAAATCCATTTACTTATCTTACATTCTCTCGTACATAAGTCGCGTCATCATTAAAATTACAATAACTTTTGATAAAGTAAACCGATTTTAATGAAACCAAGCTAAAAGTTACTTGAGGACATGCTTTGAGATTATCGTGAACACAGTACTTAAACAGCGATGCACGTTCAAACAAACAAAAACAAACAAACATACAGACATTAAAAAAAATTAAAATGTATTTTATTAGTCATTTCAAGACATCAGCAACGAATTTGAATTGAATTTTCACAAAAATCTAAAACTAGTTGACCCGTGCAACTTCGTCTGCACCAAATCGATTATTACCGGTTTCAATTTTTAAACACGAAAAATCTTAATAAACCCGATTGCAGCGACACCTACCGTTTCCAATTGTGAATCCAAACTATCCAGGGACTCACTCAAACTTATACCTAGTTGGTATCTGAGATTTTTTTTTAAATAAGCCTAAAACCCGTTACATATTAGGTATAGTTTCGTTTACACATATTTTTCAACTTTGTCGACATAGTATTATCGAAGTGAACTTTCTTTAGAATCGATGTGGTTTGGTAATTAGTGAAAAGATGAACATAATAAAGAGACAAACACATACATTAATAGAATTTAACCTATTACATTTTATACTTCTAATTCAACTAATTGATAATTTTGAACAGAAACGTTATGTCGCCGTATCGCAATTATAACATACGGTACTTGTGCAATATACAGACCGACGACGACGAAGACGTCGGTTCGGAATCCAACGGTAATATTTTTTGTTTTTTTCTAAGCAATTTTTTGTTATATATAGCACAAAAAAAACAAAATCCGTCAAGAATTTTATCAACTATATTTTTTTTACTTTCGTCCGTTATCCTGGAGAGCCCTTTGCGTTTTATGGGACAAAGAGTATCCTAGATGTGACCTTGTAATATTAGTTATCATTCTGACTAGTTTCGTCAAAATTGTTTCAATACTTTCAGAGTGATAGGTGTTTACAGGGACAGACAGGCAGACAAAAATTGTAAAATGTTTATTTTTGGCTTCTATATCGATAAGAAAGTTTACCTCAATTATAGTTTTCAAAAAATATTTAATGTACAGTTTTGGCCTTGTTACAGTTTTATTATAGTATAGATAGATAACAATGAACGTAATTGCTAAAAGATATTACTATAGATCTATGATTAACGGTGAGTATTTAAAAATGTTAATACTAATTTGATGCCACTAAAATTAGATCAAGTCCATCTTATGCGGTAAGCAAAATCATCATCTGAAACAATGTTTATTTTGAATTCATTTATTTCAACTTCAAGTCATTATGTTATTCATAAGGGAGTTAGAAAAATATTTATGTATAATTGAGAAAATTTTATTTTTCTAAAATAATGTCCGTGCCTTTTCTTAAGCCGAAAACTTTGTGGACTTCATATAAATAAATTGTTTATAAATTATAAAGAATATGGCCCTTAATACATTTGAAGTAAAATTAAACGATTATTCTTATTTCTATTCGTATTTTATCACCCTTATCTGTCTTTAATGTGTTATTGTTTATTACTTAGTATCTGGTGCATGTAACACAATTCTATAAAAATGATTTTGTCGTTTCGTGAGGACTGGGAATTTTTTTGTCCAGATTAATTGTTCATTGTGCTAATTGTGCACTGTCTATTATTGATTTAATTAAAAATTTTAAATTATAATACTGTAGCCTTTTTACTGATTCTAGGTTACTTTTATGAAATTTTATCACTACTATTTAGGTTCTACAGTAAAGTATAATGGAATGTATATCTGAAAATACCTATATCTGTCAGTAAAAGTTCTATGAAAATCGGTGCTGCTATTTCTAAGATTAGCCAGGAAACACAATAGACACGTAAATTTTATTTATATATATGTATATCTATATACTGACATACATTTAAAATTTTTATTCCTTAATGTCGACTACGAACGTTTTATTTTGATTTTTCCATTTTTAATTACATTATAACTGTTAATCAATTCACAAATAATTATCAAACAACATATATGATAATGTGTCGTTCTAAATCTACTTCTTGAAAACAACTTAACAGAAACATTGATTAAATTGTTTACTGTTTGATCCTTTTCCCCGTTTCTCGTATATGTAAACCCGGATAAAACCAATATTATGTCCAGTAAAGTGCTTTGTTTACTGTAAGAACATGAAAATCTTTTCGTAGAGTCGAATTGTATTTGAAATCTACAATGTGTACGCCCGTGAATGAAATAAAAACAATACATATATTACTATGTTGTTCAAGACAGTAAATAAGCTAAACCTAAACAGACTGGGTTCACAAGTGAAACTTTTTTTATTTTTTATTATTAACTTGGGGAAATCCATTATGGATACGCCACCCTCCTGGGGGAGAGAGTGGATTATGTCCGACTCCCACGGACTAAAACCCCACGGTGTACCGACAGACCGTATTGTTGGGGCGGCAAGGGATCGTCCTACGCTAATCACCTTGGATAGCCGTCCGAACGGTCCGCCTGGCGGACGGTGACCGCCGGGCTCCTACCTAATAGGGAGACAGACTAGGTACACACCAGCTACGTCCCTTCGTCAGCTGGACCTGTGCAACTCTGGAGCGTGATCTGGTACGGCTACGGTGGTGGGAGGAGGTGAGCAAATCGCCGCCTCCTCCCGCCAGTCCTCCGTTGGCGGAAAGGGCCACTTAGAGGATTCATTTCACGGGTCCGCTCCACCGCCTCCTTGGCCTAGCATGGCCGAAACCATACTCGGCAGCGACCAAACCCTACTACCCCCTACCGCCGCAGCCAAAATGCGACGCTGTCCCTCCCACGCAGCACACTCAGACAGAGTATGCTGTGCGCTGTCCTCGTCAGCGCCGCACTCGTGGCATGCGGCGGTCGGCTCCTTGCGAGCGATCTGATGCAGGTACCACCCGAAACAACCATGTCCGTTTAGCACCTGCACCAATCTGAACGTCAGGGAACCACATTCCCTTTCCATCCACACCCACAGGACCACCACAGTCGCGTTTACAGTATACCGCCATTACGGCGCGTCCACCAGGTCCTGCATCCAATGCTCTACGGCCTCCTCCCTCAGCTGCCGCCTCTTATTCTCTATCTCCCTGGGACCCGGAGGCTCCCCACTATGTTTTTCACAAGTAAAACTGCCGAAACACAGCTATAAGTTCTTGGCGGCAGATTTTTAACTGGACAATGTTAGCTTCCCAGGAAGGTTTAGAAAAAGCCTTACAACTGTGTTATGGTTTTGTCACTATGTTTTCCATAATCGTAAGCGCCGGCTCGTTCATAACGATTCGAACCTCCGTCTTTTGACACGGTGTCCAAATAAAATACCTATGCCATCATCGCTTCACGATCTTATGTCTTCTTAACTAAGGATAAATCATTACATAGTATAAAACAAAGTCCCCTACGGCGTCTGTCTGTCTGTCTGTTCGCGATCAACTCCAAAACTACCGAACGGATTTTCATGCTGTTTTCACCGATAGATAGAGTGATCAATGAGGAACGTTTTAGTATATAATTTGTCAAGGATTTTTTCAAAATCAGGGCGGGACAACGTCTGCCGGGCCCGCTAGTATACAATAATTAAAGAAAGTATACTTGTTTTAGAGATTGTGAATATTGAACTTTATTTTATTGATTTATCTATTCGGCCCTTATTCTTTCGTTTTCTGGATAATATCGGTTAATATGCAAAAGGATCTTACTTGGCTATTCTCAAAGGGCTTTTGATTTATTGCGTTACGAACATAATTTAAGTTGAATTTGGCGATTGAATTATTGACTCTCACCTTTGGACTATATTTCACATCGCGACTTGATTTTAGCAAAAATGTCTGGTACAAAATAAATAGTTATTTCTCATTTAATGCTCAATATTGAGTATAAGCCGTTCCTTCAAAGGAAGCTGCTACTATCATATATAATTTACAGCCAAATGTTGATATTCAGAACTATTTACACTTTCCAGAAACCAATAGATAACGATTTTTTTCATAATTGGGTTCAATTCACAGCGTAAACGTATTTACGTCGAAAATATTGAGATATGACTAGCTGGTAACCGTCAGTACCATACTGCATTTTGGGAACCGGAGCCATTCACAGAGAACCACTAAATCGTTATGTAATATAATAAACTGTATCGTAAATGTTAGATTATCAATACATATGCATGTCTCTGATATCATTATTTATTACTGTCTTCATACACTAAATTGCATACCTTCGTTATCTCAGGCACTGCTAGGACTAAGTACTTCATGTATCAATTTTTCATATGAACGTGGATTTAATTATCCGGTTTTGTACATAAACGGTGTAAGTTTTGCTTGTTTTATATAGAACTAACTTGTGCCTGCGGTCTCACATTTTAATGGAGATTTGACATATCTCACAGTAACAGTACTTTTTTATGGATTCAAGGTATCCCATGCCCTTTCTGTACTCTTGACAACTGAAAGTTTATTCATAATTTGTTAAGTAGTTAAGGCGTGAAAACATATAAAACAAACAAACGGATATTTGCAATTATAATATTGACAAGGGTTATGAAGTTAGCACTAGCGACGGCCCGTGACTTCGAAATTGAATTCATAAATCCCAATGAGATAATATAACAGAGCGACTATGTGAAATACAGTAAGTGTGCACAAACGTCTACGCATGTTTGGGTAGTCATATTACATTCGCTAACCCTTAGTCCACAGTACAATGCACGATTTATCTCTGTTCTCCTATTTTGTCGCACACCGCTCAAATGTAGCCCATTAATACGCGGCCGCCGAACGTGGTACTACTCGATTTCTTGATTCTTCCTTTTGTTTGGATTTGACACGTCACCCACGAGTTCTTGCAACGAACATCAGGGTACGTGACTGTGGACTGTTATAGCATGCGAATATAATTCCAAGACCCTTGTGACGTCATTGAATGTAGAAAGCATATAAAGCCGTGCATTGATTGGTTAAAAACCAATCAGTGCGATTGGCGCAGCGAATGTGAGCGATCTTAGCTTCGTGACAGTTAATTTTACTTAAACGATGTTCACACAGTACCTATTTAGTATATTTACCCGAACAAAAGAATTACAATAGAAACTTACAGAGCATTGTAGACAGATTTTTAAGTACTGACGTTAGTATTCTGGAGCTTTCACAGTGCTCCCAAACTTTCATAACGGATATTCGTTCCGTAAGCTCAGTGATGTGTACGCAAAACACGAATTTCTGCATTTATTCATGACTGCAAGCTGGCCACTTTACTCAGCCGCTTTGTATTACAAATACTAGACGAGAATTTAAGTAGCTAGGGTTGCCTCGGCTTGTTCACCTTGCGTTTTTTTTTAACTTGCAGTATTCTATATCTATTATTTTAAATTAAGCACATATATTTCTTACACTAAACGCGGGCAATAAGAAACAAAATAATATATAAACAATGGTTGCGAGCTATGTATTACATTTGGTCAAATATTTTAAAAGGTATTAGTGTTGATCTTCTCTTTGATTTAATTCAGACAATATGATATCAAATAACTTAATCTTTTGAAGTTATACTTCTTGTGGCGCGTTAGGGAAAAATAGTGAGAGTAAATTTTTACGATGCGCGCGCACACCGTATTGAAAAACCGACACCCTGAAGTTAGCTATAGTTAACATTTTGTTTCTTTGTATTTGTTGTTTGTATTTCTTTGTATTAAAAATTTCAATTTTTTCTATTGTTAGTGTCGTTTTTTCTACGAACGTAGAATAAGGCGAAATATAATTTTTTTGAAAAAAAATATATTTTGTTACGCCAACGAAGTATAACTTCTAACGCGTGTACATAAGTACACACACACACTTTTTTTTTAACTTTATAGGTCGTTGCTTATGACGTAAATCTCACACAGGTGCTTGGTAATAGATTTTCAGCTTGAGAGCTGCCTGGCTAGCCAGACGGACTTAGATAAAGCCTTACCACAATGTTATGGTTTGATCACGATTTATCCCTTCACTGAAAGTTCCAACTCAATTGTTAGGATTCGAACCTACGTCTATCGACGCGGTGTCCGAACACGCTAACCACTGAGGCATAATCGCTTCAAAACTAAATAATCATCGCCTGGCATCAATTTAAATAATTTTAAACAAGAATTTCTTTAAACCCTATATTTGTATAATATTGATTTTTTTTTTGTATGAGTAAAAGGCTCATAACTAAAAGTGATGTCGATGATAGCTCCGACCGATTTCGGTCATGGTGATTACTTTGAACTCTAGTCTCAGAAATATTCGGAGTCCAGTAATGGAAGCGGTCAGTTGCAGATATTAAGGTGCACAAATATACGCGCAAGACACAGGTGCACATACTTATCGTTGTTTTTCTGGATGGGAACCGTTACGACTGGAGAAGGAGTCAGACAGATCAGTATCACGTCGAGAAAGTTACAAGGGGTCAGCACTATCTCGCACTCCCTTCATTGCCTTTTACGATAATCTCGGGAAGATATGAGGTGGTGCTATTCTACTCTGCTAGCACCCCATGGCTAATAAACTAAAATTAACGCACTATTAGCTATACACTCAGCCCTATAGCATCGGAGCAGATCTCTCATGATGCCATACTAACTTGTCCAACCTGAATATATTTATTTGAAAAGCATTTATTAAATAGGTAGATAAATAGCAGCCACTACCAACTACTGAGTGCCAATTCGTTTTCGCGCGACAAATAAAAGGTCGCCCATCAACGGGTCTGGGGTCCGAATATCCATTTGCCAAGGCATCCGAGGGTAATCGATTCGTTTTTTCTTTCAGAATCTATAGCCCTTCCTGAAATCGAGAATTTTTCAAGAAACGTTCTAAATTCAAATGGAATTGAGTTAATAAAAGGCGATTATAATCGGATCGAATTTCCTGACCAAGCAATTTATCCCGAATTGATTATAGAATCCGCACTCGGGCAGAAAAAATTGATTGGCTTTATTTCGTTGAGTAGCCGCGTTTTTTAATTATGTTAAATGAATAATTCTGTTGAAAATTCTTTGACTGAGAAGTGTTTGACTTTATTAAATACTTTTTTTACCATGTATATATTAATAATAAATACTTGTTAATCTTTATATATAAATTTCTTCTGTACGTGTGTATGTCACTGAACTCCTCCCAAACGGCTGGACCGATTTTGATAAAATTTTGTGTGCGTGTTCCAGTGGATCCGAGAATGGTTTAGATTCACAATTGGACCCGGTAGGTGGCGTTGCGGTTGACTTTTAGGATTTTTTATTATCATGGCAGGACAAAGTCCGCCACGTTCGCTCGTATTTATATACAACATTATCATATTTTGCTTTAAAAAATGTTAACAATACGTTTAGAGATTGATTAAAGTTAATGACACATTTAGGTATAAAATACAATATATCATTTTTTAAATTATAACCACGGTAATTTAGATACCAGAAAAAAATTAACCACAAACTATTCACCTTCAATAGGTATTTTAATGTATAATAACTGATCATAACGTTTACTAAGAAAAATATTATAAATTACATTACCTATACTTAATAACGGTTTACATGTAGACATGGCACTTGGCTAATTCACAATGTTAATATTAACCAAATTGAAATGACGTGCAAACGTGTCATTAAAAAATAATGTTCGTTTAGGTAAAAATGCAACTAACACCAACGCTAGATTAGCTATATAACAAAAGTAGCAAGTGTTACGAGTTTCCCACTTCTAAGGGCCCAAACACATACTTCAAAATAATGCTACTAAATTTACGATTCTGGGAGGCCCCGCATCAAGTAGAAAATTAAATTAGGTGCGGGCGGCTCCCAGTATCACAAAAAAACTTAGCCCCTCCTTATCACTCGATACATACCAAGAATTAGTTTTATCTGTCCATATTATAGAATTTCAAATTGTATCAAAATCTATTAACTAAACGTCAGAAGCGGCGACGAGTACTCGTATCAATAATCCGAATAACATCAACAGAAATCCGCACGTACGCGATGCAATTTTCAACGAAATTTCCGCAATAAATACATAGTTGGCCATACTCCAAATGTGAGTTTAAACACCTAAACAAAATCGAGTCGAGTCGTTAGAACCCCACGCATCATTATTTGCAGGCTCTAAAGCTTACGACTGGTTGCTCTGCAGTTTCGTACCATATTTGAGTATTGTATTTACATCGTAGTTTCAGTAGGAACGGGTTCAAGCTGCAATATCATTAACTTGGAATCCAGTACTATTGTAAATACCGAGTTGGAAAAGCAGCTAACATCACTTCGAATTGGGGTAAACGTACACTTAAATTGTGTTACGTCCATGACAAATATATCGCACGAAATGACATTATATTATTTCCATATGTAGCATTGAAAACGCGAGGAGTGATTTGCATTTCTCTGTTGATCAAACTGTTCGGATTTTCTGTCTGTCCATTCGTATCATCGACGTTTTACTTTAGGAGTATAGTTAAATACGTGCTGTTTGTACTGCCTATCACCAGTGGACGCACTATATTGTGAGTTTAATTTTTTTTCTGTTTACATAATTTTATATTTAAATAACAATCGACTAATAATTTGCATCGAGTGTTTTTCTGATGGCCGCTGGAATAGCTACCATCTTCAAAATGCAAATCTGTAATTTTTTTTCCAACTGACTACGCTATTGGCCTTCACAGCTTCACCGGACTAAAGTGCAAATCTGTAACAAAATTAATTCAAGCACAAATAGATATGTTCCGACAGATTCAATTGAGTGTCAGTCTTTTTCAATGTATAGCTTATTACATCATTTTAAGCCGCATCGTCGTTTCTGATAAATGTTATGTCTTATGAACAATAGGTCGAAAAATAGTGCATGGAGTCTCTCCGCGCGGAAGAAGTGAAACTTCGTAATGTGGAAATGAAAATAGGAAGGGGTAGAAATTGATTTTTAGTGAAAACATATTGTTCCTTTAAGACAAACTTTATTAACATTGCTTACAATTGACAATTGATAGCATCTTTTAATTATCATTTTCGAGGCGAGAAATATCCAAATCTATAACATTTACAATGGGATTTTGATAACTAAAGTAAGACACGAAATGTTTGATTATTTTTCTCGCTCTGTCACTTTCTATTCACCCTCCCCAGGAGCGTTGAACGTTTAACGCAACAATAATTTCATACCCCCTCCATGGTAGCGTTAAACGTTTAATGCAACCTTGTTGGAAGTCGCATTAGAAGTTTCAATTAAAAAAAAAATGAATTAAACATTCAAGAACTGAAGCATGTCATGTATTTGAATAAATATAGTCAACTTTATTTAATAATAATCTCTACACAGTTTATTACATATTAGCTGATAGCTGCGGCTTCGATTCCGTGAAAATCATATCGCTGTTTGATAGAAACTACCTGTTGGATTCATTATAAGTTGTTCTTAATTTTCTAATAACGGTTATATGTAAATTGTAAAAGTTTCATTGAAATTGATTCAACCTTACCGAGATCGGTCCGGACAAAGAAATAGTTACTATATTTATATTTGAACGTATAAATTAGTTCAAATTATTTATATTTCCTGTTTAAAATTTGAGAAGAGACTGAGTATATAATTAATATTGCAGCACTAAAGCACTTAGGCGTTTCTTTTATCGTCAACAATAAGGTCTACGTAAAGTTGTAAGAACTTTTTTATTAAGCGTCGAATGTCTATCTAACGCCTCTTACTGTTCCCTTCCCGTGTCCTAAATATCAGTAATAGCTGAGGGAATTTCTCCGGAAAATAAAATTGGTAAAAGGGTGACGCAATTTGCCTAAAAGATTTATGATTTTATTAAATCAGCTCACCTTGTAAGTCTTTGTTACGACTTACATTATTTGTATTCCCTTTTTTGTTTCATTCCTTTAGCGTATTTACTTATTTTCGTTATTGATGTAAACATGATAAATATTTATTTACCAAGGGCATCCATTGTTTATTCCGGGAATTTACTCCAACAATATCTCGCATTATTTTCTCCTTATATATACAATACGAGCGATCACCCGCAACTTCGTCTGAGTTAAATTACAATATAAGAATTAATAACAATCACCATCATCATCTGTTCATAACCGTTATCGGTAACAGCGACCGCTAAGAGAAAAAGTTAACAGTCTATTTCTCCGCCCTTTCGTGTGCATCTTAAAGCGCTGCCATACCTTAAGTTCGCGGTAAACGTACGCACAAACTCGGGGCAGGTCAACACACCGTTATTATAATTATATTGTATAGCCTTAATAGTCTGGCTTTTATTCTCCTTTTCTGTTCTGCTCCCAAATGTGAAAATTTGTTTATGTAAGAAAGTTCTCCACTCTGACCGTTTTGCAGCTATTGTTTCTCATACAGAGGTATCTATTTTTCAAGTTTCCATATGTCTTTTCAAGACATCTTTATACCGTAATAGCTATCCGCCTTGCTTCCACTTGACTTCTTCAAGCTCACAGTTTAAGATGCGCTTAACCACGCTCTTATCTGGTCTCCGAAATACGTGACCACACCAACGCAGTCGTCTCCGCATTAAGAATGCTTTTATGCCGCATACATTAGCACGACATAGGACATCAGTATTTCTTATACGATCGGACCAGAGTATACGCATGATATATCTTAGAGATTGCATGTGGATGCGGTCAAGTGTGCGTAAATGCCTTCTATATAAGAAGAATAAAAATCAGATTAATAAGAATAACAACAGTCTAGCGTCACCTAATGACCAATTATAGTAAAGTGTATTGTATCAAAACTCTACCATGAAAAATAACGTAAGCCTCCTAAGATTCACGAAGATTGGTTAAACTGTATAGAATTTTATAGATATCAGATATACAGACATACATTTTTATAAATACAGAGAGAACTGTTGTTTGTACGCTTCGTTCACCATATTAAGATAAACTTTTGTATAGTTGTTGTTGGCACTTTCAGTTAAAATTATCGACGGAGTCTCATCAACTTATAATAGTTGGTATGGTTGCGATAAATCACTGTATTTTAATATAATCGTCGATGTTCATGATGTTATTATCAATCGAATGTAGAACTTAACCTGACGAAGAATCTAGGCTACGTATTATAAAATTCAATTAAAGATAATAGAAAACAGTACACTCTAATCCAAGGAAGAAACGTAGTTTTAATGAAACACTCAAAGCATGTTCACGTGAAAGAATCTGCAGGCATTAGTTAGTAATCAATATATATAACATTGCGGACAGCGAACCATGTGTAAATCATTTAGTCTAGTTTGATAGTTACAAGTTATATTAGAATCGAATCTGCATCGAATGGTCATAGTTCTGTGCCGTGATTGAGTCTCGAAGAAATTGTATTTTCATTATATATACCGAAAAGTGTTCATATAAAATTATTAAACGTAAATAATATTAATACTAGTCTAATGTCTCTTAGTTCGCCAAACAACTTTCTCACAAAAGTAATGTATTCAGTATCAAAAGACAAATAAGATACAGCGGTTCGTAAAGCGTTTACAAAAACTACCGATCAACAGATTTAGAAACGGAGAGATATTACTTACGAGATATATTCCACGTCATTGAATACTTACAAATAGAGGACAAAATACGAAAGTTTCAAGTGTCTAAGCTGTACCGTTCTATTCAAAAGCTAAAGCAAACTTCTCGAAAACTTATCTGAAGGATCGACAGGCTCACACCTAGCCGCGTTGTTGAGGCCTGGGAGTTGTGACGAACGTATATACGCTCGGGGACAATTTTCAACAAACTTGCGTCCATTTATTTCTGTCAAATACGTGAATATTTTTTTAGAGATCTGCACAAAATTATTTTTACACATTATGTTAATTATTATCGACATAATATTTTACAATTGATTTATAGAGATGTATAAAAATATAATATGCTAGTATACGCTCGCGGCTTTGCTAACATTTATGTAGATTTGAACTATCCCGCCTGAGTTTTATTTTTTTCTTGATGTTTTTTTCTGTACTCCGTACGTGTGTGTAAAAATTTCATGACGATCAGTTCAGTAGTTATGGCGTGCACACAATAAACCAACTCACATTCGTATTTATAGTGTTTATAAAGATTATAATTCCTTATATCATGTTTACGATTACTAAAGATGTAAATTATAATTGTTACAAGCAAATATCAACGTTTCTAGTTTACTATATTTAGCGACCAATGTACAAAGAGACATCTAAGCTAGTACATATAAGTAGTATATATTCTGGTGAACAACAACGTGGAAATAGCTTTTGTGGGGTAGGGTAGAAGAACATTGCCCTATAGAACCGCATCCGCCATAAACTTTCATTATACAAGTCACAGTCACGCGTTCGCGCCATGGAACTAGGCCGGACTCATCACGTTTTACAGGTTACAACGTATACCTAGCTATTAAGTAGCCTACGCAACAGTTGAGAGTTGTAGAATCTATTTAAAAATTGCTTACGAATTCTCACCTGTATCAAAGGCTATTTCTGCCACTGAAAACAATACCCGTGCTTACCGTGTTCCAGTCTTTAAAGCGTGTTTGCTAACATATTAGCGCACATTTCTCGGAAGTATCAAGTTATCTATGACTAGCTTCAGGTAATACTCCAGCTATTCTAAATTTGATTATAAATACCTCTATACCTACATTGTATTATCACTTCAAATCAGGAACACCATGCTTCTTTGTTTGTTCGTACCACAAAAAAAGAACCTACCAAAATCTACATAATAAATTGACAATAGATATTAGACCTTACTTATATCATTTTCTGGATAAACACTGAATTTTTAATTTATTTCACTAACTAAATCAGAACTAAATCCATAAAATCTATTAGTTTGCCATAATTAATATTAAATTTGCAAGATAATTCACATCGAGGAATATTATCATGACATTATTACTAATATATATCTAGTTATCACGGAAAGAATGCCATAGTATTATACTATTTAATATAATATATACATCTTTAACAAATATGACTTAAATATATACGGAACCTTACAATACTGCACTTGACTACTTTTACGCAGTTATCACATGATACACGAGCGCCAAAAACTCTGTATTTTTTTTCCAAGAAATATCGTAGTTCCGCAATCTTTTATACTTTGAAAAACTACACCCGGGAATAACAAAAGATCTAAAAACATTTTCCCACCTCACGCCTCGGACGGCTTCCGACGGTAGTTATATAAGATGTACTATAAAAGGCTATAGTTTCCCTCTAGAGATATCCCGGGATTGTTTCACTCGTGTCATCGGTGACCTCTTCGATGAAAAGTTATTTTCTATTCGAGAGGGAAACTGCTTGTTATGTAGGTACTCTTGGCAGTAGAAGATAATGTATGTGCACATATATGTAAGGAATATTTCATGAAAAACTAAATTTAAATATTGCGAAGACTTCGTCGTGTTACTTCGCTAACGAATTTGTAAATAATAAAAAATTGTACTCTATTGTATTACTTTGTATTTAAAACATACGAAAAAAATAAATAGAATAAAATTCGGCACAATATGTAGTAACGGTAATAAACCTTACTATTGAGCCAAGAATTCACGAAGTCAATTTTAGCAAAAATGTAGTCTACCTTTATACGTGGTTAGTGCAGTCCTAAGAGGTCTGTCATATAGTGGAATTTGTATGTTTTTGGTAGCATTTTACGTAATATAATTCGTTTATGGTGCATGAATTCTGAGATGCCACAAAAACCCCCTGGAAAGTTGACAGTGGAAGTAATAATCTAGAAGATTGGTTGCCAAAAATAAAATGAAAATAAAACAGGAGGAGAATCTCGTACAGCGAATATATTATACTCGCAAAAGCGGTAGCGGAGAGAAAGAGCAGACTATTGAACGTCCCTTTTGCGGTCGACAAGCCAGACGTTAAAGGATCATAGATAATCTGATATATGTGTAGGTGTACATTTAAGTAAATATCATATTTAGTAAATGTGGAGTGATAAGTTACTAAGTCTAAAGGATTATAGGGTGGATCAATATGTGAACGATGTTGATGTCTGGAAACGACGCCTTGTGCATTCGCCAAAAACGAATGTAACTATGTACATCTGTACAAATATCACCACATATTATAAAATAAAGTCCTCTGCCATGTCTGTCTGTTCGCGATAAACTTAAAAACTATTGAACTGATTCTCCTGCTGTTTCCATCAATAGGTAAAGTGATTCATGAGGAAGGTTTAGGTATATCATTTGTTAAGGTTTTTTTTTATAAGGACAAGACAACGGCCTGAAAAGATAAACCAGATCAAGTTTCTGGCTGGTTCTTCGCGGTGACTAGGTTGTTTTCCGAACCGATGATAGTTTTGACTTTTATGCTTATACCTAAATTGAATAGAGTATAAAAATATTAATTTCATTTTCAAGGTTTTCATTTTCATTTAAGTGTTACGCCCTGTTCTGTTAATAGCGTGATCTCCTGAAATCTAATGGCCGGTGTTACTTCGTTCATATATGTAATGAGATAGATAACGTCAATTGAATTATAAAGGAAATATGAGCCCGCATTTATTCTTCATGAACCCATAGCATGAAATGTAATTTATTATAAACAAATTTGTGCCCAAAAAATCTAGATCATTCCTTTATTATTTAGATATACATACCTGTATACTGAAGTAGATATATGTTTACTGTGGTAAACCTGTCAAGCAATATATCACCCCATCCCTTTATCAAACCCATTAGCGTGCCGGGTAGGCTGAAATCAAACACTAAGTTTTACTTACCTACCTATTAAGAGCTCTTATTACGCTTTATGAACGAAATTGATCAAAAAATGGTTTATATACCTTTCCTTTAATTATGTGAGTAAGCGTTATTCATTATTTTAACTGTATGTGGTACAGAGCCATAAATAAGTAATTTATACAAGTTTGATATAGTTCTGATGTCAGAAATATTAAGAAATTAACTACACCTTGTTACAGCCTCAGTAAAACCAATCGAAGTTTTGTAGGTAATAGTATAAAGTACTATAACAAGGTCCCACACCATATTACCAATTTGTCGGACAATAACTTCAAGCCCAAGGTCAATCCGGATTTACTTTTAAAGGTTTATTAACAGTGTTGATAATTACATGAATGATAGTAATATCGGGAAGTGGCAACAATTTATTAAATACAATAGTAAATTATGACTTATATCTATGTAACTTTATTAGTACATTGAAATTATTAACATTAGTCTGGTGTTTAGATCTATTAGCACTCGGAATAGTAGCTAATTACATACATTATATTAATTAATCAGCTCAGTTTATTTTTAATTTAATAATTGATTTAGAATTTCAAAAAAGTACAAGTTATTCAATTATTTTGAGTTTTCACTTCTGTCGCCAGTCCTTATGAATACCTATTTTTTATAGTAATTGTTGGTCATCTTTTACTTATTAAATTTAATTTTGTCATACCTGCATACCTTTTGTCGATATTAAATTACGTAAAACTCTGTTTAGCTCTGTAGCCCCTATTTAAGAGCGTAATAATATTTAGCGTAAACTATAGTCTGAAAAGTCTTCTATCTGTCAGTAACAATCTCATCAAAATTAGTTCAGCCGTTTCGGAGATTCGCTTGGTCAAACAAAAGAAATCAATTCCACAATAACTCTCATCTTCTATCTATATACTATTTATAATAATAAAACTGTAACAAGGTCAAATCTGTACATAAAATATTTTTTGAAAATTATAATCAGGGTAGACTTAGTACAATATATAGAAGACAAAAATAATCCTTTTACAATTTTTGTCTGTCTGTCTGTCAGTCCCTATGAACAGGCATCACTCTGAAAGTACTGAACGGAATTTGACGAAACTTGACACAGTGATAACTAATATTACAAGGTTACATTTAGGATACTTGTTGTCCCAAAAAAACGCAAGGGGTTCTCCGGAATAATTGATGAAAGTCCAAAATTTGTAGTTAGTGAAATTCTTGACGGATTTTGGTAAATTTTCTTTATGCTATATATAGCAGACAGATTAGCTATAAATTTAAGCTATATTGGAACAAAGTTCCTTATTGCGCGTTACACTCTTTGAGCAGATGGGAGCTAGACCGAAAAACGAGTAACAAGACTTTTTTGCGACACCTTAGTACAAGAGCCAGCAACTTTGGAAGAACAAAAATTTTAGAAAAGTTGGATCTTTAATATATCTTTCTTTATGCTCTTCCAAACAAGGTTCAGGATACCTGGTTGCCGGTAAACGTTGTGTTTATTAATGCGCATCACACCATTACAGATATAAATATTGATTTTTAAATAATTTTAGGAAACATTTTTTCAGTTAAACTTTCTTCTTAAACGTTGTTAAAACATGAATTTATCACTGCCAAACAATTTTATTATTGACAATAATGTGCCCAATGACATTCCTTATAAATAAAAATAATTCATTTCAAACCATTTTATTTTTTACATTGCAAAGAACATATTTCATTTTAATTACCATTATGATATTAAGATTTTACCGTAAACAATGAAAAACAACGATAAACGTAAACATATGACTTGGGACTGACGCCATCTTGAATACATTCATCTATAACAGGCGCTGCCACAATTATCGCTATCTTTATCATACAGTTTTGTGCTAAACTATAGCTATAGTTATTATTTTTAATTTACCCTCTTTTATGTCTATATAAAATAATATTAAAATTACTGTTATCTTAACATGGTTTGGACATACTTTTTTTATTTACAAAAAAATAGCATCGGGCACATTATTGTTAATAACAAAAATGTCTGGAAATAATAATTACATGTTTTAGTAGCGTTTCAAAGTTAGTGAATAACAAAACATTCTAAAATTATTTAAAAATCAATATTTTTGCCTGTAAAGGTGCGATATGCACTAATAAACGCAACGTTTACCGGCAGCCAGGTAGCCCGCACGCTGTTCGGAAGAATATAAAAAACTTGCTTATTAAAATTTGCTCTCGAAACCGTTGCTAGCTCTTAGATGAATAACTACAGGCTAGTGACAGTTGACGCGTCGTCCTCATATGTTTCTAATATTTATAAACTTGATATTTCATAATGTTAATTATACTGACTGTATAGTAAACGTCTCCAAAAAATGGAAAGGAACTTCGTTCCAACTGGAGGTCCATAGACCTCTCAAGCTTTTTTGACATTACGGCCAATATATGTAGGTTACTTTTTATTTTATTGAACCTGGTAGATGATGCTACGAACGGGTTGTAGGCTTATTTTAAAAGATTTCTCACATACCATCTGAGTATATCTTTGAGTGAGTCCCTTGGTACTTTGGATTCATAATTGGAAACCGTATGCTGCAATCGGGTTTAAGGTTTATTAAAAATTTTCGCGTTTAAAAACACAATACAACCGATTTGGTGCAGACGAAGTTGCATGGGTCAGCTAGTTTAAGTATAAAAGTGTTTTTGAATATAAGAGTATTTTATTTATTTATTTACACATTATGCGTTAAATACGCAATGGCGGACTTAATGCCTTAGGCATTCTCTGCCAGTCAACCATTAGGTGATACAGAGATAAATGTTGGTAGGTGTAAAAGGTAAGGTTTTTACAAAATTATGTTTAACCTATTTAATATCACAACATATAAATAAAATATCAACACCAATATACTACATATATAATACATATATACTACACATATACAATACATACACATAACAACATCATACATAAATATCAATACAATAAATACAAGTATAGTTAGTCAACATCAAGTACTAAATACAGCATTAACCAGATAATTCTGCTAAATGACACTGGTAAAGCCGACGTACCCTGACTTTAAAACTGAAACGGTTAGATGACATCCTGATTTCATAAGGAAGCGCATTCCATAAGAGAATAGATTGGATATAGAAAGATGAATGTACTAGACCGGAAGTATGGACAGGACAGCAAAGAATAAGATTATTAGAAGAACGAAGGTTAAGGTCATGATTAGAGCATAAAAACTGAAAATGTGGAGTTAAGTAAGAGGGAGTGTTGGGAGAAAATAGAATGATTTATGATACTTGAACACAATTTGAGGCTAGGTGTCCTATAAAAAAGTAATATTATAATTATTAATCTAGGCGTATCTTTATCTAATTCAAAATCTCTATACTCGTATTTCAGGAAAAAAAAGTATTAAGTACATTGAATTGAGGAAACAAAAAAGTAAACACTTAGTATAAAAGAAAAGCTTTTTCACAAATAAAGTACATTATTTTCTGCTTTTGTTGGGATAAGGTGACATTTTTCCGGATTCTTTCCTTTTACTTGTAAAGAGTTACCTGCGTTACACGTCTCGTGTATAAAGTAATGGATAAAATAGATTTCGATCCACCTCGATTCCTTTATACCATTTTGTGTGGTTACAATGTTTTATGACATCATTTTTGTATAAGTTGATACCAAATGATAAACATTTCAAACTTTATACTTTCTTGATTAAAGTTTTTAGATTCATTTAATTAACGTTGGAATGACGTTCACTCCTCTTAGCAGGAATATAATCAGATACAAAATGAAATTCAACGCAAACATTGTACTCTGCAATCATCTAGTATTGAAGATGTTGCCTTTTAATAATCATAGTTTCTTAAAACGTTAATAACTTAATATGAGACGAACATATATAAATAGACGTAAAAATAAATTGATCAAAATGTAACTACTAGTTTTTGCGTCATTTGCGCACGATGGCAGAACTAAATGATTTTATTTATATAACTAGCTGAAGCACGCAGCTACACACGCGATCTTTAAGTTGTATTAAAGAAATGTAAAATTGTAAGAAGATATAGAATTACAGAAATGCTCCTTCAAAAACATTTCTAGGTATGTCCATTGTCCAGCAGTTTCGGAAATTACCCGGAAGATACAAACAGACAAAAACTTTAACAATATATATTTTGTTATAATATGTAGCGTATATACTTTCAAAGCCATACAGTAAAATGCTGTTATTGCTGTTATTTTGATATTAGATATCGACGCTTCATTTTTATTATATGTATAGATAGCTATAGATAAGGAGATATGAAATTAAAATATAACTGAAATATGACTTAATTGAGAATTTTAAAGAGATGACATACCCTAGATCATAGCAGGCAAACGAACAGGTGGGTCACCTGATGTTGTGTGATCACCACCGTCCATAGACACTAACAACACTAGGGGAGTCGAAAGTCGAAGGGGGGAGAGGAGAGGGTAGGTCGGCCTCCGGCGCTCTCACTGACCTAACAAAACGCAACGATGCAATCACTGTTACTTCACGTCGGTTTTTTATGAGAGGGTGGTACTACCCCGGGCGAGCCGACCCATTCGTGCTGAAACCAACAATAGCTTCAGCATGGCTCTACCAATTACAGAACCTACCCTATGGCAGGGGTGCCTAAATTTGACCTACATCTACTCCACTACAGCGGCGGATGTACACCGTGGGATTTTAGTACACCACCCACTCTCTCCTCAGGAAGGGTGGTGTATCTAGGCAGGATTTCCCCACGTAAAAAAGTTGTGTTCAAACTTGAACTGGCGGCGATCCACCTCGTCAATATTATTATACTACAATGGATGGACTCTGAATAGGCTACAAGTATATGTGACGCAAGATTGCTACCTAGGTTGAGATAGAGGTATCTCCCGCCAAAAACGATAAAAGAAAGTGATGACGGTTATTCTAATTAAGGTCTCATGTTGGAACACATAAATTGTAATTGTTAATTCTTTACATTTTGTTTTAGTTACGTACCTACTAAAACGAAATAGTTCTATGCCGGAAAAATTTTCTCGATATTGATTCAATAAGCACTCGCGATCGATCGTTTGAGCACTTCTGTTCTATGGCATCACAATATTATACCACCACTGATGTATCATTGTTGGAACTATCGCGAAGTCAATCTGAGATGAACTCTCTTACGTGTGATAGCATAATCATAATACTCATCAGCTAATAATCAATTGCTTAAGCTGATTACAAAAAATTCAAGCAAAATTGCACTGTAATTTACGGCATAAAATAACTTTTGCGTTAAGAAAATCCATAAATTTTGCTAGTTACATAATAAGCCAGCCTAACTTTGTAAGATGGGAAATATTTTGTTTATGACTGTCTGTTACTTCTGAAATTAATTTTCTCTGTATATCTCTACATAAGTTATTACGAAAACAAATACATCTTATAGATTTGTCTACTAGAATTAATCTTTAATCCTAACTAATATAATAAATGCAAAGGTTAGTTTGTTTGTTAGTTTGTTACGTTTTCACACCTTAACTACTCAAATGAAAATCATGAAATTTTAGGGAATGCTATATCAGCATCTTTTATCCAGAAAATTAGTTTTCTATATAAAACGGTTTTTGATAAACTAAGACCAATAAATTTCAATAATAATGAGTATTAACAATAACTCGTCACAGGTGGCGGTAAACTATATGTCATTGGTCATTTAACACGGATGAAGTCACGAGCTATTGCTAGTAGCTGTCTATATTTTTGTGCAAATTATTGTATGTTTAACACACTATTATTGGAATATCTCTAAATTTTATCCCAGCACAGGTAAACTTTTAAAAATGCATTCGAGTTCCCTTTCGTGTATATCTTCAGTACTACGTTATCACGTTAATGGTTTAATAACTAAATCTATATTTAACTAGCGGGCCGGGCAGACGTTGTCCTGTCTTGATAATAAAAAAAAATCTAAAAGTCAACCGCAACGCCACCTACCGGCTCCAATTGTGAAAACCATTCTCCTCCATCCAAAATCGGTCCTGCCGTTTAGGAGGAGTTCAGTGACATACACACGTACAGAAGAAATTTACATATAAAGATAAATAAAATAGAGGCTTGTCATTTTTTATTCATACAATTTATTACAAGTAATAAACGCTGTAATAAAACAATAATCGTGAAGAGGTTAATTGTAACTGTTAAATTTAGGAAATACACAATTCCTACACATTAGATATCTAGAAGATATCAAAAACTAGCTTGAACATTTTTGTCTTATACATGATGACCGCTGCCATCTAAACCAAGTAATCCTGTCTCAAGTGTCATTACAGTTTACGTCACTATTAGTGATCTGTTTGTTCTGTTGTACGCACATTACTCAAATATCATTCTATAGTTTTCTATCATTCGTTTTTAGTTTTACTACTGATGCCCGATTTCTGACTCTCATTTATCTTTTCAGTAGCGTTATCGGTTCGATAACTTGTCAAATTGGGTTTCTGAACACATAATCATACGATAAGCCTCCGTTAAACTTAACTGGCCAACCTGGGCGTTTATCTATTCGATAAGTTTTATGACATTTTAAATAGTTTTTAATGTTTTGACAATGACGATCAACTAACGAATTGAAAAGTTATGTATCTAAAATAATTAAATTTATAAGTAAATAATTATATAATTAAATTAAACCATCTACTAATCTCCAAAGTATTTTTTAATCATAATATTACTACTATAAGTTGAGAATTAAAATAATAAAACCAATTTTTAACACTCTTTCTTAAAAAGAGCCATCTACTGAACATCAAGGAACTAGTTATGGGTTTCATAGTTATTTAACAGCTCGTTGTTTAACCGAGTACTTCAGAAGCCGGGCATGATATACCTAGATTTTGAATTATCACGATATCTTCATTTAATATATAGTTATTAGAGTTTTAAGAAACTAAGATTTTATTTGCACTACACTTTCAATGATTTTTAGAATGAAACAAGCGGCGTGCTGAGTATATGCAGAATAACAGATAATATTGTTTACAAAGAAATATTCCACGAAGCAAAGACTATTTTTGCTTTTAATTTTTTACGCTTCTTCCTCTGTACATAAAATAATTTGTAAGATAATAAACAACGCAGATAAATTCGTGGGTATCAGCTATTTACATTATAAACACGAAACGTATATTAGCAGCGACAGACTAAATAATGTCTGGTAATGGTAAAATAAATAAATAAACCATACGGTGTAAGAATATTTACGCAATATTTAAATGAAGCAACATCTGAAGCCAACATATTCAAATAAACTTGATGCAATGTGACAAAGAGTTCAACCGTGAATAGCTTTCGATTCTCTGCTCATTTGGCTGATTTCTAATACATATTACTATAGCTTCTACTACTAGCTTCAAGTTGCACATTTCAGGTCTTTGGTTGACTGGCGACAGTTTACCATACAAGTACATTTATTTAAATTATTTATTAATTACTAGCTCGTACCCGTGACTTCGTCTGCCTTACCCTGAGCATGCGCATTACACCGCTTGTTCCAGTTCTCTACCGCAAAAAGATAGACATTGTTGTACGCGCAGTATTCATAAAAATCGTAGTTTCTTATACCTTTAGTGCTTTCATATTAGATGAAGTTATTCGTCATATATTTTTTTCTTAGGTAGAAGCCCAAATGTTTAAGAAGTAATAGAGAAATCATCGAAATATATTCAGTAATTTTTGAGTGTTGCACGTACCACGATTTATTTTGGTTATATAGATTGTACAGTTACTTTAAGAACATAAATCGTGAAAAATAAAAGCCATTGCCTTCAGTATAACAGTCTATAAACCTATACATGTAATAGACTACGTAATTTCGTAAATAGCTCTATACCGTATATATAAACTTTGCTATAAAGCCTAGAGACTTACAAAAAAACTGTTAGTGGTCTTAGAAAGCCTGAAACAAGGGATGACCAATCTGTCATTGCTTCTAGTATCAAATTTATGTCGACCTTTTACTAAATTCAGTTTATCTAAGTTTTTGTAGACATATATTAGATTATCTTTTTTTTTCGAACTGACTACGCTATTGATCTAGCAAGATCTTAACAGCTACACCGGACTACTAAGGCGAGCGCTTAAGGCACTCAGCCGATTTTATTTGATAACTAGCTCAAGGGTACACAGCACCCTTAGCTTGGGCTGTTGCCTGATACTTGCAATTCACGACCTATCTGAGCTAACCTAACCTAAGCTACATATTCATACTTATATGAGTTATCAAAACATATATATGTGCCAAGCATACATACCTCGACAACTCTTATATGTAGTTTGTGTCAGATAATTTTTCTAAACTATTTCAGTTCGATAAGGGAAAAAATACAACCCTTCCACTTTCATGTGTAAGCGTGTATGCGTGTATGCGTGCACGTGTGTGGAGGTGATATGTGTATTGTTGTCGCAGTGATGTAAGACCTTGTGTCACTGTATCGCGCGAGCAGCGCACTCAAGGGTTCCACACCGACGGAACGGACCTAGGCTTGAGCCGCTGCCCAGGGGGGCCTAATCTGGTGTGCGGGAGCGAAGTCTACCTCCAGACCCGGCGCGTGGTCTGTGGTTACGCGGGCGTGGGCGTGCACGCGCTCTGTTTGGAGAGACTGATCGTTCCTGCCGTTATTTTATCGAGAGGATAGGTAAAAATATGTCCCGGACGTCTTTTGTAGCGTTCAGCGTTAGTTATGGTTTGTATTTTGCGGCGAATACCACTAACAGATTGGGATGATTCACGGCTATTTCGAAGTAACTACTAGTAAACCATTTTATATACGTCCAGATAGAAGGCATCTCCAGGTCCCTGTGGAGATCCTTATGCCGGACGTACCATGGGGCACCGGTAACTTTACGTAGAACGCGGTTCTGGAGAACCTGCAACTTATGAAGGATGTGTATTGGCGTATATGCAAAAACATGACATCTATTATACAATATCTATTATACAAGGTGAGCTTGTGTCTGAGGGACATCTTACTCTTATAACAAAGCTAAGGATGGAGGCGACCCACGACCGCGGTTATGTTTCGCACTCTATGTATATGTGACTCGAACTTTAACGGTGTTATTACAAAAAAGTTAAATACGTATTGAACCCTGACTTTAAAAAGGTCTCATATTAAATGCACCGCGGTCGCTGAATGTTCGCCATGTTGCTCTTTTGTCTCGCTTTGGTTACTTTAGGTTAGACTTGCGAAAAAGGAGAACGTGAATTTGCGTCGGGCGAGCGTGGTGCATTTATTAGGAAACTTTTTTAAACCAAGTATTTAATACGTATTTAACTTTTTTTGTAATAACACGGTAAATGTTTATCTAATGTAACAACGAGATATTTAAACTCACCTGCCCAAGGTATATCGGTTTCGTATAGCCTGATGGGCTGAACGTTATTAGCGCCTCGCTTGGGATCGAATAGTATCGCGGCACTCTTATCAGGATTAGATTATCAAGAACGTATTAGGAGGGTAGAGTTAAAATACCGAATTCCTGAAGCTTCGCTTTTAATGATTCGCGAAGCCCCATATTATAAAATGATCTAACTGCCCTTTTTTGTAGTAGGAATATTATGTCTAACTCAGCTGCTGCCCCTCACAGCAAAACACCATAAGACATAAGTTATGAATAGGTACCTGTAGATGTATTCCGGCAGCAGTATTTGAGGTACTTCTGTAGGCTTAGCATGTTACTATCTATTGTTAAAAATGTATAGAGTATTGGAATGTTTATTCTGTCACTTTACAATAAAAAAAATGTATATGTTAAACCTCATAAGTCGGTAATTTGTACATTGTCTAGATACTCTGATTTGCTTCGGTAATATGCGGAATCAGCCGTTTTATGTATATACTATCGCAGTCAGCTCGATATTTTCATTTTAAGCTCAAACTAACCTTGCCTAGTACGTTAGTATTTGATCACGATAGAAAAGGCAGGTTTTCTTAACATTTATATGCATATGTCCAAACGAACGAGTTGGGAAAACATTCAATTTTCGGCAATTTAATAAGTCATTTTTTAGACAATTTATAGAATCACTGATTTTTACACGATGTCATTTAATACAAAATCACTTAATAACAACGAAAGTATATACTTAACTTTGTAGTATCTCTTATATATTACCTTATTAGATATAGATATAAAATACAAATAACAACAAATTTCCAATAACACAACCGTCATTGAGATATCAATCAGTAAGTTTGCGAACTCAATAATGTCGGGACCAAACGTTCTGGCGATAAGTTTACGAGTTGTGCCGACGTAATAACACATCTCTGGTCCCAACATCGAGATTACACTATAGGCGCCATTAACATCGACCCTTATCAAACTTTCTTTGATGTAACTCTGAACAGTTCCGAACACCGTGGATTAATTTTCTGCTTTTCGCGAATGTAAATTATGCATATTTAGCCGAGTCGAGATTTATTCGCAGTTCATGCGGTGTACGAGTAACACCTGTGTTTGTTACGTAAAATTGATTAAACTTTACACGAACCCGTCATATTGTTGCGGCGTTGATTTATAGCAACTATTTATCCTCAAGAATAACGTGGAGTATAAGTTTTCTATAATGTACTATATGAACTGAATAACTTTAATGGTGTGCAATCCGTTTTTTCTATTTTTGATTTGTTATAGTACTCTTCCCGGTTGTTTATTTTTGTTCAAGCATTGAGACCAAACTATGCAGTGATTTTCCATTTAAAAAAATGGATTAAAAAATTGTAATCATTATTGATAAATTTAATAAAAAACCTCGGTACTATTCATGAAAATAGAAATCAATATGTAATTAAATACAAAATAGCGTTAATTAAAATCATATGGTAGAAACTTCTTTGAATTATATATTTCTAATTTTACTTTAGCTTCAGGCGCGTACCTATCGATATATCTGATTTCCAGGTATTCTATTTCTCGCGCGAATAAAAACAACTACGCCGCGCCGTTTCATGGAACAGACAGTCATTCCTCTCGTGGATAAAGCATTATTATTATATGATCATTTTCGAAGAAAATTTTCTTAATTTTTTAAGTTAATTTTTATCTTGACGCGTTATTATAAATCGTTGACAATGAATTTTTAGCCTGAAACATAAGCTGCTCGCGCCTACTTTATACACCGTAAAATTAGTAAAATTTAAAGTATATTTATTAATTTAATTTGTGATGTAATAAAAGTATATTCATAACACAAAATTTCGTCGTTCGCACTTTTGACTTGGTAAAAAACAGTCAATGTGTAAAATCATTTTTCTATATATTCACACGAAGCAGTATTAATGTTCACATGCGTACATAAGTAGGTAGACCATTTTTTTGTCTTGATAAATTATAAATAAGTATTCTTTTATATCATAACCAAATTATAATACTATACTATAAATTATAATAACACCATTCTTATTGACTTAGGCATGTAGTGTATTGAACATATATCACTTGTGATGTCTTCGAAGCACACTGGACTTAAGGGGTTATATACAGTTAGAAGACCGAAAAAAGCGAATTTTCCAGAGTTTTTTTCAGAGAAAACTCTTAAATTTATTGATCTAAAAGTTTATACACATATTATGGTATCTTTTAGCTGTATTTTAAGACTTAGTATTAGTAACAATATTTATTTTGAAAGGAGCTACAGCTGATTTCCGGGAGCTCCTCTCAAAAAAGACGTTTTGCGGTGACCTCTATATCTCTGAACTGGATCCTCTGAAATTAAAAACCAAATAGATTTCGTTAAAGTAATGTTAAATCTAGTAATTAATCGAAGGAATAAGCAATTTTTTTTTTTGACAAAATGGCGGTTTCTTAAAAAAAAAATTGATTTTTGACCAATATTTCTTATAACTTAAGTTATTTATAAAAAAAATAATCAGTGACAAAAAATCTTCGATTAATTACTACAAAATATATTTAAAAAGCTCGTGTTAAAATTTGAGACTAATCAGTTTAGCCGTTTTCGAGTAATGTTAGGTCACCGACTTTGAAAACACCATTTTGAGAAAAACGCGTTTAAAGTTTGAAAAGCACTTTACATAGGATATTTTTTTTTTACTTACATGGAGTCGTCTATTCCAGGACCATATAATACACCTTCCGCAACTTCGGCAGCTTCTACTAACTCGAGCTGATGTTGTCTGCGGGCCTTTCTTCCATCTTGGGTGCTCTCACGCGCTCTGAGATCGGAAATGTTCACGCGCTGCTCGTCTGCTTTACTCGGCATATGAATGCGCATTGGGCCCAAGTGTAAATCCTATTGCCTTCATATAATACAATAGTGATGCTATTCCTTATAAATATGCCGGCAGCTATGTATGCAGCGATTTTCACAGTTTTCGAACCGGCCGGAACAATTTTGGGAGAGATTTTCCAAATCAGTTGATTGTTGCTCTCGTTGTTGTTTTTCAGATTTTACATTTCACATATTCAGAAATTTTTTCACAAAAATCAAAAAAGTACAGACACTTCAGATTTACATTCTTATTATATGTATAAAGTTATTTATTGAATTATGGTTAGGTAAAGTTTGTTTCTTAGTACGATGTAATCTCTTGGATTACTGATCTGGTTTTAAACATTATTTCACTAAGAGAAAATGATATTAATCCCGAGTGACATAATTTATATTTATTTTTAAAATTTTATTTATACTGATTAATTTAATAAAATTGTAAGTTTCAGACTACTATTATTTAAAATGTACTCCAATCGCTTTGAGAAATATTATGAACATGAAACAAAAGATCCTATTCGCAGACAGACCCTCTAAGAAGTTAAGAGAAAGCTACAAACAAAAGAAAATTAACGTCCATCTTGAAAATTCCTAAATTGAAATGAGATTTTCTCATCATGTTTCCGCTTCCGAATTCGCCGTTGGTCGACTTAGAAAACAAGTCAAAAAGTTTCAAGTTATTCATTACTATTCATTAATTGAATTACGCATTTTGTCTGGGAAATTTTTGATTTTAATTTAAACAAAAGAAATCGTGAGTATTTCTAACCGCGTTAACGAAGAGTAAACATATTTTTCTATATTCGTATATGCAAAGATAAAGAATCTTTTCCAATTAAACAATGATGGCTTCGAATGATGACGTAGGTAGTAACTGAGTGGAAGCTTTCGCTGAAGGAGAACAACGTGACGAAACAACAGCGTGGTGGTAGGGGTTTTTCCAAGTCCGGTTGGCTAGCTACACCCTCAAATTGAAAATTTGTTGTCAAGCATCTGTTGGTATGTTCCGGCAGCTGCCCTCGATAGCCAGTCTCCTCTAGGTTTGCCGTGTTTACCGTTTTAGACCACGTCATCATTTAATCAGATGAAATGGTGGTCGAACGAAGTAGTCTTAGTTGGTAAGCACGTTAAAGTTAAGGAGTACTGGCTTTCAAGTGCTGCTGCCGGAACACACTAACAAGTCCTTGATGATGCTTGCAACTTGAGGGTGTTAACTAACCAGGCGGACTTAGAAAAAGTGCTTCCACCATACTGTGGTTTCATCACAATACCTTTTTCCCTTCATTGGAAACTCCGACTTAATTGCAAGGTTTAGTAGTCCGGTGAAGCTGTTAAGGTCTCCTTGTTAGGCCAATAGCGTGGTCAGTTCGATAAAAAAAAGTTGCAAGGTTTCGGACCTACGTAGATCGACACTATGTCCGAAAATGCTAATAACTAAATTGCTTCACATAACATTGATAAAGCATAATTTATTCTTGACTTTACTAAATCCACTTTTAATACGTATATTAAATCATAAAACAATATTTTTGTCAAATTAGAAATCATATACGAATATATGTTATTACTTCGTTTTACTGGCAAGAAGTTTTTTAGTGGGCTACAGAATAAATGCGATTATTTAAAATCTTTAATATTATTGGTAATGCATATAAATAACATACACCACAAAGCGGAGATATAATAACGTTAGATTAATGCGATAGTATTACCCAGGAACTTTGTCGTCAATACGTCCGGGGGGCAATAAATGGCCACAATATATCATGGGGTTGGCAATGAATCCAATTATCGGGCCGTACCAAGACGACATGTTAAATGTTCGCCATTGCCTCTCGGTCGTCCACTGTCTACCTCGTTTCTCAGTACTATGAACATTATTTTGACCAAGATCTTCTTCGTATTGCATACAAATTACATCGCAATAATTACTATTGAATCGCTTTCTGCGTGCTAATAAATAGTTATTTAATCTATACATATAAATAAAAATAGTTAATGCCCGCCCGCTTCGTTGGACTTTAAAAAACTGGTCAAAGGTAAATAAAATCCAAAAAATAAGTAGCCTAGAACCAACTACAACAAATTCTGGATGGAATGATCATGGTTCTATACCTATACATTGAGTAGTTTTGACATGATAGAGCTTCAAAGGAGCGGTATATTTAAATGCCTTTAATTTATCCTGGCCAATTTCCGAAACGTCTGAAGAAGTTTTGATAAGATTTTTACTGAAATATAGAAGTCACGTCAGAGTGTCAACTTGGCAAAAATTTTAAATTACGCTTTTCTATAAGAACGAAGCAGTAACGACAAGATTAAATAAAGGTAACTTAAAACCATTAAATGGCTTATAAGGGTTAGCTGATAATCACAAAATTACAAATACAATAATAATGAGACACAATCCAGATATAATACGTAATTCCCATTAAATAACAAATCTATTTTCATGGGTGCGAAGTCGCAAGCACTTGTTAGTATTAAAGAAATATAAAAGAAACATTAAAAATAACAACGCTAGGAAACCCTGCGTAACGCTAATTACTTAGGAACACTTCAGGTCGATACAATAACGAGCACAATGGAGGGTTTAACAGGAAGACCCGTAATTAAATAAGCTTTGTTATAGATGATAATACGTTTTTGTTCGGCTACACTATACAACCAAAACAGTCAGTATACACAGTGTTACAAATAACAGTGTATTTCTATAGGTCCTTATCTCATAGATAATTGACAATTTTGAACACTGACTATTGTGAGAATTATTTTTTTTCGACGTAGATTTCCCAATTATAATTTTTTTTATTAGTTATGCATTTTATTTTCTCGCTTTTCCATATAACTTTCATGTAGCTATTTTTGTGACTAGGAATAAGTCAAAATTGCGCATTAATTTCAAACACGAATTCCATCGTGGTAATAACCCGGCACATATAGGACGCAACATAAACGTCTTATATAGACCAGCTGCTGTAAGTGAAGATACGGGGCATTTTTGATTTGATCACTTCCATTCTATAAATTTAGGTCTCAACGATAAGCCTCCTCGCGGGCCGAGACGACAGCTAATAACTATGAATAATAAGTCATAGTGACAGGAGACTCACCTCAAACTAAGTCGTAATTATCAAAAGCCTACAATTAATTTAAATTAGAAAGAACTGGGAATCGTGCTGGTGAAATTGTTTAACCGGTGGATTGTCAATTCGATGTCCGCAGATTCGTACCCCAGGATGTACCAATGAATTTTTAGGAATCCGTGTACGTTTCCTAATTTAATTGGTAGCACTATCGGCTGACGGTGAAAGTAATTATTGTGAAAAAACCTAAACCTGCGAAATGTTCTTGAAGTATCACAGTATTGGAATTTAAAATCGCTAATATCCCAAAGACTGTCGTGGTGATTATACCCATACCTTCTTTCGGGAAGAGGCCTACTAACTTGCAATGGCTCTCTCACAGAATGATTTGAAGATGATGGAAGCTTCTCCAATGGATTGTGGTAAAAGTGAACACTATATGACAATCAAAAAAGTCCGTCGCACCAGTTACATACAGAGGAGATAACCAAATCATTACCTAAACACAGATTGAGTCAAAAGAAGCTGCTTGTGAGTGTGTGGGGGCCTTTGTCGACATTGTTCATTTGAGTTTTTTAAGACTTGACATAAATAAGCTTACTGTCAAACAAACGAGAATTTCCAGTTATTCTAGCTCACTCTTTACGACAATACTTATAAACACACCTCAAAACGGACTGTTTCAAAACTATGTAAGTGACGACTGGAAGTACTCCGTCCACCTTTTTCGGAATTTGAATAACTTTTTACAGGGCAAAAGTTTCAAATATGATGGAGCTGTGAAAATGGCCTTTAAGGTTCAATCGATTCGCGTCCCCAGGACTTTTTTAGCACAGGCATCCATTAACGTCCATTGAAATGCAAAAACTGCATCGACAGTAATGGACAAAACAAAACTGCTTCAACTGATAAAATAAGTGATTAATATAATCTTCAGTAATCAATCAATCAATAGTAAGTGACTGCGCAAAAAATTTCATGAACAAATAATAATGTTCAATGAAAATTCAGATAATTTATCATAATGTGACCTTATAGAAAATTGGTAGTCCAACTTTTTGAAGCATTGTAAAGCCCACTTGTTAACTATTACTTAACGCGAAAGCTAAGTAGAACATAATAAGAAAAATTGTCATATAAATTAATAGAATAGAAACTTTCCAGTTACATAGAGAATAACATTTTTAATTAGATCCGCCATATTGAAATTAAAACAGCTAAAATAAAAGTGCTTTGAGATTTAACCATTGCGTTCTCAGAACTAGAATGAGTTACTGAAAAATGTTTCTGCCGAGAAACTTTTTGAACAACACTATTTTGTAGAATTTTTATGTCTTTAATAAAACTAGTGGTCGCGTAGTGGTCGACATTCGACCCTAATTCATTTTTACATTCAACAACACCAAAGAAATAATCATTATTCCAGTGGTTTCATAAATTTACTAAAGATAAATTATTTGTCAATTAATTATGAATGTATATTATGAATTTATATATTATATTATTATAAAATTAACCTACAATATGACCAGTTAATTACAAAAGGCAAGTTTATGTTAAAAATATTGACTGTAGGACAAAAAAAGGTAATTGGAACGTAAGAGTTAAAAAAAATAAGTTCATGCATTTACATGTGTTAACATATTAAAAAAAAAACTTTTTCGTCATAACAACGGAAAATGACACAAACATGACTTCGTGTACGTCTTCATAATATGTTAATGTGGAGTGTTTGCCAGATTCAAATTGGGTCATCATGTAGTGTTTTTATTTTTAAACACCTGTGTTTTTCCATCCCATACTGGATTTTTCGAAATATAATTTGATTACCAAGCAGAAGTAGAAAAAAAAATGAATTTAATGATATTACACAAACTGCCTGGCGAGTTCTAAAAAGGAATTACCATTTCTTTAGTATAATAAGTCACCAGAAGGCACATTATAATAAGAAATACATACCCATTTGATAATGTCAGAATAATATCTAAAGACATGGATTTGTAGTCAAAATAAACAAGAATAAAGACGTTTAGCATAAGGCTGAATATAGTCTCGTTATTTACTTATAATTTCAATACACATCAAGAAAATAATAATATGAAAAAAACCCTCAAACTCGGGCTAAACTTCAGTGGTTTAACAAAATGTAAAAGGCTAACTATACTCCAGTGACGCGAATGGCTTTGGTCTGTCCAGACACCGCAATCGTATTAAAACTTCTTTAGAAGAAGCCTCAACAAACTTGTTACGAGATTTCCAACGTCAACAAAAAATATTCTATAAAGAAAGGAATATGTTGAATCCATACCGCAATATTTTTCTAAAAGTGTACTATAAAAGAAATTGAGTCAAAAAAACTGACCTACAGAGTCCTTAATCTTGGTTGGGACGAGACATTGAACCGGAGAATAATCTTGTTTATTCGTCGTCAGTTTAATGAGATTGCCTCGCTCTGGTAGCCGGGTCTTCGAACACTAACCTAAAGCGAAGCAATCTCGCAGATTTAAAATGTGATTTTACCAAAATATACTATAGAACTCTTAGTATTGGTAGGTTAATAATTATGTAACATTAAAAATCTTTATCGTGCTCCATGAGTTAAAAGTAGGGAAGAGAGTTTACCGGTAAAATACACATTTTACTTATTTTACCACCGTGCAGTCGGTAATTTACCGGATAATTAACCAAAGTACTTTTTTTGCCTCATGGTGGGGTTGGTACGTGATTGAGAATATGTATAGTACAGGCTAATAAGAATTTACCTTATATACACTATAAATATATTAATTAACAAATAAAAAGTTCTAAATTATATATAATTATTAAAAATTAATTATTATGTTAATGTGAAGCTCTTCAAATACCCAGCTTATGTGTATAATTCTGTCAATATTCCTAATACTTACTTTAGCAATATCAATAAATCATGAGTTTCGTAAAATTTTTATGCCGCTTGGGTAGTTAATTATCCTTTCAAAATATATTTTACCGGTTAAATAGCCAAATATTTAACTAGCCAGTAATTGGATATTTGTCCGCTCGAAACACTAGTTAAAAGTAAGCGATAAATTTGTTTTTATTATTTTGATCTGTGATTTAGTCTTCGCAATAATTTACAATCATAAAGAGAATGAAAAATAAAATTACATTTGTAAATTTGAAAATGGAATCTAAACGTATTACATAAATTTGATCTTGGAGACGAAGACCTTATATGATTTCTAATTTGATATTGGGCGATCACTTGTTGGTATGGTATGTACTTACCGTCCAATTTCGATTTTGTAAAGCGTTATCTCTATCGCACAACGTTGTCTACCGCAGTGACACCCGACGTGCAAAATCAAAAGCCGGGTACTGTACTTAGTTGTTTAGCGAGAACCGTACATTGTATGTGAGCAGTTTAAGTTGTAATAGATTTATTGAAAATAACATATATCTTAAGTAAAATATACTTATTTGCGATTTCTTCTTTGCTACATTTTAGGTGGCCTCCAGCACTTTCACTGACCGAACGAAACGCAACAATGCAAGCACTGTTACTTCAAGTCGGTTTTCTGTGAGAGGGTGGTACTACCCCGGACGAGCCGTTCCATTCATGCTGAAACCAGTAATAGCTTCGGCGTGGCTCTACCACCTACCGTGTACCTTTACATAGAGTTGTGATTAGTAAAGTAGTATTATTAATGTAATAACAGTGATTATTAAGTATAATAACAGACTATTTCATAGCACGGTTGTAATAACTCTACAATTAAAAGAAGAGGTCACGAGATCGCCTGTATTCGATTGCTAAATATTTATTTTATTATATACTAGCGGGCACGGCGGACGTTGTCTCGCTGTGATAAAAAAAATTGACTAATTATATACCTAAACCTTCCTCATGAATCACTTAATCTTCTGGTAAAAACCGCAAAATCCGATTAGTAGTTTTTGAGTTTATCGCGAACAGACAAACAGACGTGGCAGGGGACTTTGTTTTATTGTTTTATAATAATTATTATATATATATATATATATATATATATATATATATATATATATTTATATATATATATTTATATATATATATATATATATATATATATATATATATATATTTATATATATATAATATAAATAATTGTTATTAAATAATAATATCTCGCTTTTTTTTAATGTATAAAACCAGTGTTAAAAAATTCTCGTGCCAAAGTCTCATACAAATATTTTAAAAGATTAAAATATTACTTCAACAATACAAAAAAAATTTAGCATTGAAGAAATCGCAAATAAGTATATTTTACTTAAGATATATGTTCTTCAACTGACTTAAATACTTATTCTGAAACATCATTATAAAAGGATCGTTCGAATAAAATCAGATAACATATTTATTTCGTGAAACTTTTAGAGACGCCTCTCATTAAACTAATATTACAAGTTTGAGTATTAGTTAATAGTAGTTTAAGTTTGTTATAGTGTTATCAAATAAACCTTTTTCACGTATATGGATTAAACTTGAATTGGAATGTGTATAGAAGCGTTAGTAAAAATTCATTTTATGTGTTTACTGTTCCAACGAATAAAAAGTAACATCCATTTCTTATGTTTTTCTAAAAGTACACTAGTTATATCAAATAAATATAAAAGAATATACGTAGTTTATAGCTTGTTTTATATGGTGTTTGGTTTTATAATTTATTCCTAGAACTGTCCAGGACGTTATTTTTATTCCAAGAAAAGTGCGAAATTACGTTTTTCGAATTTCTGAAAAATATATCAATGTAAAAGGTAATTTTATTTGTAATTCTCGTAATATATACGCGTCACTGGTTCATCGTGTTTTCAAATGTAAAAAATACTATAATATCTTTTGTTTAGCTAACTCGACTAGAAATTGAGTTACGTTGTTATTTTTTATATAATTTCCGTCTTATCTCGCTCAACATTTCACAATAGTTAGATCAAAGCCCTTTTTTTCACATTTCCCTTTTGTTTTACTGAAATCAATTTGGAGCTCTTTGACTTGAATAACTTAAGACGTACTTTATCTCTTGAAGGAGAATAATATTCTTAATAAATTATGATGAAAAAGAATAAATTGGTTTAGGATATAATTAATACAAGGAAAAATATTTTAAAAAAATCAAGTTTAATACAAAGCTAACATTGATAATACAAACATATAGCAATGGCCTTCTAAACATTTTAAAATCTAAAATTACTTCATGCTTTAAGTAATTGTGTCCAAGATTTCATCGTTATCATATCAGCCTATAAGAGAACCACTAAAAGACCATAGGCCTCTTTTCGAAAGAAGTTATGGGCATAATCACAACGCCGGCTCACGACGTATTAGCGATCTCAAGCTCCAAGAAAACCAGAATTATATATTTTGCCATGAACGATGAACTACAAGAATATTTCTCAGGATTAGATTTGCTCGCGATGTTTTCCTTCTGACAACTGATAATGTTACCAATTTAAAATGTACGTGATCTTTGGAACATAACATGACTAATGGACATTCCAACGGTCAAATCACTCCATTCGAAGCTTCACACCCCTTTAATATTATTTGCTATATTATAATTATTCTGATATGTCGTAAGAAATAAATAATGATGAAGTTCCTGGCCGATTTCGGCCACAGAGATTGTTTAACTCCGACACTGCTATGCTTTCATGTAGCTCACTTCACCAATCTTCTTTGAGAAGGTGCGTGCACATAGCGGCCACGTAAGGACACCGTTCTCATAAAAATAACTGATTGCCACTATTATACGAGCTTTCAATTCATCACGCTTGGCGTCAAACAGGGTTAGTCGACGAACTTAATAATTCTTTTATATAGAAAAAGTATTGTTATTTGAATATTCCCGTTTTTAATTAAACATATATTGAGGACGACCGTTGTAAAATTATATTAATTGACGTGCTACCACGCCCCCTATGGACACTTCATGGTAAAATGAATAGCATAAAAACTTTCTTCATTAAAAAAACATTTAGGTGTACCAAAAAATATATTATTATTTGTTTGATATTCAACCGAAATAAATAAATTATAAAACTAAAAAGAATAAAACGAAATGTTAGTAATTGAAACAATAAATATATTTTGTTATTAGTTTGAGATTTAACTTTCTCAAGCACATATCAAAGAGGTAATAACAAACATCGTATGTTACAGCGTTAAATAACGGCTGTCAATCAATTCCAGACAAAACTATCAAAGAGGTTTATATAAGTAATCTATTTACTATGGATTTTCGTAAAGTAATACCTACGTCAATCAAATATGAACACAGAAAAAAATATATTTTGGTATAATGCGATGACAGATCTTGAACGCTGAAAATGACAGGCAAGCTTCATGGCGCAATAGCAGCTACCTCTAGTATTGAGCCGAGGGGTTGCGTGCTCGATCCCTTTACATGACTGAATTTTAGGTGTTGAGCATCGGCATTTATTCTGTGACATTAATATATCTCCATCCGATTAACATACGAGTATCATATCGAGAGGGCCCTAGAATAAAGCTTGGGGTACACATGAGTGAATATGGTATTAGGGCAAGAGTTAACGTTGTACTTGGTACCGGAAAGTCCGATCTGTGACGAAATCACGAATTATTAAAACTAACCTATCAGGGGCTTGGTATCTAAAAGAGTGTGTAGAGCAATCCTGTGATTCAGGTTTTGTTGAAGACTTTAGCGACGGTGAACAAGACCCCGCGAGTTAGTGATGACCAACTTGAGAAAGTTGTTCCTGATCCCATCGTGGCAGGACGATTTTCGATGCTTAACTTTACTTTACTTTTATTCACAGAACAGACTTGCTCAGATTTTACCAGGGTTACGGTATCCACAAGGGCTAATATTATTAAGCAAGAGACCTATGATTCGGTCTTACTTATGTGTACGGTGCCAGTGTTAATGCAGTTCAGGGAACATAGCGTTTCAAGGCTCGCAGCGAGACATTTCGCTTTATCTTTACTTTACAGGACATGGGAAAGAGACCGGGACCTCTATTGAAATGGTACATCGAATTAGTTGTCAATGGACGTCCTACGACGTGCTTATACCTAATTTCAAAATGGAGTATAGAGATCTCTGGAAGGCTGTCATAATTCGCTAGAATCGGAAACATTCGAGATGTTGCTTTTCCTAGAACCTTTTTGTCTGTTTACAATAGTAAAATTAATAAGGTGGCAATGGTACGCTTATTTTTCCCACACCTCGATGAGTCATCTATTATTTATTCGTAACAAGGAGCTTGTCGAAGTAAGTAGAGAGAATTCTACAATTGTTTCAAAATATCTTCAGTGTTCTTATATCCTGTGTTTCTATAGAGGTTGCAACAATATATATAGTCGTACGTTATAGTAACCAAATAATGGCATTGGAACTGTGAGATATTTTGTTACTTGTTACAAAAATATTGACAAAATTGACAGATTGATGTTTAGTTGTGCAGTGCCCATTTTATCTCATTACATGGTTGTACTGTAAATGGAAGATTTGGTATCATTTTCTTTGTTACAACCCCCGAGCAAACCCCGGGCAGTCGGCTAGTTTATTTAAACTATTCTCACTGTAACATTTGAGGCGCAATAAAATACAGAAAACACATAAACATCTCAAAGTTCAATGGCCCATGATGTTTCTGAACTATGACTCCTTCAGATAAATTACATGTTTAAGTTTATTAATGCCAATGACATTTAATACTATTTTACGTGGTACATGATTTCGCTAATCTTAAAGTAAAAGACATGATGAACAAAGTTGTTTACAATTTAGAAATTCTCAATTAAAAATAAAGTTAGTTTCTTTTGTGAATATTGGTTCAATTACATAGACTTAGAAAGAGGTTTAAGCTTTTTTATTTATATTACTTTTATATTCTGCTTGTGAATCTATCAGAAATAGAAGATGTAAATAGGTTTACACGAAATTTATACTCGGAAAAAAAAAGTTATTTTCTTTTCTTTAATTCTAACTATATTCAATTATACCAATGTTTAAAGGGTGTCATCTTTTAATCGTACGGTATGGCAAATGGTTCATGGTCACATTTAAGAAATAAAATAATAATATCAAAACATATATTAATAAACAACAAAGAGAACCTTAGTTAAAGTTTGTTCTAAAACTTTTAAAAGTATGGGAAAGATACTTTTAAACGTAAAAAAATCACACCTAGGTTCATTGAACAAACTTGAAGGGGCTTTTCAACTTTTTCAACTTTATGACTTTTCAAGATTCGTTTTTTTCAAGGTATCATTATGAAACTGCTTATTGTCGGAATACCGCAAGGTCAAACAAAGGGAAGCGGGTCGCGGGCTGTGGTGCGGGGCGTATATATTACACCAGTTCGTTTTTGCGTAAATCACCTGATGTTAGGCGGATATAAGTTTTGCGTTTCTCGAGATAATTAGGTCAAATATTAAGCACCTATTTTTTTATTGATTTAGAACGAGAAGCAAGTAATGAGCAATCTGTGAGAATATTATAATTCTTTAACCAGTTATACTGTATAATATGACCCAATAAAATCTTGTGAATGTAAAATGTGAGTTTAAGGCTTTCACGCCTTAACTATTCAACCGATTATCACAAAATGTTGTATACACATTATCAGGATACAGAAAAGGACACAGGATATCTACCATCCAGAAAAAAGTACTATTGTTCCCGAAAAGTACGTCAATTTTACATTAACCAGAGTAAAGCAGCGGGCAAAAGCTAATTAAAATATAAAATGGTTATTGTTAGGAGCAAGGGGTGTATTTATTGAAATAGTTAAAAAAACGCGCGTGCTTTATGCCACACGACTGAAGTAAAACTTCTTTAGCTCCGTCTATATGTATGTATATACATATATATGTATACATATATGTATAATATATACATGTATATGCATTATATATATATATATATATATATATATATATATATATATATATATATATATATATATATATATTTTCTACAAATATTTAAATTTATTATGAGTTTTACTAACTATGGGCTATCTTCACTAACTTATATCTCCCTCACAACTTTCGTTTGTCTCGCCCGATCACACATTTCGTAACTCTCTCGTCACGCTTACTTTCATCATTTCAAAACAAGTTCATCAGCTTACTCCCCAAGTCAAGCGTTTTTTTAAATATAACAATATTTTGAAAGTTATTTCTTAACCGAAAAAGTAAAGTTTGGGTGTAATTATGAACGCACGCAAACAGTTATATTTCCTTAGTTAAAAAAAACTTTAAATTCAATTTATAACGTTTTAATTAAATAAAAATAAACTTTAAAAGGCTTTAAAATTAATTTTATGTATATTTGTATACAGATTCAAGTAGGATGCAAAAATGGTCATCTAACAATTAGTTTTTCAAATAACTATATTATCAAATAACTATATGTCTGTCCTAGCTGTACCCGCAGCTCCTCACGCGTTTTTTAAAATTGTATTAAAGGAATATAAAATTGTGAGACCATATACAATTATAGAAATTATTTTTAAAACAATCGTAAGTACGACACGCACGTCACAGTAACATGTAACGTATACGTTAGATATATAAATACTAAAAGTTTGTGAAATTAAGGTTATCATCAGCAATATATTTGGAACCTTAACCCACCATATAACTACCTCAGTGCTTACTTATACAGTATAAGGAACTAATGGAACAATGACTTAAAGATGTTATTATAATAATATAATATGTCCATATTGTCAATCTACATCTATAAATATAATAAAAATGAAGTGTCGGTATGTAATATCAAAATATTTTTTTTTAACTGATTGGGTATGAAAGTATACACGCTTCTGATAACAAAAATGCAATTTTTTAAAATTTTGTCGGTCTGTCTGTCTTTCTGTCTGTTTGTTCCGGGTAATTTCCGAAACGGCTTGAGCGATTTTAACGAAAATTTCACTCGCAGATAGAAAAAAATACAGCGGGTTACTTAGGCTACTTTGAATCAGACTAGCTGTTAACCGCGGCTTCGTCTGCAATGCTATCTTCAAAACGGTTGGACCCATTTCCACGGGACTTTCACTGGCAGATAGCTGACTTTATAAAAAGTAATTTATGCAATTTTAATTTATATTTGCTGTTAACCGTGGTTTCGCCAGCAACGTAATCTCCAAAACGGTTGGACTGATCTTTACAAAACTTTCACTGCCAGATAGCTGACCCTATAAAAAGTAATTCCAGCAATTTTAGTTTATACTAGCTATTAACCGTGGCTTTGCCCGCATTGCTATCTCCAAAATGGTTTGACCGATTTTCACGAGACTTTCACTGACAGATAGCTGATCTAATAAAAAGTAATTTAGGCAATTTTAATTTATACTAGCTATTAACCGTGGCTCTGCCCGCAACGTTATCTCCAAAACGGTTCGACCGTTTTTTACGGGACTTTCACCGTCAGATAGCGGACATTATATAAAGTAATTTAATCTATTTTAATTTAGACTAGCTGTTAACCGTGGCTTCGCCTGCAATGCTATGTCCAAAACGGTTTGACCAATTTTCACAGGACTTTCACTGGCAGATAGCTGACCTTATAGGAAGTAATTTAAGTTATTCTATTTTAGACAAGCTATTATCTGCGACTTTGTCCGCATGAAATTTTGCAAAAATATGTTGTTCACTATAAACATGTGCATAAGATGTGCGTTGTCCTGGACTCCAAAAATAAATATCATGGAAATTCATATATCTGTATCTATGTATGTAATTTGAATTATATTGTCTTTTCGGTCATTTTGCTTTATTTACCGCTCTTTCGTCTACATAACTCAGCAACCATAGTAACATATAAGAATATTGTATCCAAGTCATTGAGCACTATTTAAATTGTCGAATATTAAAAACTGCTTAGATAGATATAAAGTTTTATATCTTGATTTATATTTCTGCAAGATTTCAAGACGTCAGCTCATTCATTGTATACAATTCAACATTATAAATATTAATAGGAAATTTGAATATAGAAGGGGTCTTTCTAAAAATATAAGATAAAAAGACCATAAACGTATTACTTATTGACAATATGGGCATATCATACCATCATAATAACATCTTTAAGTCATTGTTTCATTAGTTCCATATAAAGTGTAAGTGAGCACTGAGGTAGTTACATGGTGAGTTAAGGTTCCAAATATGTTGCTTATGATAAACCTCATTTGACACACTGTTAGTATTTATATATCTAATGTATACGTTACATGTCACTGTAGGTGGCGTGCGTGTCGTACTTACAATTGTTTTTGAAGAGCATTTCTATAGTTGTTCATGGTCTCACAATTTTATATTTCTTTAATACAATTTAAAAAAACGTGTGCGGAGCTGTGGGTACAGCTAGTAAGTAATACGTTTATGATATAATGTGTTATTAGAAAGACCCCTTCTATCTTCAAAATTACAATTAATGATTATAATGTTGAATTGAAAACAACGAATGAGCTGACTGACGTCTTGAAATCTTGCATAAATATAAATCAAGATATGACACTTGATATATCTCTAAGCAGTTTTTAATATTCGACAATTTAAATAGTGCTCATTGAACTCGATACAATAGTCTTATATTATACTTATTATGGTTATTGAGTTATGAAGATGAAAGCACGCTAATTAAAAAAATGGCAGCCTAAATGTCTACAAAGACAATTTAATTCAATTTACATACATAGATACAGATATATGAATTTCAATTATATTTATTCTTGGAGTTCAGTACAACGCACGTCTTACGTACATGTAAACATTACACTGTAAACAGTGAACAACATATTTTTTGTTAAATTTCATGCGAACAGCTAGTCTAAAACAGAATAACCTAAATGACTTCCTGTAAGATCACCGTTATCATCGTCATCACCGTTGAGCCCCCGCGTAAAACTAATACTCCGTCGCAGTGTCATAACTGCCAGAGTTACGGCCACTCGGCGCGTAACTGTCACCTCCGCCCTAGGTGCGTCAAGTGCCTGGGCGATCACTCCACGAAGGAATGCGGGCGCACGCCCGGCACTCCGGAACCTCCAAGCTGCGTGTTGTGCGGTAACGCGGGTCACCCCGCGAACTATCGCGGCTGTCCCCGCGCACCGCGCATACAACGCCCCCGACAGGCGCGACAGGTGTCCAGGGCACCTGCGGCCGCCGCCCGCCCTCCGCCTCCACCTCTCATGTCCGTGGATGCCTTCCCCGGCGTGCCGGGTGCCTCTCGCGCCCCGGTAGCGCCCGCACCCACTACGCGCGCGCCACCTTCTGTGCCAGGCGCACCACAACCCGGGCGGGCCCCTCTGGGCCCCTGGGCCCCCCGACCCCAGCCTGAGGCACAATATTCTTATATGTTACTATGGTTGCTGAGTTATGTAGACGAAAGAGCGATAAATAAAGCAAAATGACCGAAAAGACAATATAATTCAAATTACATACATAGATACAGATATATGAATTTCCATGATATTTATTCTTGGAGTCCAGGACAACGCACATCTTATGCACATGTTTATAGTGAACAACATATTTTTGCAAAATTTCATGCGGACAAAGTCGCAAGTAATAGCTAGTCTAAAATAGAATAACTTAAATTACTTTCTATAAGGTCAGCTATCTGCCAGTGAAAGTCCTGTGAAAATTGGTCAAACCGTTTTGGACATAGCACTGCAGGCGAAGCCACGGTCAATAGCTAGTCTAAATTAAAAATAGACTAATTTACTTTTTATGGTGTTCGCTATCTGCCGGTGAAAGTCCCATGAAAATCAGTCCAACCGTTTTGGAGTTAGCATTGCCAACAAAGCCGCGGTGAATAGCTAGTCTAATTTAAAGTAGCTTAAGTAAGTCGCTGTAATTTCAGCTATCTAGTAGTGAAATTCCTGTTAAAATCGGTCTAGCCGTTTCGGAGATTACCCGGAACAAACAGACAAACAGACAGACCGACAAAAATTTTAAAAATTGCATTTTTATTATCAATACTTTCATACCTAATCAGTTTTTTTATTTTATTTTGATATTACATACAGACACTTCATTTTTATTATATGTATAGAATTGATTTCATAGATTATTTTAAAAACCTCAAAAGTTAATTAATTTCCATAGGCTTAATATAGCTCCCACGCTTTAAACTAGTCCTTACTTCAGAAGATGGTATTTGACAACGCTCCTAAATTGCGAATGGCAGTTACAGTGGGAAGTACTAGTAACACACCCACAGTATGACCAACTGAAAGTAACCTGCTTAGTATTCTTCCAGAATAAACCAATGATTTCTGGACTTAATGTTCGACCATTTAATTTATTATGAGTCGTATAGCCTCGAATTTGTCGTAAAAGGTACTTTTTTATGTAGAGGAAGGCCTGTTGTCACGGAAATTTGATTTTTCGAACGACCGATTTTAATGTGACCGCTCTACTTTCCCTGAAATTACGGTTAAGTTGGAATTGTTCAAAATTCAGGATAAAACGCCTGTGTAAATGTTTATTCATACATCTGTAGGTATGTAAACTTGGGCCCGAGTTGATAAAACGCCGGTTAGAAAAAATAAAGTCTATTTGTATTCGAAATTAATATTTCCATTTCTCAGAATCATTTCGTTCTTTATGTTTGCATAGTGAAATTAGATAATTATATATTCTCACACATTTTTTTGCAAAGTAAAAGATAAAGTTGGTAAGCATACAAATTTATATAATCATTTTTTTACGTATGGAGATCCTAAAACGAATTGATTGAAGCGATGGCGGCTGAGTCATTGTTCGGACATAACGTCGATGAACAAAAGTTCGAATCCTAGCAACTGAGTCGTAGCTTTCAATGAAGGAAAACATTGTGATGAAACCTTAGCATGGTGGAGGGGTTTTTTTTAAGTCCGCCTAGCTAGCTACCTCCCTCAAGTTGAGAATCTTTCGCCAAGCACCTGTTGGTGTGTTCCGACAGCTGCACTTAAGGGCCATTTCGCTCTAGGCTTAACGTGTTTACCATGTAAGAGCACATCGTCATTTAACATCAGATAAGATTGTGATTAAAACCTATAAAGTAAAAAAAAAAATCTTGGTTACCCACCGTACACCGGTCTAGAGAGAGTACGTTATGCAACTTTTACCAGTTAAAATGCCACGGTGGTCTCTAATCTCATTTTGACCGGGAAAGTGGGATTGCTGCACATTTATTAATCGAGTAAATGCGGGACCCGCATAAGGGGCTCCTTTCCACAGTCTTATAATGAGTAAGTCTTTCAAGACTCACTCATTGCACTTCCAATTAAAAATATAGTTTTATTAGCGGGCCCGGCAGACGCTGTCCCGCCCTGATTATTAAAAAACCCTTAACAAATTATATACCAAAATCTACTTCATGAAGCACTTTATCTATTGGTGAAAACCGCATGAAAGTCCGTTCAGTAGTTTTTGAGTTTATCGCGAACAGACAGACAGACAGACGCGGTAGGGGACTTTGTTTTATACTATGTAATATAGTTTTATTCATCTAAAAATAATCGTACAACAATTTACGTATCTAAAAATAAACGTAAAAACAATCATCTGTACATATACATGTAATAAAATGTGTACATATAATAAAAGGGTAACGGAACCAAATTTCCACATTAAATATTTCAATGATTCAATCATCTGTACATATACAAGTAATAAAATATGTACATATAATAAAAGGGTAACGAGACGAAATTTGCACATTAAATATTTCAATGATTCAATCATATGTACATATACAAGTAATAAAATGTGTACATATAATAAAAGGGTAACGGAACCAAATTTCCACATTAAATATTTCAATGATTCAATCATCTGTACATATACAAGTAATAAAATATGTACATATAATAAAAGGGTAACGAGACGAAATTTGCACATTAAATATTTCAATGATTCAATCATATGTACATATACATGTAATAAAATGTGTACATATAATAAAAGGGTAACGGAACCAAATTTCCACATTAAATATTTCAATGATTCAATCATCTGTACATATACAAGTAATAAAATATGTACATATAATAAAAGGGTAACGAGACGAAATTTGCACATTAAATATTTCAATGATTCAATCATATGTACATATACAAGTAATAAAATGTGTACATATAATAAAAGGGTAACGAGACGAAATTTGCACATTAAATATTTCAATGATTCAATCATATGTACATATACAAGTAATAAAATGTGTACATATAATAAAAGGGTAACGGAACCAAATTTCCACATTAAATATTTCAATGATTCAATCATCTGTACATATACAAGTAATAAAATATGTACATATAATAAAAGGGTAACGAGACGAAATTTGCACATTAAATATTTCAATGATTCAATCATATGTACATATACAAGTAATAAAATGTGTACATATAATAAAAGGGTAACGAGACGAAATTTGCACATTAAATATTTCAATGATTCAATCATATGTACATATACAAGTAATAAAATGTGTACATATAATAAAAGGGTAACGAGACGAAATTTGCACATTAAATATTTCAATGATTCAATCATATGTACATATACATGTAATAAAATGTGTACATATAATAAAAGGGTAACGGAACCAAATTTCCACATTAAATATTTCAATGATTCAATCATCTGTACATATACAAGTAATAAAATATGTACATATAATAAAAGGGTAACGAGACGAAATTTGCACATTAAATATTTCAATGATTCAATCATATGTACATATACAAGTAATAAAATGTGTACATATAATAAAAGGGTAACGAGACGAAATTTGCACATTAAATATTTCAATGATTCAATCATATGTACATATACAAGTAATAAAATGTGTACATATAATAAAAGGGTAACGACACGAAATTTGCACATTAAATATTTCAATGATTCAATCATATGTACATATACAAGTAATAAAATGTGTACATATAATAAAAGGGTAACGAGACGAAATTTGCACATTAAATATTTCAATGATTCAATCATCTGTACATGTACACGTAATAAAATGTGTACATATAATAAAAGGGTAACGAGACGAAATTTGCACATTAAATATTTCAATGATTCAATCATCTGTACATATACAAGTAATAAAATGTGTACATATAATAAAAGGGTAACGAGACGAAATTTTTACATTAAATATTTCAATGATTCAATCATCTGTACATATACATGTAGTCAAATATGTACATATAATAAAAGGGTAACGGGACGAAATTTTTACATTAAATATTTCAATGATTCAATCATCTGTACATATACATGTAATAAAATGTGTACGTATAATAAAAGGGTAACGGGACGAAATTTTTACATTAAATATTTCAATGATTCAATCATCTGTACATATACATGTAGTCAAATATGTACATATAATAAAAGGGTAACGGGACGAAATTTTTACATTAAATATTTCAATGATTCAATCATCTGTACATATACATGTAATAAAATGTGTACATATAATAAAAGGGTAACGGGACGAAATTTTTACATTAAATATTTCAATGATTCAATCATCTGTACATATACATGTAATAAAATGTGTACGTATAATAAAAGGGTAACGGGACGAAATTTTTACATTACATATTTCAATGATTCAATCATCTGTACATATACATGTAATAAAATGTGTACGTATAATAAAAGGGTAACGGGACGAAATTTTTACATTAAATATTTCAATGATTCAATCATCTGTACATATACATGTAGTCAAATATGTACATATAATAAAAGGGTAACGGGACGAAATTTTTACATTAAATATTTCAATGATTCAATCATCTGTACATATACATGTAATAAAATGTGTACGTATAATAAAAGGGTAACGGGACGAAATTTTTACATTAAATATTTCAATGATTCAATCATCTGTACATATACATGTAATAAAATGTGTACGTATAATAAAAGGGTAACGGAACGAAATTTGTACATTAAATATTTCAATGATTCAATCATCTGTGCATATACATGTAATAAAATGTGTACATATAAAAAAAGGGTAACGAGACGAAATTTGCACATTAAATATTTCAATGATTAAATCACATGTACATATACATGTAATAAAATGTGTACATATAATAAAAGGGTAACGGGACGAAATTTGTACATTAAATATTTCAATATAACACATTTCCACGGTTTTTAAAATTTCTGTTTCTATTAAAATCAAAAAGAAAGTGTGCGGCGAAAGTGCGAGTGAAACATAAACCCTTCATAAGTTAAAAACTCTATAACATAAAATATCTTGTGTGTTACCTTGGATTTTAACTTATCGAGGTTCTACTGTATTCATTTGCAGTTCTATGTCTACATTTGTATTTTATAGTGCATTATGAATAAACATTTTTTTTCTTTCTTTACTTCTTTCTTGCTCTCTTCATTTCTCCTCTTCTTCATAAAGTCATAGCTTTTACCTACTTACATTTTCGTAATTATTGTCATTATTACTGAACCATTTATAATCTATTTCAATTCAATGACGAATGCAATTAACAGAAACTTGATCTGATACGAGCACTGAACTGACCCGTCTAGTTCTAAGACAACCCTAGTAAATATTACGACCGCGATGAATATTCACGCTTCGCCTCGAGGGAATACAACGAATAAGTCACGCCTAACTTAACATCATTAACATGTTAGTAATTAGTTGTGTCAGGGTGTGGAATTACTATTAGACTGTTATCTTGAATTTCGATATTAATGCTATTAAAGTCTTCATAGTTGATTTAGTTATGATAGCTAATGATACTTAAAGTATGGAATAATAATATTAGGAAAGCCAAGGCTGACTCTAAATAAGGCGCAACGAAGAGCTTCCAGGAACGGAATAAGCTAGTCTGAGGCAGTAGCAAATTTTAAGACTAGGGACGAGTCTGGAGATAGCTGTCAACTAGCTTAATCTAATCCAGCTATCTCTTGAACTCAACTAATAAGATTGTAGAGATAAATTTTTGTTTGAATTCCATGTCGCCTTCGTACTAAAACCTAAAATGTACAGATAGATTTTCTTATTAAATTTAGTTCACAATATACCACATTAAAGATTTTCTTTGACGAATTCGACGGAATTGATGTGGATGTATCTGAGATTGATAAACTGCAAATCGTTAAACCAATCGACATGTTTTCTAGTGTATTAAATTGTTATCAAAAATGTCACTTATAAATTAGTAACAACCGCGATTTTTACCATGTGATAAGATCACAATTAGTGTTGCCCAAAATCTCTTGCAGTCTTGGTCTTGTTCTTCCGTTTTTGCAAGACCAATACCAAGACCGCCGAATTTTAGCAAGACCAATACCAAGACTGACCCCTGCAAGACTAGCACAAGACGAGACTGGGTCTGCAAAACTCTTGCGGTCTTGCAATGACGTCGAATTAGAACCTTATTGACATTATTGATACAAGTTCTCTGGCATCAGTATCAAGATCACGATTCTTTCTAACACATAAACAATTTTAACCAATAAATTTAAACAAATAAATTATTTATATCTCATAGGTATAGTTTATTTAACAAACTTTAAAATACATAATAGATCCAGTATAGTGACAATTTATGTTACGCGATATTTTGATTGCCAATCGATCGGCTGGCGACTATAATTGTTTATTTGATAATTCACGGTCAAAGACGCCGCTTTTGATATACTATGCGACAAGTGCATATATCACAACATTGTCTATATTGTTTGATCATCGCCGCTGATACTTCGCCGATGTTCGAAAGAATAAAATCAATTTCCAGGTGCTCATGACGGATACTTATTTTGTTGTCCTCACAAGGAATACTGTAGTCGTAAGAATAGTTAATATTATAATAATTTATTGTATAAGTCCCAACTTATTATAAATGTGATTATGACTTTGTTTCTTTGTTATGTTTTCACGCCGTAACTACTTAACCAATCACCATTAAATTTTGCCTACACGTGTGTGGAGTAGAAAAAAAGACACAGGATACCTTTCATCAAGGAAAAAGTAATATGATTGAGGGATAGTATCCTACCTACATTAATGCGAGCGAAGCCGCTAGCATAAGCTAGAAATAATTCACATTATGACTATACCTTTATATTAAACTATACAAATATTTACTATTTATCGATTCCTATCGTAGTCGTATCGTATCGTATCGTAGTATCCTACTACTATATAACTAGTAGATAAATATATAAATACAGCAGCAGCATAGATGACTTTGTTTCAGTAATTAATATAGATTGATTTCGTCGAAAGAGGAACGAAATGCAAGCACGTAGGTACATTTTATTGTTACGTAGGAAGGTACAAAATAGCTGGTGACATTTCTGTTTTTTGATTTTCCAAAGAATAAGCTCTTCCGAACAACGTGCGGGCTACCTGGCTGTCGGTAAACGTTGCGTTTATTTGTGCATATCGCACCTTTACAAACAAAAATATTGATTTTTAAATCATTTCAGGATGTTTTTTTTTCATTAATTTTGAACACATATCATTATTATTGCCAGACATTTCTGTTATTGACAATGTGCCTTGTGCTATTTTTTGTCACTATGTTTATAAAAGAATGCTTCACTTTCCTTTATCATCTAGTATCTTTCTACGAGAAGGAATTGAATATATTTATTCCTGTAAATATTCCTTTAAAAACTTGTTCATTATGAATTTAATAAAATTTATTGGGCTTTACTATGTCTATGTCAATATAAGCTCAAAATGTACCTGTCTGTTGCATTGTTTTAATATTTTATCTAACATATCAATTAATAGGAATAAACTAATAGATAATTGCAAGATTTGCCAGACTCTTGCATCAAGACCAAGACCAAGACTTAGGGCGCAATACCAAGACCAACACAAGTTTCGTCTTGGTGTTCCATTTGGACAACATTAGTGTAGATGTACACGGGTTTATTTTTTTAATAGCAGATATCGAATTCTTGGTTATATAGGAAGTAGGACGCAAGGACTTTCTTACGAAGCTCTGTGCCTTAATAACCCTGAAAATAAAAAGTAAACGTATATGCATATAAACAAGTGTTCTTTTAATATTCCTTTTTAAGTTTAACAATTGCAATCTTATTTGGTTTTCTTTCAAGGTGTTATAACTAGTATACATTTCTTAAAAATATAAGAATATACAATAAAAATTTCAGAACTCTTAGATTTACTGTACCTATAATTTAATGTTAGGTAACCATTAATATTCAATGCTACCACACGTTTTTGCACAGTTATTACACGGAAAATACTGCTAACATTGAAAAAGCGGAACATTTTTCGGTTTTAACTTATAATAAATATATTAGATAAACAATAATGATTGAGACAAAACCCGAAACGTTAAAAGTTCATGGAAAAAGTTCTAAAGAACTGATTCTTCAAACGCTTCGGCCAATTGGCGGGCTTCGGTGAAAATAATTATCATCACGACAATTAATTAAAACATTCGTTATTTACGAATGTTGCCAGAATTCTTAACAATATTATAAATGCGATATTAAGTTTGCTTGTTACGCTTTTACGCCTTAAAACTCAACCGATCTTTTTTTTTCTTCACTCAGAAAAAAATCTTCTTTTCCCGTAGGATAGGTCAAATCCATATTAACGCGAGCTAAACAGCCAGCAAAAGCCAATTCTTTATAGATGGTAATTTTCGTTCTTACACAAAATTTAAACTTACCCTTAATATTATTTTTGAAGTGAAAACATCTTTAGTAGTTTCACTTAAACTAATAACCTATTCAAAGAAATGCAATATTTATTTGCAGTGTTTTGTCTAATTTTGTATATGTTGTTCATTCTTTCTTTCAATATTTATTTATTCGTTTATTCATTTGTGTATTTATTTCTTTTCTTTTTATCTCTTCCCTCTCTCTTTCATTCTTCATTCCGTTTTCTTTACGTTCATTATATAGTAAACTTATGAATGCAGTAGGCTCGGGTCAGTGACACACTGAACCGTATACTGGTATACTGGGTGCCAACGATATCAATCATAGTCACTAGCCAAAATCAACGTGTTATGAGCCACATTTACTGTCTGGCAACCACTGCATCATTCCAACAATTATATTTTCATTTTTTTTGTATTATGGTTTTATGATTAACTTCAAACCAAATGAGTACTACCCAGACTTTCAAGAAACTAAGATATTACTAAACTTTATCCCATCAAAAACTTATAGAATGCACTAAAAACGCAAAATATTATTTGTAGATAATTTACAATTTTATTTACTTCTAGATGACGTATAGAATGCACTAAAAACGCAATATATTATTTATAGATAATTTACAATTTTATTTACTTCTAGATGACGTATTCATTATGATATATTTGTATAATTGTAGGAACCCGGTAGTATTAAAAAAGCTGACTGTACTGGCAACTCTAAGCATCTATAGACTCTGTGGTAAACATGTATATAGTATGTTATCTATGGGTAAACTGGCCATCAACAAAACTTGTGTTGTTTTTATGTTATATTTTTTGTGAAATTGACTATATTCGATACAAATATTTGCAATAATAAAATAAAATTTATGGAAAAATACTTATTTTGTAAGAAAATATTACGTACAATATACTATGCCAACGAAATACGGATTCTTTTGAGTACTATTTGACGTGAATCATGGAAGGCAAAAAAATATCATTTGGTTTTATGAAAACTAAAAAAGTGGATAAGGTTCCAGTGGAAGAGAAAAAAGAGTTTATCGAATGTGTAGAAGAGAAATCTATTAAAGTAGTTGGGTAAGTGCTTAAAATTAATTGTTGACAAAAACATAACCTAAGAAAGAAATATCCAACGAAACCTAATTACGAAGTATATTTCCGAAATTATTTATACAATAACTTATAACTCTAATTACAATAAAACCTATTTCAATATGTATTGCTAATAATTTTACACAAATGTATTGACAATGTGCTGCTTCGCAAACAATAATCTATTTTTCTGCGTCGCTACAAATAAGATGCCCGTTTTAAAAATAGGTTTAGAACTGAAGGGATGATGGCTCAGTTTATAGCGTGTTCGGGCACTGCGTCGATTGACGTAGCTTCGGATCTTTGCGAGTTTGGAGCTTCGACTGGTTGCTCTTGGTGAAGGAAAACATTTGTGATGAAACTATAACGTGGTTGTATGGATTTTTCTAACGCAAACTGGTTAGCTACCACCCTCAAGTTGAAAATCTATCGCCAAGCATTGTACTGTGTACTGAGTACTGTACTTCAGGTATATTCTGAAAACTGCACTAGAGAGCCAGTCCGCTCTAGGCTTAGTCCGTGTTATTACAAAAAAGTTAAATATGTATTGAGTACTTGCTTTAAAAAAGTTTATGTATTAAATGCACTGCGCTTGCCGACGGCTGCCGCGGCAAGATCGTTATCTCCTTTTTCGTAAGTCTAACCAAAACCGAGATAGAAAAGCAAGAAGTCGAACATTTGTCGAGAGAGGTGCATTTAATATGTAAGTATGCAAACTTTTTTAAAGCAAGTATTCAATATGTATTTAACTTTTTTGTAATAACACCCAATGTGTTACCATCTTAAACTACATTGTCATTTAATATCACATGAGATTGTGGTCAGAAGCTAAGACCTATAAAGTATTTTAAAAAACTTAAGATAAAGTGATATTAAATATCTCACACCAAAATTTATAATCTATACAAATAATAAAATTGGCTTTATGAGGTTTTATTGTGAACGCGATACTTTAGCAATGATGCATGCCCATACTAACATACAGACAGATATTTCTAAAATTGATTAAAATTTTATTACTTATTTCAAGTCACCTGCAACAATTTTTTTCTCAAAAATCTAAAAACTACAGACACATTAGATTTACGTTCTTATTATATGTATAAATGAGTTTCATTTTGTATATGTTATAGTTTCAGTTAAGTCTATACTATAAAAAAATGTAAGTCTATCATACAAAAGCTACTGGATAGGTTTTGATCAAATGTTTTAATCTCACTTTTTAGGCACTTTGTCCTCTTCTAGGAATTAGGGTTCTTATAAGCACTACAAAAGGCTAAAGAAAGTTTTAAGCAAAGTATACCTTTGCTTTTCATTTTTATTTATATTTGTACTTTTGTATATTAATATATTATTAAGATAATTAACATTACAGATGAAGTTGCAGGTATCAGTTATTATATATACATTTTAAATAACTATTATTAAAATGAATTTACAATATTTTATATATTGCAGAGGTGAAGCAATTCAAGAGAATACTCCCTTAGTAATACCTATGAAGCCTAACACTCTTATAACAGGTCAAAGATTGAAAGAAATTGCTGAGAAAGTAGAGAGCGCATTAATTGAGCCAGAACCAACAAAAATAGATATTCCTGTTATAGAGAAACCACCTGAAAATGAAACTATTGAACAGATGGCTGTTAGAGAGTTGATGGAGGATGCAAAAAAAGAAATCAAAGTGGAAACATCACAATTAACTGTAGCTCTGTCTTCTAAATCAATTATTGAGGGTGAAAAAGAGGTAAGGATATTTTAGATTAAATATTGAGTTTGAGGCTTCCTATAAAGCTGTGTGTTGATTGGTAGTAAAGAAATATCCTAGTCGAAACTTAATATATTTGATCACTGATGATAAAATGTATAAACAGAAGAATATCTTGTTTATGTTTTGAATTACTTATCTTAATTTGAGTGTTTTACCTATAACTTATATCAATAGAACAAATTAAAAAATAACCAACCAGGAATCAATAACTTTTTTGTTAATACTCACTGCATCTGACCACCTTGAGAGATTTTGTGCTGCTCGAATGCACAGACTCAAGGCGCAATCTGTGTTATGGTGAGTTCGTATCTTCTGGTAATGGTAAAATTCCCATTAAATTGATACAATTACATTCTTGATATTATTATAGCAAACGCAAATATATTCATCATTTGATTTAATTCAAATTATATTTTTGCAGAAAATAAATTTCAATCCCTAATGACTGCAATATACTGATCAGTGATATTTTGTTCCTTACAAGTAAAAGTGATCACAAAACTATAATTATCAGTTAATTAGTATTCAGATTTTTTTTAGTTTTGATTTATAGTAATTAAATCATACAAGTATGGTATAAAACTATAGATACAATATTATAATAAAAACATATTTTAGTAATAGTTTTGAATTTGTTTTTTTTACAGTCAACTTTAGATGATTATGAAGCTGTACCAGTACAAGACTTTGGTATGGCTATGTTACGTGGCATGGGATGGACGCAGGATAAAGAACAGTGAGAATATTTTTCTATATACTATATACATGTTAGTTCTTACTCAATGTATTCTATTCTATATTCATCGAATACAGTTAAACATGCCTTTAATTATTATTTCTTATTATTATTGATGTTTATTATCACCTAAAAATAAAACAGCATTTTAATTTTATTGAGTCTAGGATTTTTTCTAAGATAGATGTTGCTTTATCTTGGTCACTCTTAATAAATAAATAAATATGACATGATTTGTGTACATAATATTGCATAAGTTAATGTACTGTCAAACCAATTGATTGTAAGGTATATAGTAACCATAAATTTTATTTTAGATCTAAATATAAACAGCCACAACTACGACCTAAAGGACTTGGGTTGGGTGCTGATAAAGTTATAACAGAAAATCAGAAGAAAAAAGGTACCAAAGACAACAAAAATGAAGAAGAATTGACTATTGTTAAAAACTCATTAGTCAAAATTACGACAGGAAAATTTAGTGGATACTATGGAAAGGTGTGTTACTAATGTATTTATTGAAATGGAAACTTATTTATTTTGATAATATCTACCCTAAATCATTGTTGGAACGTATATATGCTTTAACAGGGAGATACATGTTAATGTCACAGCATTTAATGCGATATCTGGCAACCGAACAGAGCTAGCTAAGCACCAAGGTAGTCTGTAGTTGGTAGAGCCAGGCTGAATCTATTACTGGTTTCAACATGAATGGGTCGGCTCTCCCGGGGTAGTAACACCCTCTCATAGAAAACCGATGTGAAGTAACAGTGCTTGCATTGTTGCGTTTCGTTCGGTCAGTGCGAGTGCCGAAGGCCCACATCCCCCTCCCCTCTCCCCTCCCTCTCCCTTTCTCATAACCCTTCCCACTCTTCCCCCAAACACAGGCTGGCAACGCACTTTCGGCTCCCCTGGTGTTGTTAGTGTCTATGGACGGTGGTGATCACTTAACATCAGGTGATCCACCCGTTCCTTTGCCTGCTATGACATTAAAAAAAAAACCAAACATTAAGTCAGTGACAAGTATGAGTATTAATAGGTGGCTTTACACACAGGCTCATTCAGTCGCGAAAGGTCTTTAGCGGGAGAAAAGGACATAAGGAATGCACGGTTTTAGCTCAAATCATTTTAGCTACATTATACATCCTTTCACAAGGGATAGTAAACCCGCACATATTGAGTTATAGGTATAGCTAAGAGGCACTAGAGAGGGTTGTTAAAACTGTACATATGTTTGTTATTGGAGAGAAAAAAAGTCATACAAATGTAAAACAAAATGTAAAAAGTGTTTAAAATGTATATTATTAAGTACTCGAAATAGACATGGAGTTGATATGCCAATTTTTACTCTTCCAGAGTGGCGTCTGCATTAATATTATATTTCATATAATCATTGTATGTCTATTAGTTATCTTATGTTTCATTTTTGTAACAATATATGAAATACATTAGTAAATACTATTATATTCATCAAAACTGTATTGTTTTCTATATTTGTTCACTCGGTAAGATTTATTTTTAGTTTTTTAAACATTTTAACAACCGACAAATATAATATCTTATTATATATGTGCTCTATCTCTCGTGTCCATTGTAAAAGAACTGAAATGGATACACTAGTAAAAAATTAAGAACGTCTTTTATAAGCTCGCGTGCTTATATAAAATTGTGTTTGTGAATCGCGCGTAATTAGACTTTACACGAGCATTCTTCACCTGTGATAAAAACAAGCAGGTAATCGCCCGCGAATAATTTAATGGTAAAAATGTATTAATAAAAATCACTAGTGACTGCGCGTGGCTTTCCCACTTTCGATCCTACACACTCCAATGACGAGTGTGTCGTATAAAGACAGTTAATCGATGTATTTTATTCATTACTAGCGGGCCCGGCAGACGTTGTCCCGCCCTGATTACAAAAAAATCCTTGACAAATTATATACCAAAACGTTCCTCATGAATCACTTTATCCACTGGTGAAAACCGCTTGAAAATCCGTTCAGTACATTTTGAGTTTATCGCGAACAGACAGACAGACAGACGCGGTAGGGGACTTTGTTTTATACTATGTAATGACTATAGTGAATCCCATTTTAAAAGTTCTAGTGTATATTACGAGTGTACTTTTAAGCCATGCTTTGAAATAAAAAAACAAAAGTGATCTTGAATTTACTAAAATTTTACTTCCGGCTACACATATACATTAAATCACGTTAATTAGCATACATATTTTTTTTTAATAATTGACAATTTATTGTTTTATTACAAACTTGGTAATTTAAGTGTCATAAATATCTGTAACTAAAAACAATTTTAGGCGTTCAGAATTAGCAAAGAAGAAAAGTAAGCAAATGTATTAAATTGCTACTGAAACCATTTTGTCCATACAAAGATAAGATAGGATGTTAATGATACAAGGATTAAACCTAGAATTTAGTCACATGAAACTATTTATCACAAATTATAGCACAGAAAACTGGTATCTTCAATTCAAAGTCCTAAAATATGTTGATAACGTAGAATATGTCACATGGAATTATTATTCTGTTTTTTTAATTAAAAAAAAAACATATTTGCATTTCAGATTGTCAGTCTTGATGAAGACAATGGTCGTGTGGTTGTGGACATACCAATAAAGAAAGAAACAGTCAGTCTAAGTGAATTCATGATGTATCCAGTCACCAAATCGGAATATGATAAAGAATCGAAAGTAATAAGTAAGTGTTATCTAAAACTACATGGTATTTATTGAAAAGGAAACTAAATTAATCTATTATTTATTAATCGAGCTTAAACTAAAGATAAAAAAATCAAGTTTAGTTCTAGTCTTAAGTTCTGATTATGATTTAATTATTATTTAGTATGTTGGTGAAAATCGCCTTAGAAGTCTGATAAGAAATAGCCTGGGCTAAGTATATATAGTTGAAAAGGTATGGTACCTACCAAGTAATATACTGTGCTTGAAATAGTATAACTTTTAAGGACAACTTCCAGATACACTGATAATTAGCTACAGATCTTATAGCAATATCAAAAAGTGATCAAACATTCTCATTATGACAGCGATTTATCCTGGTATTTCTTGGATTTATAATTAACACCAATAGCCATAACATTAAGTTTATAACGAAAACTGATTCTACATCTGGCAGAATACACTGATAGGAATTTACTGCTACGTATATATTAGAAAATACTATGTCATATGATTTATCAAAGTGTAGAAATAAATCAAAGTCTTTCATAATTGTGTTAGGGCACAGTATACCTGAACTATTAATGTCCCTATATATATTTACATGGAACAGAGTTCGTTAACGTGGTTTGCGATACGTATTTAACAATCGTCACGTAAGGAAAAAACGTTGTGCTCTTGGATCCCTCTCACTCCAGGCGATTCATTGCGCCTAGGTCGACAAAAATTAATTACATTTCAATATCATATTCATAAATTGAACAGCGCCATCTTTTACCGCCCTGTGAAAACAAATAAATCAATATACATGTGGAGTCTAATCCGCTCCACCCTACATTCAATTTACAAAAAGGAAAACAGCACCGGTTATGACGTAAACAGTTGTATAATCTCAATACTAAATGTGTGGACACTTTATTAAACCTTATTTATTTTCTTATTTAGTATTTTTTTTTTTATAATTTATAATTCACTGTTTTATGTATAATCTATGCTTCTATACTATTTATACTAATTACATAGTATAAAACAAAGTCCCCCACCGCGTCTGTCTGTTCGCGATAAACTCAAAAACTACAGTGGATATAGTGATTCGTGAGGAAGGTTTTGGTATATATTTTATCTAGGATTTTTTATAACCAGGGTGGGACAACGTCCGCCGGGCCCGCTAGTCTATACTAATATTATAAAGGGTAAAGTGTATAAATTTGTGAGTTTGTGATGTTGTAGGGGGTAATCTCAAGAACTACTGGTTCAATTTGAAAAATTCTTTCAGTGTTATATAGCTCATTTATCGAGGAAGGTTATTGGCTATATATCATCACGCTAAGACTAATAGGAGCGGAGCACCAAGGAAGAATGTTTCAAAATCGGTTTTTTTTTCCTCTTGAAAGCTTCCGCTGCGTGTTAGCGTTAGCGTTAGTTGGCTATTTTTAATAAAGGAATATTGATCCTAAAATATTTTACGAGACTTTTTGATTTGATTTACTTATGTTATTTGCATTGAAAAAATCATACACGATTTACAAATTACACTGAGAGTCGCATGGAGGGAGAATAACGGTTTTTCTTACGTGACGAAAATATCACTAGATATCATAAAACAAAGTCCTCTGCCTAGTCTGTCTGTCTGTTCGCAATAAACTCAAAAACTACTGAACGGATTTTCATGCAGTTTTCACAAGTATATAAAGTGATTCATGTGGAAAATTTAAGTATATAATTTGTCTAGGTTTTTTTTATTATTATCAGGGCGGGACAACGTCTGTCGGGCACGCTATTACAAGTCGAAAAAATCTACATCTTCATATGATTAAGTTTTATTCTTTTTCATTTTGCGGTAGATTATAGTTTATAGAAAATAAATCGTGGGGAATAATTCGAAACTATCTTATTGTTGCGAAGTGTTTGTGTTCAAATATTGCAACATAAATGAAAATGGTTAATTAATAAAAAAATAAATAATTTTCAATTTTCATTCACAGATTCAGTTGAAGATTTAACTTTCAACATGAAGTCTCATTTATCTGTGTATTCTTCACTCAGGGGCATGTAAGGTACAATATTTGGACACAAACAATTGACTCTTTAGTTATATTAAATGAATTGTATAACTTTTATTTAATTTTAGACGCCGACACATTTGATGAATACAAGAGATCTGAAGTGGAATCACGAAAACCGTCTAAAAATCATGACAAAGGTAATTCATCAACGTCAAGTGCAGTCCAAGAGGATAAGAGAAATGATCGTAAAGGAGATAGAAGACAAAATAATGAAAAACCTTCCAATGGAAGAACTAGAGATAGGGAAAGACAACGAAGAAATTCATCTAGTAGTGAAGACAGATCAAGTCACAGGCGGAGAAAGGAAAAGAAGAAATATAGTAGTAGTGATTCTTTAAGTTCTCTTTCGGATCACGATAAAAAGCATAAAAAGAAAGAGAGAAGACAACGCAGTAGCAGTTCTGAATCAAGCAAATCGTACAAGAAAAAAGAGAAGAGAGGAAGTTTGACACAAGGGAAAAGAGATATTGATAAAAAAAGGAAAGGTAAAAAGAAGAAACGTGACAGAGATAGATCGCCTAATTATAAAAAATGTAGAAAATAATCTTTAATCAATAAAGTTTATTTTATAATATTTTTTTTTTAAATTAAGACAAAAGATTAGGGCTTACCAGAATGTCCAATACACGTTCATAACTTATATATAAGTTCAGCATGGAGTTTTTGGGGGGATATTGGAATGAAGTGAATGGGAAATAACACCACGGAGTGTTGGATTCTGACTTGCCACAAAAACTCCCTGGAAAGTTCGAAGGAGACGGTTACCAACTTGTTAATTTATTGAAATAATCGCAAGAAACTTGTAATATCATTATGTACTCTACAATGGTAGTAATAATCTACTGGTTACTAGGAGATTGGGTGCCAAAAAGAGCCACGCTAAAGCTATTATTGGTGTCAGCATGAATGGGTCGGCTCGTCCGGGTTAGTAACACCCTCTCATCATAGAAAACCGACGTGAAGTAACAGTGGTTGCATTGTTGCGTTTCGTTCGGTCAGTGAGAGCACCGGAGATACACCTCCCTTCCACTTTTCCCCTCCCCTTCACTTTCCACCCCCCACCCCCCCCCCCAACACAGGCTGGCAACGCACTTGCGACTCCCCTGGTGTTGCAAGTGTCTATGGACGGTGGTGATCACTTAACATCAGATGATCCACCTGTTCGTTTGCCTTTCAACATATGTTTCATGTAATAACCGACTTGTTGACATGAATTATTAATTCGTAAGTAATATTCTAAATGCGACTGAGTTTGTTTGTTTTGCTTTCACGCCTTAACTACTTATCTGATCATTTTGAAATATTGCATACACGTTGTAAGGGCTTCAAGAAAGGATGTAGGACACCTTTGGTGTCATTCAAGTATTACGTAAGCACTGATGGGGGGATGGGGAGTCTTTGATTTGCTTATTTTTGATGACATAGGGGTTGAGGGGTCTGGATAGTGATTACGTCAGCAATATTTATTTACTGAATTGGAACAAATTTGAATATAATTATATAAATGTTTACGTAATTATGGGGCGGGGGGTCAAGAATATTGCTTACTTTTGCTGACCAGGGGGAGGGGGCGGTCAGAAATTGCAAAAATTCTGCTTACGTAATACTTGAATGGCCCTTTTCATCCAGAAGAAACATACTGTTCCCGAAGAATAAGTCAAATGATCGCGAGCAAAAGCTAGTGAGTCATATTTCGCGCTCCAAATGCAAAGAAGGCTTACATGGATTTATAAATTATTAATATTTTTTCATTGTCAACAGCATTGTAGACATTTTTTAATCTTCAAAAAAATTATGTGCCTTTTGTCAATAACTGATGTGACACGCCGTTTCTGCATTTGGCATGCGATATAATCTATATCTTCTATACATATAATAAGAATGTAAATCTAACGTGTCTGTACTTATTCGATTTTCGTGAAAAAAAATATTGCAGGTGTCTAGGAATAAATAATAAATATATTTCAATCATTTGTAGAAATGTCTGTCTGCTGTTTGTATGAACACGCATCACTGCTAAAGTACTGGGTTCACAATAAAACCTCAAATCATAAAGCATATCTTCGGGAGTAACTTAGTCTTTGTTTTATTGAAATCAGGTCCACTCTGTCATACATTATTGCTAGTAATCTTTTACTAATTTTGATTGAACGCGCTAATCTCAGGAACTACTGATCCGATTTGAAAAATTCCTTCAGTCTTAAATAGCTCATTTATCGAGAAAAGCTATATGTCATGACGCAAAGACCAGTGGGAGCGAAGCACCAATTAAGAATGTTTCAATATCGGTTTTCTTTTGAGAGCTTCCGATGCGTGTTAGTTAGCCCAAAATAACTATTCCTCGCGGGCAGAAGCTAGTTCAATATATCGTGAAATTACTGACTTATTGACTTGACATTTAAGCAGGCTGGCAAGACAGAACCGACCACTGAAGAATGATTGCATATATTGTATTATGTTTACAATCAGGTATATTGTCGTAACTTTAACATATGTCAATAAATAAGTAGTAAATTTAACATATCGTATAAACATTGAATATTTTAATAACTGTAATTAGCGCCATCTGTGTAATAAGCTGTGTATCAAAATAGTAATAGCTGTGGTAATATTAAAAGCGGACTTTATATAATCTGGATACAGTCCTCGTCAATCTTTTTGGTCGCTCTGAATACGCCGTGAGCTCGGGCTTGCACAGTATATAGACAAGACTAATGTAAAACATAGGTTGAAATTGGTATTTATTTTTCCTTAAATTGCTTCCATGTTATACATACAATGTAATACGTATAGCCAAATTTTTACTCCGCGCATCTATGTTCAGAGCGGTAAAAAAGTTTGGCGCGGACTGTAAGTAAAGAGGAGTAAATAAAATCAATTAAAATTTAAATTTATTGTGTAGTGAACAGAAAATGTTACGAAAAGCTCTCGTTCAAAGAAATTACAATAAAAATACTTTGTGACTGCATTATACAACATCATTACATAGTATAAAACAAAGTCCCCTACCGCGTCTGTCTGTCTGTCTGTTCGCGATAAACTCAAAAACTACCGAACAGATTTTCATGCGGTTTTCACCGGTGGATAGAGTGATTAATGAGGAACGTTTTAGTATATAATTTGTCAAGGATTTTTTCATAATCAGGGCGGGACAACGTCTGCCGGGCCCGCTAGTAATAGTATAAAACAAAGTCCCCTACCGCGTCTGTCTGTTCGCGTTAAACTCAAAAACTACTGAACAGATTTTCAAGCGGTTTTCACCAGTGGATAAAGTGATTCATGAGGAACGTTTTGGTATATAATTTGTCAAGGATTTTTTTTATAATCAGGACGGGACAACGTCTGCTGGGCCCGCTAGTACAACATAATTAATGAAGAACGTTCATGTTCTTAATGATCAGAAATAATTTTGGGAGAACTCTCAAGTCGTATAAAAACATAGAACAAATGTAATAATCCTAACCTTAAAGCTGGATACTTGATATGTAGTAAAACACTAGTCTAGTTGTTATACCTGCTGGGTCTCAGTATATAGTATCTTATCTATGGGTCTGACAGTTTAATTATGGGAGCATGTTATTGTGGATAGCCTTCAGCGCTCACCCGATCAACGGCATATGTGATTAACAGATTATATGCATTCAATTTCTATATGTAGGTATAACTCGTGTGTGCATACAATTTTTGTTTTATCTATAGAATGTTGTTTATAAATCGAAATAAAACAACAAGGAATATTCGTATCTCATTTATTTCTACAATATTTAGTTATAATAGACGTATAAAACATTTTACTAAGATGTATAATTATTATAATGTGTATAATCTATAACCTTTCATTTATCGTATCCAGAGACAAACTTTTTTAAATTGTTTACGGTAAAAGTACATCTTCAAAGGCGGACTAAGAGGGATGGGTTTCTCACGGGAACAAGCTGGTCATAGGGGACATTTGAATTTTCAGAAGTTCTTTTAATAGAAAGAAAGTAGGAAAAAACAATATTATTATGACTAAAAAGCTGTAGATACGTTACCTACATGATATTTTGACAAATTAAATGGCACGATAACGCAGACATACGTAAAGTAATATTGTAACGCCACACTATCTTAGATAAAATGTGGAAGTAAGACGGAATATTCTCAATATCAATGGTGAAAAAGAAATAGTTATATGTTGCTGTTGTATATTAGATACGGGCGGATTGACGGGGCTAGATCACGTTCTCTAGCTAGCTTTAGCTTTAACTTTTTTTAACAAGGCGCTGTCGAAGCGCTTATGCCGTATCCACATTCGTTTAGTTATAATAACATTGTGAAAAATGGAAGACACAAACGGTGCATCATATTGATTGAAATGACAACAAAACTCATTTTTTATATTTTAAAAACGGATTTTAAATGTGATTAAATGCCAAATTAGCACCTGAATTTAGTTATTGCCATTTAAAAATATTCTACTTGTTCTGAAACATAACATAATTAGCAATATAAGGTTTATTAAACCCAGGTAAGTATCAGTTAAACTTGCAATTTAATGTTTGTTAATTAATATGATCTGTCTTATCCGTATAACGTTCTCACCAACAATTTTGAACCTTATGTTTATTGCTGTACATAATAGTTACGTATGTAGATAAATTGGAATAAAATAAAAAAATGGATCCTATTATATTACCATACTATGTTTGATTATAAGAAAAAGTACTTAACGACGCTAGTTATACATTGAAAGTTAAGAGATAACAAAGAAATACCCATTTTTACTATCGCTCATACATATGACAGACTGCTTGGAGTAGTGGTGTTGAGCCTAGCTGTAGTGTTGTTGTATATATAGTCTTTGATGCTGAGAAAGCGTTCAATCCTTGCACATGTCTGGCTTTTTGATGAGCATAATTGTCAGTTCTATGGTTGAGTGTTAATTATACTACATACGTATATATATCACCTGCTTATTAACAAATTATGTTCAATTTGGAATTGAATGTTAAAATTGCGTCTTCGCATGTATATATTGAATTAAAAAAAACATATTCTTAATCTCATATTACGTATTATAACAGTGCCAGAAAATAACAGAAAAAGTAATCATAAGTATTTAGGCATCAAAGAACTCAAATTATTCATTTTTTTCTTTAAATCTAATCAAGTTACAGCAGCAACTATGTTGAGTAGGTTTAAATTATGCATGCGCATTACTGAGATCTCAGAGGCCATCCGCTCCGTTGCGGCCGTACTTAATCCACTAAAGTAACTTACGAATGAACCTACGAAGTACTTATCCAAGTTCAGGACTATAATTTTGCCGTATTTGAGAGCTCAGGGAGAGAGATGATTAATTTTCAATACTTAGTTATCGACATTGCAAAGTTTGTATTGAAAACTTATTTGTCTATCAAATCTTATTATGTATTAGACTTTTTTGTACACGTGGAATTTTGCAAAGTCCCTGTAATCTGTAAAAATAAATAGAACTGAAATGTTGGTTAGTAATATCAATATAAAAGATTATTTCTTAAATGGATTTGAAACTATAAACTGTAGTTATGGATGTATTTTTTAGTTATTCCTTAGTTTTCCTAATGCAGTAGCGACAGGAATAATAAATGCGGTGTATTCGTGGACAAATTTATTCTGAATGTATTTACAGAAACTACTCAGATAAGAATGTTACCGTTATAACATACGTTACATTTATAACAACAACAAAAAATCATCTTTTGAAGTGAAACTTCTTTAGAATCGTTGTGATTTCAAACCGGATGCAACGAAAAAACGACAGGTAAGTGACGTAACAACTTTTCGCGGTATTTTTGTTCGTCGGTTACAAAATTATGGCGGTTATTATTTACGATGTAGAGTAACTAGATTAAAACGTAAAGAAATTTCATCGTAAGTTTATTATTTTATTAAAGTGAAAAACGACAGGTAAGAGACACAAATACAAAAATGTGTAGGATGAAGCCGGCAAAGAATGAGACAGAAATAAACATACTATTTTATATTATCTCTCCTCTTTGTGCCATGCTTCGTAGCATCCCCACTCCCGTCTTAGTCGCCTGTAATTAGTGAGCCAGAACGAGAGAACAAATGTCGGTGTGCATATATTACACACTGTTTAATACTTGCTTGAGCATTTAACGTGTGTTAGTATATGTGAAAAGTACGTGAGCTAATACTACTGTACACTGTAACATATGTTAAATACAATATAAAATATCTTTTAAAATTAATCAAAATACTTTCATTTTTAAACAAATAAACTTTGTAATTATCCTACTCTTGTTATATATATTCATCTCATCTTTTGTCGATATTTTTTTGGGTGACTATTTATACGCATAATCTCCGAAACTGTTGAACTGATTATGATGGAGCTTTCACTAACCGATACCTGATGATATAAACAGGAACTGAGGTTACATTTATTTTGCACACTGATTTGGCAGATTGGGAGACAATCGAAGAACCTGGCTACCTTAGTCGGCTGGGCAGCCTGCCGCCGCGCCGGGGGTGTCGCAAAGCATGCTCACGACATTCCGTGACACTCCCATAGTGCGGCGTACGGTTCGTCTTGGAGTTTTTTAACCGGTAGGAGTCTTCAACACTATCTACTTTCTCTCCACGTAAAAGAAGGCTACGTTTATTTTAGAAAAAAAAGTAGAGTTCTCTCAAATAATTCACTAAAAATGTCGTGTCCAAAACCGCGCACTCTTCACATACACAATTATACTGAAAATATTGTTTTTACTAAATTCCACAAGGACAAAAACGCGGGTAACATTTAGTACATAATAAGATGGACTTTCGAAAAAGTTATCAGAGGCGAGTTTCTAAAAAATCTAGGATGAAACTTATTTTCACACTTATCACTGAGCTAAAGTACGTTTTCAATTACCCTTTTTTTTAATAACACATTTTACCTTAAAAGTGATATTTGTGATCGAAAAAATATAATCAAGTTATTAAAAAATATTGTCTGTGAATTGGAACAGTATTACAGATTTTCCAAATAATAGGAACAAATATTTACACGAAATAGCAGTGATTTAGTGTGGCTAATCTTGAACTTTGAAAACATGTTATAATTGTTTACTTCGGTGCTGTATGCCTCGTGAGTCGAGACCACCCAATTATTCAGCTCATTATAGCATTAACAGCAGGTATAACTGTTGACGCAAACTTGACTTGTGGTCGATGTAGTTTAGAATCGCAGTTTATGTATATTTCACAAGCTCTGATTTAAAAATTGAAACGATAACGGCTTAGTTAGTATTCGGGCACTACATTGAACGACGTAAGTTCGAATCCTTGCAACTGAGTAAGAGCGAAAGTCCTGATGAAGCCATAACATAGTAGTAATGCTTCTTGTAAGTCCGCTTGGCTAGCTGCCACCCTCAAGATAAAAAAAGTCACGCCACGCGACTGTTCGTGTGTTCTGGCAGCAGCAGAGAGCCAGTCCACCTCGAGGTTTAGATTGTTTACGAGCGTAGACCCCATCGTCATTTAACATTAGATGAGATTCTATTTTTTTTAAATCTTATGGCTAAATAGAGTATCCATCTTTTACTGTCGTCGATTGATTGATTACTATTTGTCGCTGTTCAATTTATGTGGAACGGTACAGCTGCCAAAAAATTGTTACTCTTTGCACCACCCGGAGAGCACGTGGTGGGGAACGAGAGGTACACTTCCTGCGGACGCGAGTAACATCGGGTAAAAAACTAAAACATATAAGGAATATTTTTAATCTGGTATCTGGATTATAGATGACCAAATGAACAGTTGAAACGATTTCAAATAATTTGTTTAGTTTTAACCAAAAAAACATTACATTCCCCGAAAGACAATCAATAATCTTTGTACGTTTCATCGTAGTTTACTTACTTTCAACGTTACCATTCAGGTACCTTAAAGAAAATAATTCCACAATGATATTACGCCTTGAAAAACCTTCGACTGCTTGACCTACTTCCCAACAATCAATTTGACCTATGGAATTACACCTACAGAAGATTATATATGTGTCCAAATCCTATTCATTCAAGATATAAATTACCTCTATATCATTACCTCTGTGACGTTTTTGTTCAATTGGGTACAGGGATAAAATATCGAAGAGGGGCTTTATTACTTTTCACTTATTCTCGCTGTCGTGGTAGTCGAGTTCTTTGTAAGTAGTATCTAGTAGTGGCATGTAATTTTTCGCTTACTAATTTAAATTGGTAAAACTATCGCCAGACGGTGAAGGAAAACATCCTGAGGAAACTTCAGCCTGATCAATGTTCTTGTAGTAGCACCGTATGTGGAAAAATATAGAACAGAATTTCTCTGAGTTTGAAATCGGCAATACCACGTAGGCTGGCGTGATGATTATACCCATACCTTCCTTTGGGAAGATGCCTGTGACACTGCACTGGGTTTCTTACAGGCTTTATAGCATCCTTTATAGAAATCCATTATTCATTCGGATTTCATACATATACTTACCTAGTTACACATTTCTCATGAATATAAAATGATGTATATATTCAACATTCTTATGTTGATATTGTAGATTATTCCACGTTGTTACACTAAATATTTGGCATTAAGTTTATAACGTGTATCTGTCACATTTGATATTGACGAAATTGCCTACATAGACAGAGCCCTACCGGAAAGAAGAAAAAACAAACGCGGTACGGTATCTCAAATAGTTGGGAAGTATGATATGGGTATTACTCACCCATTTATTTGCTTACCAATTTATTACCGGTTTTATATTATAAAATATTTTATAAAACAAAAAATTGCTGAAATACGTAAGTAAATTATATGTCGTCAAACAAACGCGACCGTCTGCGAGAAGAAAAGAGGAGGCTACGAAAATCATTTGTGTGAAATATTTTATGGAAGTATAATCAGTGATACGCAATAACACAATAAGTGCCCCCCTCGGCAGCGGCTCAAGGCTAGGTTCGTTCCCTCGGCGTGGAGCCCTTGAGTACGCTGCTCGCGCAATACACTAACACAAAAGCTTACAACACTGCAACAACACATTACACATATCACCTCCACACACGTGCACACATGAAAGTGGAAGGGTTTTATTTTTTCCCTTATCAATCTCAAATAATTTAGAAAAATTATCCGACAAAATACATATAAGAGTTGTTGAGGTATGTATGCTTGGTACACATATATGTTTCAACAACTCATATATGTATGAATAGTTAGCTTACCTTAGCTCAGATAGGTCGCGAATTGCATGTATCAGGCAACAGCCCAAGCCGAGGTGTGCCATTCACCCTTGAGCTAGTTGCTCAAATAAAATCGGTTGAGTGCTCCAAGCGCTCGCCTTAGTAGTCCGGTGAAGCTGTTAAGACCTTGCTAGGTCAATAGCGTAATCAGTTCAAAAAAAAATATAATAAATGCTAGTATTTTACGACTTGAAGGTGTCAGAGTTAAGTAAGCACTAAGATCCCTATCAACATGCTACAAAACGAAATAGTCTGAATGCAAAAATTTCCTTCACCGGTATAATTATTTTGCACTGCAACGGAAGTATTTCATTAACTAATTACCGGTAGATGATTATGTAGACATGGCATTGTTGCTAGTGTAGAGCAGGACGACGCCATGCCAAGGAAAGAGATGAGGCGAAAAAGGAAGTTCGATTTAGTTTTAGCATGGCCGTAAAGCGAGACATTTTCTATAGACTTTTTCGTAGAGTAGGTGGTAGAGCCACGCTGAAGCTATTACTGGTTTCAGCATGAATGGGTCGGCTCGCCCGGGGTAGTACCACCCTCTCACAGAAAACCGACGTGAAGTAACAGTGCTTGCATTGTTGCGTTTCGTTCGGTCAGTGAGAGCGCCGGAGACCCACCTCCCCTCCCCTTCTACTTTCCCCTTCCCTTCCTCCTCCCCCCCACACAGGCTGGCAACGCACTTGCGACTCCCCTGTGTTGCAAGTGTGTCTATGGACGGTGGTGATTACTTACATCAGGTGACCCACCTAATCGTTTGACTCCTATGATATAAAAAAAAATCGCAATATATAAATGTAAGTCTATTGATATAGTATAACTTATTTTGCTGTCTCATTTCATTATTCTGCTGTACCACCATACACAAACATTTTCAGTATTCGATATAAATTTGATAATTTTTTTCGAGACGTGAAGCTTTATTCTTACAAAAGAGTAAGTAGTACATATTTTAAAATAATTCCAAATTAAAATAACCAAAAGTTACACGAAATAAAAGGCACGTTAATTTTATAAAATAATTATATATTAATCAGAAGTCCTTAATCTGTAGAATCACACCGGAAGTAAAGGTTATAGGCAGGATATCACATTGAACATTTATTTATAATTAAACTTTATAATATTATATCAAATTACAAACATCTACAGAACTCACAATAATAAACACAGTAGTTGCCTACGTAATATTAATTAATTATTTTAGTGTAATTCCTTTATATATCACCTGTTTCATTTTCCATGTTTAGTTTCTCTCTCACTCCATATAGTATTACGCGAATAAATAAATAGTTACTTAATTTTTAGACGCATAAGGGCGTAAATCGGAATTAGAGGACTAGTTTTAACTTATGCTGCCCTTATGCTTCTATGATGAACATTTATTTTTTTATATACCAGGTTTGCTTCTTATATACCTGAGATTTAAGAAACCGAATATACACAAATATACACAACTGTATACTGAACTCAACTGAAGCTGTACTAGAAATTATGGTAAAATTTCGTAGTAGAAACTCACTGATTATATAAATACATATTAATATATAATTCTATTTTTTAAATCATAACGATATAAGTAATAAGTGGAATATAAATATGAAAATTTAATTAGAAATGAGACTGATATAAATTATTATAAATAGGTACACAATATTAGTTTGAGCTATACGACGTTAGTATAATTAAAATATTTATTAAGATTCAATTATTCGTATTTGATTTTTGAAATGAAGACGTAAGTGGATACATGATATTCATTTTCATATATTATTATAAAGGACTGTACACACCAAATCGTCTTAGCGTTTGCGATTCTTATACTTACCGGCTAACTAAACCAACGCAACGTGTCGCTTTGCGAGACTACATTATACCAGGTGACTGTTTAGACGGCAGCAATATTTCTGGAGGACACTCTGCACACGATTCTCGTACTAAATCAATTAAAAATATTAGTGCTTAATATTTGACCTAATTATCTAGAAAAACACAAAATATTACACAATCTTCTACGCGTCTATGTTAAAGCAGTGTCAATGGCTGTCGAGTATTTTACTTTCATTTGAAAGGGAACGTCAGGAATAAAACAAAAGCGTTTATTGCCCATTTTACTATCGAAAATTTAACTCCGGGTGGAACATTGTAGCTTTTGGCAGCGGTCATTGCACTTAGGTTTATTATTTTATTTACACGGTTGTAGCCTATACTTTTGAAAGTCTTAGAACAAACTTTAACTTGGGTTTTCTTGGTTGTTTATTAGTATTTGTTTTAATATTATTATTTTATATGTTAAATGTGACAATGAAGTGTCATATAGAATAATACTGCGAGTGTGTAACCTTTCACCTGGTGTATGATGTTAACTAGTATGCTGATGTCAAAAAGGTTATTGCCTAGATCTCGCAGCGATATACTATGTCTTTATTTATATTCAAGGGAAAAACATCCGATTATTTGATTTCTTCAATCGCTGACATAGATACTGGTCATATAACGATGTTAAGTCAACATTACAACGGACGTCATAACATGACGACATCGCGCCGTCTGGTCGGTGTGTAGAGCCTTTTAGTGGCGTACATATGAACTTAAATTACAATTGCATTCTTATTTAATATAGTACGTGTCTACAATGAATAAAATATATGCACTTGATAATTTGTGAATATGCATTTAATTCACAGGTGATTCCTTACAATATACATACTAATCAACTACTTATAAAAATGAAAAACATTTACACAGTAATAAAAATACAATACTAATATGCCATTATACCACTTACAGGCTATAAGCGTCATCACACCGATCACATAACACCATGTAAAACCGTTTAAGGGACACTATAACTACTCATTAGGAAGACTAAATTTGTGACAGCTAGATAGTTTGTTTAAATATAGGGTACACGCATAGATATTAGAAATATAGTTATTATATTATAGAATCGATCTTCGATTATGTATTAAATTTTTTGGTAATAATTAATTGTATATAAGATATTTATTATATATACGTTCAATGAGTCTAACAGTAAATGAAAATTTTGCAATATTAGAGCGTATATTTTAACGAATTGTAGAGTAACTTAATTCCACCTCAATTTAAGTAAGCAATTCCCGAGTATATAACTGTATACATAGTAGAATTAATTATCTTATAAAAACAAATTTAGTACTTCTTAAAATTGAATCAAAAATTTAACATAAAACGGTATTCAGTATTTCTCTTCGCAAATACATAACTTTCCAAAACACACTGCAATACTTGTTATACGATGGCTACTAAACTGTACAAAATCCCACTAAGTTCAAAATGTTTAAGTACCTACCCAAAGGATATTTACATTTGAATAAAGTTTTTATAAAACAATTCAAAGAAATACGAAGAAAACAAACAAAAGAAAACTCAAGTATTATGAATTCTATGTAAAGTCCTTTGAACTTTGTTTCAAAGTCGATACCGAAGCGACGATCCGACATTGAGGGATACTACTACGTTTTCTCGCCGATATAATAGTGAGTTGTGACCGGGTTAGCGCTTAGTGAACGGGTTGTTTCGAGCGGTGGAACGAGCTGCTGCGGCCGCGGTCTGCGTACAGTTGCAAAGGGCGTCGAACATGCGCAAAACGAAGCCGCGCGCCCGTCCCAACCGACGTTTCAAGTTGCCTGTAACAAATCGTGAATATCAATATACATGTTACAATAGCAAGTTATTAACAAGCACTCTTTTAGTTCTTATACACAAATAGAAGCCGATATAAAGAAATTTGTTTAAGTAACGCAAGATAAAAAGAAAATTAGAATGTTAAGTTTCTTTTTGTATTATTTTTTTCATTTAATTAGTTTGCTCTAGCATATAATGTCGTAAACACCTATAATTAAGATTGAACTGATATAGAGTTTGTTCTTTAAATATGCATGTATGGACTATCCTTGTGTAAATCTTGTTGATGCTTGAAATAAATAAAAAAGTACCTAACTAACCTAATATGGAATATTTTGGACATGGGCCAGGGTCAGTCTTGATATTGGTTTTGTTACAATTCAGCAGTGTTTGTATTGCAAAAATGCAACAACAAGACCAGATTGATTTTTGGCAACAGTAGTAATTAATCATTATGTTGCTAAAGGGACTATGGGGTTGGACTTAAAGACTTAACTTTAATAATTGTAATATTTAATATAATATATAATTATAATTTAATATAATTAATATAATAAATATAATTTTACATTCTCTATCTATTCCTTTAAAGGTTAAGAATCTAAAAAAACGATTTTACATTACTCTTACTTTTCGTGTGAGATGAGAAATAATCAGCTATTTTTGAAGTTATACTTCTTTTGGCGCGTTAGGGAAAAATGATAAGAGTAAATTTTTACGATGCGCGCGCACACCGTCACGAACCATGAAGTTAGCTATAGTCAACATTTTGTTTCTTTGTATTTGTTGTTTATATTTCTTTGTATTAAAACTTTCAATGTATTAAATACCTTTTTTCTATTGTTAGTGTCGTTTTTTCTACAAACGTAGAATAAGGCGAAAGATAAAATTTTTGAAAAGATTTTTATCTTGTTACACCAAAGAAGTTTAACTTCTAACGCGTGTACATAAGTACACACACACTTTTTTTTAATTAATTTATTTAATCTTTATTAAACACCATTCTACACATACATTATAAAAAATTTCAAATTATGTGATTAGTACAAAGGGCAGCCTTATTGTTAATAGCAATCTCTTCCAGGCAAACTTTGGAAGGATATGTTACATGAAGTAGAATCGGGGGTATTTAGGATGTACAAGTAAAACAAAAACTAGTTAATATCACATAAATTAACGGCACGTACACTATAACGTACATATAAAACGTATTACAACGTATAATTCATATATAGACCACATGAATAATAAACAAAACAAAGTATAGTAGTGTATATAAACACATAAGCAAAATGTTAAATCGACAAATAGTACTTTTTCTAATTTCTATAAGTAAACACAAAACAGTTCAGTATCTTTTCTGCAGCGTTTGTCAAGCAATTTTCTTTTTTTTTGTTTATAAAGTGAAAGGCGCTCGTCAGAGCAGCCAGGGCCAATCTGGCGGCGCCTATAGTTCGCAGCAGCTGACCGTGTAGTGTATAGACTATTATTAGTTAAATGTCTATAGTGTGAATAAAAGTTTCACTTTTACCGTGGTTTCATAAAACCACACAAACCTTTTTTTTTCTATTTATAAAAAAGTAGGTATGGTGAACAGTTAAAAATTCAAGTCGCTTGGTCCAGAGTTCCTTGCATAATTACTTTTCTTTAATTGTATAAAATTTAAAAAAGTTTGTACATACATACAAAATGTAACTACGTTGTTCCATTACTTATTCTAAAATACAGCAAAAATAGTAGTGATGAAAAATTGAAAAGTAAAACGTTCTTGATAAAGGCTCTTTTAAACGATTAGATCTTCGTCATAATAAAATTTGTTTCATCACAAAAATGTAATTCGTATTGGGTAAATTACAAACAACAATATTTTAATTATTGTCTATTGGCTTAAAATATTTCAGTTTCATTTCAATTAAATTAAACAATATATAAAAAAGTTACCGAATAACCTAGTAAACAAAATAAATACTGTTTTGTGACGACATTTATTCGTAATTATTTATGTAAATTGAAGTGTTTACACAGTAGTAAACATTTTTTCAGCAAGTTCTATGTATTTACTAATTATATTAACTAGTTAGATACTCCTGGGAGTTTTTAATAAATTACATATCATACAATTCTTTTTGCATTTAAAAGGAACGTAAAAACGATTATTCTACCAGAACTTAATGTAAATACAAGGTATTCATTGAGATTGGAAAAACCATTCCGTTTTCCAACCTTAAATCTTGGGTAATTAAGTGGTTGTTTCGTCGGTGCCGAATGGGTAGCCATTTAAGCTTTGAACGGTATTCAGACTGTGGATTGTGACCCCCAGATTGTTGATGAAGAGGTTACTGACTGATTGAGTTTGAGGATGATCATACATTAAACTTTAATAATAAAATTAATAACGAGTATCCTATGGGCTATTCCACTAAGAATAATATGACTTTATAATTCCAATGTGACTTTTATGGCAAATTTCATTTTCATTAGAATCCGTCTAGTAATTGAAGTGTGATTGAAGGATAAACGTTCATATGATCGTACATTTAGGAACACTCATGTGAAAAACCAAAACTTTTACTGAATTGACAAATGAATTCCAATATTTATCTAATACTAGCGGGCCCGGCAGACGATGTCCCGCCCTGATTACGAAAAAATCCTGGACAAACCATATACTAGAACGTTCCTCATTAATCGCTCTATCCACCGGTGAAAACCGCATGAAAGTCCGTTCGGTAGTTTTTGAGTTTATCGCGAACAGACAGACAGACAGACGCGGTGGAGGACTTTGTTTTATACTATGTAATGATATATTCGTAAAGGATCCCAAAAAAGTTTCTATATTTCAGCATAAAAGACAGCCCGACAAATGCAAAGGAATATCATTGTAAAGGTAGCGTGTCTGACTTCAATAATGCCCCTAATATAAGCGTTGCACGACAAGTGTAAGTCACGCAGTATTGCGCTGAATATGTCGAATAAAGCCAGCGCCGGGCGTCCCGCGTCCCTATACCCTTTTGTCACGGAACCCTGCTTCTTTAGAGTAGGGCGCGTCGGTTTAATATTGGATTATTGATCCTCAATGAACACAACCGTACGTTTGATAGTTGAGATTAAATTAAAAACGAAAATACTATTCAGAAATATTATATTTTGATGTGAAAACTTATATAGATGCATTTTGCGTTTCCGAATAGTGAACGAAGGAAACTGTCACACTCGACTCGGTGACGCTGAATCGGGTGTACTCGGCTCAACTCGACATCAAAAGCGCTCGGGTCGGTGAATCGTGTGGATATGGCTACAGTCATCATCACTTAGGCTTAATTCCGCACAAGAAGTGTATCATTCCTATAAGTAGTATCTAATATTATTATAACGTATTATAAGAATAAAATAATATTATGTATGTTTTGTACCTATAGTTTCAATTAATTGAATTTAAATATTATTGTCAACTAGCGGGCCCGGCGAACGTTGTCCCGCCCTGATAATAAAAAAACTTTGAGAAATTATACACATAAACCTTCCTCAGGAATCACTTAATTTACTGGTGTAAACCGCGTAAAAATCCGTTCAGTAGTTTTTGAGTAGGTATATCGCGAACAGACGTGGCAGAGGACTTTGTTTTATACTATGTAATGATTATCTAGATATTGATATCTACACATTGATAAATGTGGATGTATTTATTCATAAGGTTTCACTTCTATCGTGTGGACATAAGCATACACCAAGTATTTTGATTAAATTTTATTTTACAACAAAGGCATTATGTCGACAATAAAAAGAAGGATCTTCTTATTTATATTCACTCCCGAGACATCTACGAATGATTGCGTAATACTTAAAGTAAGATACCAGATATCCTTTAGATCGTTTCATAAACCCCTAGAGACCTCTTATAAATTAACTTTCGGAAACTTGAGCTTAGAAACATGAAATTTCACACCGGCGTTCTTTATTTAACGTAGATGACAAAGGATATTTGGAAATTCAATGTGATTCAAATATGTTATCCCCCTTTTTTACTCCGGATACATTCAACGCAACGCATAAAGCATAAACGATTAAATAAATTAAGAATATTTTTTTCTTGTACCACACTATCATATGTCAAAAACATTGATCGCTAGACACTAAAAATAGTTGAACATCGATTTGACGATATCATAATTTATTATTAATGTATTGAAGGAAGTAATTTCTAGATGACAGTTCGGAATATCATTCAACTGAATATAATCTGAACAGTCCTTTCGAATCTTTTTGAACTCTTGAACTTCAAGACAAGGATAATAAATGTCAATTTTGATCTCTATAATTATTTTTAATTTTCTTTTGTATTTGTCAGAGCGAAGATAAAATGGCCTCTATGTGGAATTATGTCGTCATCCATAGTGACGTCATACTTATGATATAAGTACTTTTTACTTATAATATCATTTGATCAACCCACCAAGACCAATCGTATAAAATATTAGCCGATACAGAAACACACTACTGAATATTATTACGAGCTATCCGTAGACGTAAATGGCTCAACTGTCTGAGCGAGGATGCCTAGTGTCTCGTCGTTGGTTGCATATTATAAGTCCTTTTTACTTATAATATCATTTGATCAATCCACCAAGACCAATCGTATAAAATATTAGCCGATACAGAAACACACTATTGAATATTATTACGAACGATCCGTAGATGTAAATGGCTCAACTGTCTAAGCGAGGATGCCTAGGGTCTCGTCGTTGGTTGCATATTATAAGTCCTTTTTACTTATAATATCACTAGCCGACCCGTGCCCACTTCGTTGGGCGGTAATAGGCATTTAAACTACACTTTTCTTAGAACTAATAATATATATCTATAATTAAGGCAGCGTTCGTTAGGAACGTTTTGTTGACCATTTTTCTCCGACTCACCAGATATTCCCCCTACACCTCACAAACTTTCCTTTTATAATATTTATGACACTATAAATCGTGGCTTTTATTGGTAAAAGAATTTTAAAATCGGTTTAGTAGCTCCTGAGATTACCCCTACACGTCACACACTTTCCTTTTATAATATTAGTATAGATAATATAATTAGTTAATAGCTTCTGCCCGCGACTTCGTACGCGTGGAATAGTTATTTTGGGCTAAGACGCAGCGGAAGCTCTCAAAAGGAAAAACAGCCCCGATTTTAAAACATTTTTCATTGTTGCTCCGCTCCTATTAGTCTTAGCGTGATGATATGTAGCCTATGACACTCATAAATAACGTGGCTTTATACTGGTAAAAGAATTTTCAAAATCGGTTTAGTAGTTCCTAGATTACCCCCTACAACGTCACAACGTCACAAACTTTACCTTTTTATAATATTAGTATATAGATTATAGCCCCTGCCCGCGACTTCATCCGCGTAGTAATAGTTACTACTCTGGGCTAACGCTGACACACAGCAGAAGCTCTCAAAAAGAAAAAAAACCTCTCGATTTTGAAACATTTTTCATCTGTGCTCCGCTCCTATTGGCTTTGGCGTGATGATATATAGCCTATAACCATTCTTGATGAATGAGCTATATAACACTGAAAGAATTATTCAAATCGGACCAGTAGTTCCCGAGATTACCCCTTACAACGCCACAACGTCACAGCGTCACAAACTCACAATGTCACAAACTTTACCTCTTTATAATATTAGTATAGATTTGATCAATCCACCAAGACCAATCGTATAAAATATTAGCCGATACAGAAACACACTACTGAATATTATTACGAGCTATCCGTAGATGTAAATAGCTCAACTGTCTGAGCGAGGATGCCTAGTGACTTGTCGTTGGTTGCCTTTTAAGGCATTCAGCAAAGCTGAGAGCCAATAATAATAAAGATGCTTGAACAACCACTACCTCCAACCAATCGTTTTTCAGAAAGTGGTAAATAGTAGCCAATCAATAGTAACTCCCCCGATATAGTCAATAGCACAGACGCAGGTCAATAGTAACTCCCCCAACATATTAAACTCTTAAGTATATTACGTGTCGCCCCGAATTTATGGCTATATTCAGAACGACCAAAAAGATTAACGAGGACTGTACTAGACTGCATCCTTAACAAGTAATAAAGAATAGTATATTATTAGAGTGGTGTCATGGACGATACATAATTGTAACTACAAAGTAACCATAGACACGTTCTACAGTGATAATAACATCGATATAGAATTACAAAATATAAAACCCTTTTTCCTCCAATTTATTCTCAGCTGTCGGAATACACCACAGTTGCTTAGCGAGATATTTTCAACTGAAAGGTGATAGTTAGCCAGATGGGTTTAGAAAAAATCCTAACAACATGCTATGGTTTGTTCACGGTGTTTTACTTAGTCGAAAGTTCCGGCTCGTTCATAAGCGTTCGAACCTATTACATTGATGGGTGCGGTGTCCAAATAACCTCTTCAAAATACAACAAATTATTATTACTTTAATTCTACATAATAGGTTGTTGCTATATTCGTAGGTGGTAGAGCCACGTTGAAGCTATTACTGGTTTCAGCATGAATGGGTCGGCTTGCCCGGGGTAGTACCACCCTCTCACAGAAAACCGACGTGAAGTAACAGTGCTTGCATTGTTGTGTTTCGTTCGGTCAGTGAGAGCGCCGGTGGCCCAACTACCTTCCCCTTACTCCTCTCCCTTTCCCCTTCCCTTCCTGCTTCCCCTACTCCCCTGGTGTTGCAAGTGTTTATGGACGGTGGTGATCACTTAACATCAGGTGATACAGCTGTCCGTTTGCCTCCTATGACATAAAAAAAATTGCACAAAGACAGTCTCCGATATCATAAGCCATAAACAAAGATCGTTATCTACCTAAGAATCCAAGTAATAGGTATGCAAATAACGTCACAAGCGACGATTGAGGACAGAGAACGTAACGACTTTGTCAAGGAATGTAATGAGAACGGCAATTAGTTACTCTATTACAAATCCAAAGTTTATCTGGGCAATTGAAAATCCATGTTATTTTGCTACTGTCTAGGACTTTTTTTCTAGTGAAAATAGTTATTTATTTATTTTATTTTTGGCAAACAATCTTCTAGTAGATTATTACTGCCATTGTCGAGTAAGTAATGAGATTACAAGATTCCTGCGATCATTCCAATTAACTTACAAGATGGTGGCCGTCCTGTTAGAACTTAGCAGGGAGTTTTTGTGGAAAGTCAGAATCAATGATCCGTGGTATTATTTGTCACCCATTTCACTTGTGCATAATAACAAAATTATATAACGTAAAACGCCACCAGTATTACAAAATATGGAGCCAAATAACACAAGATCATTGTAAATTGTAAAACAAAGTCCTCTGCCACGTCTGTCTGTCTATTCGCTATAAACTCAAAAACTACTGAACGAATTTTCATGGGTAGATAGATAGATAGAGTGACGCACGAGGAAGGTTTAGGCATATAATTTATTAAGTTTTTTTTTATTATCAGATAACGTCCGCCGGGCTTGCTAGTTATGAATAAAATATAAAACCACTACATGACATTCTAAGAGCTCACCCAAAAAAAAAAACAAAAAAAATAGTTTGATTTTTGATAACATGTTTTTACTAATTAATTCTGATATGTCGTTTATGTCCACAATTCGAACTCTGTCGTATTCTGCTTAGCTGTGTGAAGAAATCGGAATCCTTACTAGTATGATAAATGCGTACGTGAGTATGTTTTATACGCCTTGACGTCTTATCTACTCAACGGATCATAATGAAATTTTGCATATATATTGTCGGAGCTAAAAACAAAGATATATGGTTCCTTTCATGCAGAAAAATATGTTATTCCCGAAGTATAGGTCACAACTATATAAACGCGAGCCGCGACAAAAATTGTGTGTGAAAAGAAAGTTTATGTTCTTATCATCATAACTATTTTTTTTAAATATATTATAGGGGTAAACGAACAGGCGGGTCACCTGATGGTAAGTGATTACCGCCGTCCGTAGACACTAGCAACACCAGGGGAGTTGCAAGTGCGTTGCCGGCCTGTGTTCGAGGGAGGGAATGGGGGAGAGGAGAGGGGGTGGCGAGGTGAGTATCCGGCGCCCTCACTGACCGAACGAAACGGAACAGTACAAGCGCTGTTACTTCACGTCGGTTTTCTGTGAGAGGGTGGTACGGACGAGCCGACCCATTCATGCTGAAACCAATAATAGCTTCAGCGTGGCTCTACCACCTACAGAACTGGAAGGTTCTCTTAATTATCTCGCATTTTCATAAAAAACGTTCACAATTCAGATGTTAAATTGATCAGGAAGTTGGTTAAAAATCAATTACAGAAATCCACCCGAACAGATTTACGAGATATAAAAAACATTACATTCATTTGAGATATTGTATGGAACTACGCTATGTTTTAGGTTATGTTTTATATTGTAATTTATTCCAGACGAAGTCGCCGCGCCGGTGGCTGCTAGTTATGTAAAATATACATTATATTTCAAGTCTGTAATTTCATTATTGATAACACCAGGGTTCAAAGCTTGAAAAATCATGATAGCGAATAAAATTTCTAGATTGAACACAGAAGAAAAACATCTCGTTTTGTACGAGTTACGATGCCGTAAAATATACTCGCAACTTTATTACATAATGTATATTTTTTAGCGTTCTATTTTCATTTATTATTGTGTTTAAATCATTGATACAGTTTAACGGTCCAATGATAAAATGCCGTATAAATCTTTAGGCGTTTCCATCACTTTCATTCGCATTGTATAATCTGCATCTTAAAAGAGGACAAGGATTCTAAGAGATATCTCTCTAACATTTTATGTCAATAATATAGATGTATAAATTTTCAGTTTAGCGGTGGTTTACATACGTTACATCTACTACTCATTTCTTAAAATCACGGTTACTATAGTAACGCTTTGTGAGAAGTATAAAATAAACATATGTGTAGTAGTTAGGTAAATAATGAATGTTTACACATTACACAGACTTGGATGTCGACATGGCTTGAACATTTCTAGATAGGAGAGCTAGACAAATAAAGGTATCCTGCACGGATAAACAACAACGAGATATCTCGTAGTTTATGAACTTGCCCGGTAGGCCCACTACGTGTTATTTCTTTAGTTGCCATGTTTGTACAGTTACGAACAAAAGTGTCCTAATATATCAGTATAAATATAGATCGTCGGCTTCAGGAAAGAGAAAAAACATCAAGTTTAGTTTACCAACTTCTTGTTTATTATTATCACTACATAGTATAAAACAAAGTCGCTTTCTCTGTCCCTATATCCCTATGTATGCTTAAATCTTTAAAACTACGCAACGGATTTTGATGCGGTTTTTTTTAATAGATAGAGTGATTGAAGAGGAAGGTTTATATCTATAATAACATCCATTAAATAGTGGAGAAATACTGTTATTTTTGAGGTTTCTAATGTGATGCTGTAAATAATTACATTTTTTCCGCTTACATTGCAACAAACGCAGGCGGGCCACGGGCAGTAATGAATAAATCAAAACTACTGGATCGATTTTAATCATTTTTTCAGTGAATGACATAGGCTATATATTTTATACCCGTGCGAAGCCGGAGCGGGCCGCTAGTTTACTATAATTACCAATTTTAATAGCATAATACCATTCCCTTCCCAGGTCAGTTTCGTGAAAGCTCCCGTGGCACTCAATGTGTTAAATAGTTCTACTAAAATTAAAAATTATAGTTCCATTAGCAAATTCATGCCGCTTCTTTGGGTATTAAAACAACGGCAAAGGGTCAATCGAATCCAAATAATATGTAATTTTAATATATATTATGTAAATTTCGCATCGATGGGTCATAGTCCTATGCTGATATGATTTGTAGTTTTGACGTCATTGTGCCTCAAGGAACTATATAGAACTATTAATTATAAGTGAACTAAGACACATATATTTAACATGTACTTGACTTATATACTACTAACTTCTACTCTTCTCTTCTTTGTTTTACTTCTACTATCTCGCGTAAATGTAGATTTGACCTACTTTCGGAAAAAGTACTTTTTTTAGGTACAAAGGTACATTATATCCTATATTGTACTGTTGTGAACGTGTAACTTTTTTTTATAACGATCGGTTGTGTAGTTAAAACGCGAAAGCAAAAAAAAAGAATTGTATATATTTGTTTGTTACGCCATCGCTACACACCACAAATGTGACTAAGAGTTCCAGTCCCACGATGGGTAGGTGTTAAAGTATTACGCCATCGCTATAAAAAACAAAGAGAAAAAGAAGAATGCCGAGTCCCAGTCCAAGTGGGGAGGGTTAAGATACGAGAGAAATTTCCAAAAAAGGGGAAAAAATTAGGGAAAATGGGGGTAACCTCCTTCCCCAAATTAAAAAAAAAGGAAAAAAAAAAAAAAAAAAGAAAAAAAATGGAATATTATTTTTTGGAGAAAAGGGAAATTAAAAAAGAGGAGAAACAAAAGGGAAATTTTATTTAATTTTTTTTAAAAAATTTTTTTAAGATTTAAAATGGGTTGTGTTCCGAAAAATTGTTTAACATTATGCCTGTAGCTGCTTTCCACTATCGCACTGCTCCTCATCGGCAGGGAATTCATCCCCACACATTGGAACCGAAATGGTCTCGGACGGTCCGGTTCCAGAGGGGTTTCCTTCTACAAACGATCCGGTTGTGGAAAGAGCTTCCTACTGAAGTTTTTCCTGGGGGCTACAGTATGGAGTGCTTCAAGGGGAAAATAAATAGGTTACTTAAGGGTCGGCAACGCGCATGTAATACTTCTGATGTTACAAGCGTCCATAGACTGCGGTGACCGCTTTACATCAGGCAGCCCGCATGCTTGTTCGCTACCGTCGTGGTATAAAAAAAAATGTTTTGTTCAAAAGTTACTTGTTTAAATTTGGTTTCTATTTTTAAACTTTGTGAAGTAATTTTACATAATTATGTATTATAAGTGAGCAGTTAAGCATTTAGATAGATGTGCATAGGTAGGTAGTAATAAATTATTACATCCACTTTAAGTGGCCGTCAAATGAATTGTCGGAGCATTAAATTTACATAGCTCAACAATAGACGGCTTAAAAACTTACACGTGTATCGATAATACTAAGTTTAAAAAGGATACATTGTATCTTGTTAACATACCGTATATATTTATGTAAATGAAAATCAATTGCCTAATGTATGTAACCACATCCCTTCAAAACGTCTTTACCTATTTGGTTATTATTTTGTTATTTATAATCGTAAGAACAAAGTTTCTATGAAAGAAAATGTTATAAAATCGCACAAAACTGTGAAAAAATTACGTTAAAAAATGTTCATATAAAAAAGGGAGAGAGTGAATGAGTTATAAGGAACAGACCATTTTATTTAATTACACGGTAGTACTGTAAAGGAAAAGTTTGGTCGCATTTTCTTGTTTAGTACTGGAGCGCGCATCTACTTACTTATAAAATATCTACACGTAGTAACTTTGTTACTGCAATATTGTAAACAGTGCAAAAAATCAGTTCATTAGCTTAACTTCACAAATTGCTGCATAACGAAAGTAATATATTTACATAATTTATAATACAGTGTGAACTCCATTTATCACCACTCGATTTAATAACAAACTCGCTAAAACTTTACTGAACTAATTACTTGACTTTGTTTGGTTTACCTTAATATTGATATTGTTCTCTCCATTTTACGACAAATCTCAATAACGCCGTAAAATTCGGAGTACTTTAAGCATCGTTATACAAAGTTTACACTGAACATATGAACTAAATTAATGCTAGAATTTCTTAAATATAACTTAAAAATATTGTTAGCACTCTCCGTACTACTATTGACTACAGCGGAGGTGTTACTAATGACCTGGCACGCCATTGACGAATGCTATAAAAGGCGAGTCCCAACCGAAAATCGGCTGAGAGTTCCGATCGGGCCGTCGTCGTGTACAGACGTGCCTCCGCTGCGTCCGCTACTCTCGCCGTCCGATCCGCTATCTCGCTCTCGCGCTCGCGCTCGCTTCACTTCGTCTCCGACGCTCTCGCAGTTAGTCGTGTCCGCGCTTCGCTCGCGTTCAGTCGGTCTCCGCGCGCCGTACGCACGGTGCTGTCTTCGAGTTTCGTGTCGCCCGCTTCGTGTCTACGTTGTGTCGCGCCGCGCTTCTTCGCGTTCAGTGCCGTGTGTGTCGCGTTCAGTGCCGGTTGATCGTCGCGTATCGTGCGTTACGAACACTCGTGTGTGTCCGCCGCGAATCGTCATTTGCCGTTACTAGCAATAGTAACAGTTTGTCAATTGGTACAACAGACTGTCAATCGTAAGGCGCTCGACTTTAGAGCGTATCAAACCGCACCTTTCGGTGCGAACCCGGGTTAATTTCTTTTGAAAGTCCAGTCGTCTGGCCAACTCACGGATACCTAACGGTGTAGACAACGAACTGAGTTGGAGCGACCTGTCCGCTCGCCGTAGGCCCCGCGGCCTACTGCATTGACAGACGGGCCTGGGTAGCTTGGCCTTGGCGAGGTCGCCTAGTCAAGTCCACGGTGTCTCCCTCCCACCCACCTGATCCCCTCATTCCATCCTCGGGTGTCTGTTTGGGCGTAGCCCGGTTTACCGGTCTGCGTTCTCGGCCCCGGGATTGCTAGGGCTCTCCCTCTAGGCTTTGTAGGCTCTATACCGTGCGGCATTGCACTTCGCCCACAGGTATTTTGATCCGGACTCGGATAGTCCCGTAACTTTCCGTTCAGGCGCGCCCCCCTGCCCCTAAGGCAGGGAGGTTTGTTTCGCGGCTCCCCTATCCCCTCTCAGGCCCCGGTATGGCCCAGCCAATCACCCCCGAGCGCGAACATGCTCGGTTTCGCAAATTCGTCATGAACTGCTGTCCGACAGCCGTCACGGAGTACGATCGCTTCTGTAGAGAGGCGCGAATCTTTCAAAACGGAGGTCCCCCGCCCACAGTCCCGTCCAACGCTGTCTTTCCTATATCAAACTCCTTCGCCCTACTCTTGCAGGAAAACCAGACCGCTGTAGAAGCGAACAACCCCTCCGCTCCCATCCCAGACGAGGAGGGCTCCGATATGGAGCAAGATCCCGCGAACGATGGCTTCTCCACCGTCTCGCACCGCCAGCGCCATAAGCGCGCGAATCCCTCTTCCGACAACGAGGGCCCTAAGCCCTCGAAACTTCTCAACGTTGATGGCACGAAAGTGCCAAAAACGACATCCACGCCCTCCAGACCGGCTTCGCCTCAAGCTGCGGAACCCGCAGTCACGAGTAAGAAGCCCCGCCCACCGCCCCCCGTTACGATCCAGGACAAGGCGTCCTGGGTCGAGATTCGTCACATGCTGGAAACAGCAGAGATTCCCTTTACCTCCGCCGTGAATACCCCTGTCGGTATCCAGGTGAAGGTCGCGACCCCTGCCGCCCATAAAAACCTGACTCGTTTCCTTCGGGATAGCAAGTTCGGTTATTTCACTCATTCGCTCGAGGAAGAGCGCTTACTACGAGTTGTCATCCGTAGAGTCCCCGCCGAAATCCCAACCGATGACATCTCCGACGACCTCAACGAAAAGGACATTCCTGTTCGTGAGGTACACCGCATGCGCTCTCCGCGCACGAAGGCACCCTACAATATGGTGTTAGTCGTTCTCGACCGCACCAAGGAAGGGAAAGCCATTTTCGATCTCTCGACCCTCTGCGGCCTCTCCGGCATTATTGTCGAGCCGCCGCGCAAAACGTCCGTACCCTCACAGTGTCACAACTGTCAGGTTTACGGACACTCCGCACGTAATTGTCGCCTGCGTCCCAGGTGTGTTAAGTGCCTCGGCGACCACTCCACTAAGGAGTGCTCCCGCTCTCCGACCTCCTCTGACCCTCCGAGCTGCGTCTTGTGCCGCGGCGAGGGCCATACCGCGAACTATCGCGGATGTCCCCGCGCCCCGCGCACAAAGCGCCCCCGCTACCCCAGACAGGTCTCCCCGTCTAGGACGCCCGCCGCCACCGCCCGCCCCCGACCTCCGCCTCTCATATCCCGAGAGTCCTTCCCGAGCCTGCCGAGCACATCTCGTGCACCGGCAACGTCCGTACCCGCGACTAGCGCGCCCCCCCGCCCCTACCGGGCCCCTCAGGCCCCGTGGGCTCCTAAGCCCGCGTCCCAGCCGATCCCTAAATCCCAGGCGGCTAAGCCTCCACAGGCCGACCCCGCATACTCCTTTTCCCTATCGAGTATTGACTACGTAGGTCAATTACTCATCTTCCACGAGATCTCGGAGATCTCGGCATACGAAGAGACGGTCCGAAATCCGACTCTAGGTCCCATAACAGCGATACATAGGTTCCCAGCCATCTCGGCTACCCTGCAACGGCTCGTGCGCGCCGCCGTTAATAAATAAATAACTCATATAAGTTAGAGTAAATCCGTGTATTTACGTCTAACTTCCCCTAAAACGATCGAGTAATAATAATAACTTTTACTATTTCTACTTTTAGATTCCGGCGCCGACGCCGTTCAGTTAATTTTAAATTCGATTTTTTTAATATGCGTGTTTGCGCCCACGCACGCGTAACCTTCCCTGACGCCGCCGTGAGGGAAGGAATCCTCGTTAGTTCCCGCACACATCGTGGTTCTCAGTGATATCTCGAGCCGAGGTCGTCCCCGGTTGGAGCCCCCGAGATATCACTTTCGCGACACAGTGACTCACCTACATCACTTGTACTCACACATGAGATCAACTCTCACCACACGTGCACATACATACACATAGTGGATGGGTTTGTTTTTTTTTCCCTTTTTTTCGAGCTGAATCGAATAGTTTAGCTTGTTTCATTCCGATATACACGTATGCATTTGTGAATCATGCAATTTCGATTGCATGATTCACAAATGAATATATGTATGAATAGCTTAGAGTAGTTTAGCTAGGATAGATCCGGGATAACAGCAACAGCCCAAGCCGAGGTGTGCCGCGCACCCTTGAGCTAGTTGCCCAAATAAAATCGGCTGAGTGCCTTAAGCGCTCGCCTTAGTAGTCCGGTGAAGCTGTAGAGGCCTCTAAAAAGGCCAATAGCATAGTCAGTCCGAAAAAAAAAAAAAAAAAAAAAAAAAAAAGAAAATCGGCTGAGTGCCTCAAGCGCTCGCCTTAGTAGTCTGGTGTAGCTGTTAAGACCTTGCTAGGTCAATAGTGTAGTCAATTCGAGAAAAAAAAAGTAATTGGGAACATTCTTGCTCGATAGTGTCTCTGGAAGGTTGTATTGCGTGATTGTTGTTGCATTGAGCGAGTTCTTTACAATTTACCTTGTTATTTGTATTTCTCTGGGTTTTTATGATATATTGCGTTACTTGAGTTATTTAATAGTTGATGTGAGTCTTCGTGTTGAGATATGTAATTGTGTTATTTTTTTATATAAATCCATTTCTGGTATCTAATAATATAATATTATACTGTCTAAGTAGTAGATATAGTTTAAGTCTTTTAGTCTATGTTATAAGAAAAACATGTTTATGCATGGTTGTTTGTTACCAAAATGGTAGTAGAACGTTTTGCAAGCTCCGGTGGTAGCTAACCAGGCGTGGTTATGAAAATCCATGCCACCATGATACGGTGTTATCAGATGTTTTTCATCGTCAAATGCTCTGGTTAATACATAATATATTCGAACTTATGTCAATCAACGTTGTGCCCGAACAAACTAACTACTGTGCTATCATCGCTTCAAATTTACAGATATCCTACGATGGGTTTTAATAACACGACTAGCTTCTGCCAGCGACCTCGTCCGCGTGGAATAGTTACTTTGGGCTAACACTAACACGCAGCGGAAGCTCTCAAAAGGAAAAAGAATCCTTATTTTGAAACATTCTTCATCGGTGCTCCGCTATCCTTAGCATGATTATATATAGCATGTAACTTCCATCGATAATGAACTATGTAACACTGTAAGAATTTTTCAAATCGGACCAGTAGTTCCTGAGATTTGCGGGTTCAACCAAACAAACAAACCTTCCAGCTTCATAATATTAGTATAGATTCTCTTTTCTAATTACTATATAAAAGCGTTTAACTTTGTATGTAGTTCGAAGGGGACATTGAATGAGGAATTATTAATATCCGATCCCCTCAACCCAGTTACGACGTAGTCCTGTACAACTATGTACGTGATTATGGGTTATTTGTGGATCGAAACTTAATTGTATTCACAGTGTACTTGTTTGTTAAGCATTTATTTTGATAATAAATATAGTCGTCTTCTGTGGAAAAGATCTCATAAATTGTCGTTAAAAATGAATGAAAAAGCAAGGTGACAAGTGATAAATTTCTAGGATTTTAATGGCATATTTTATTCAAAAGTAGAGTGACAACAAATTTGTTTATTGCAATATTTCAAGAAAATAAAAATGGATATTATAATGAGTTTCTACGGACTTGTAACAATGGAAACGTTATTACGTTGTGATAAACTTTTACTGATAAAACCTTATAGTTCGAAGAGAGAGATATGTCTGATAGAAAACCTTTAAAATTGAAATTCATCAATTATCATAAAAATTCGTATGATATTTTTTTAAATTCTTGTAAGATACGTTAGAATAAACTTAAATCAACATAGCTTTTCAATGTTGAAATATTTGGGATAGAATCTTTTTGTATAAAGGACCCAGTTTAGCATTTTTCGATTCATGTTTATTGTACACTAGCTGATTCCCGCGATTTCGCCTACTTTGTTTATGTCCTTAACAATATATTTTATGTACAAAAGAAAAAAACATAAATAAAATCAAAGTAAAAATATACTTTGTTTCCAAAATTTCTTTGTAAACGTTTTTATCCGTTTACTTTTCCTTCACTGCGCATGCGCACTACATCGCTTGCCTCACTTCTCCACGGCAAGAAAACAAACAACCATAGTTTCTTGAAATATTGATGACTTTATTAAATGATGACATCGTGATAATCCTTCTTTTAGATAAGGGTCTATGAAGCATAACAAAAAAAAATGATTGAAAAACATCCATGGTTTTTGGTAATAAGGAGATCATATAAGTTTATTGTATGGATTACTATATTATTAATGAAAGGGGAAAAATTTGTTTTAGAGAAAAACCCCAGAAAACCAAAAACCCAAGGGCGGGGGGGCAAAAAAAGGGGGGGGGGGGGGAGGGAGAAAAAAGGGAGAATCCAAAAAAAGGGGGGGAAGGGGAGGGGGGGGAAGAAAGGGGGAAGGGGTGGGAAGGGGGAAAAGGAAAAGAAAAAAAAAAACCCCAAAAAAACAAATAACTATAAAAAAAATTAAAAAAAAAAAAAAAAACAAAAAGGGAAAATAAATGGGTTTTTATTCAATAATTTAAAAAAAGAAAAAGAATAGGAATCAAAAAAAATACCAAAACAAAAAATAAAGTCAAAAAAAAAAAAAATTTAAAAAAACTCGGGAAAAATTGGGAAAAACTGGGGGGGGGACGAGGGAGAGGAGGCGGAAAATAATATTGGGGAGAGGGGGGGGGGGATGGGAAAAATTAAAAAAAAAAAATAAAAAGCGGGGGTGGGGGGGAGGGGAAAAGGAGAAAAAAAAATATTCAAATAATCCACTAAAGGGGGGTTTTTTTTTATTATAACAAAACACCTAAAAAAAAAAAAAAAAAAAAAAATATTAAAAAAAAAAATTTTTTAAACAGAATAGCGAAATTAATCTATAAATTACATTGCAAAAGAGACTACTTCCCAGATTATTACCCTATAAAGTTTATTTTTAAAAACCTCATAAACACAAGTTATTCGAGTCTTTATGCTGCAAAAGGTTTTGTTAATATCAACGTTTAAGATTCTATGGCCCGTAAATATTGTCTTTTATAGGAGGATAATAAAGAATAGGAAAATAAGAAAAATCGAAAATAGTTCTTTGAGGCCCATTTATGTCAAAAATACTGAACGTATCGGCATAGGTCTAATCAATGGCCATAAGGTGAGGAAATTTTCGAAGATGGTTCTGGGCTATTTATTTTTTGGATTTAGTTGACCCGTAGCCATTTTTTTAATGGTTAACAAAGCGAATGGGAATCATCTTGCGGGTGTCATGTATGTAGTCGCATGATATTTACATTTTTTCTCCTTAACGAAATTGTTAGTCGACTAATCGACTTTCAGTTTTATTTGCATGCTGCATATTTGTATAGGCCATAATGAACTCGACCAGTATCTCTGAATATTGTCATATTTAAAGGAACCGTTACCAAAATATACTTGTTATCACTACATATTATAAAACAAAGTCCTCTGTCTGACGGTCTGTTCGCGATAAACTCAAAAAGTACTAAACGGATTTTCATGCAATTTTCACCAGTAGATAAAGTGATTCGTGAGGAAAGTTTAGGTATATAATTTGTCAAGGTTTTTTTTTATTATCAGGGCGGGATAACGTCCGCCGGGCTCGCTAGTTTTGGATATAATATAATACTTGCATTAATTTAATTCTGCATCTTATAAATTTATATTAATTGCCTGTTTGTCTGGATGTACTTTAAAAACGACTCGAGTATTATGATTTCTTTTAAAAGGGCCTAATTTTTCAATTGGTATCTTTCTATGTCTTAGGAACAGTACATTTTCCCTAAATGATAGGAATCCTTTGTCCTTTTCTGGCACCTTGACAATGTATATGAAAAATTTCATTATAATCGGTTAAGTAGTTAAGGTGTGGGAGAGATATTACGTTATTAGTAAAGGTACTTTTAGATATTATAACATTATTAACATAGTGATAATTAGATGGAAACAATTACGGCCTAATAAACAATTTATTTAGCCATTGATATGAATCATTAATTCATGACATCAAAGACAAAAAAGAAGAAAAAGCGAGCGTAATTGTACAAAATATTTCGCCGTCAAAAAACAGACAGCTACAAAATGAATTTGTAACTTTATTTGACGGGAAAAGAATGACGGCGACGATGTGGAAATCCTTTTAAGAACTTTCATTCTTTATGAACGTTTTGGTAGAACGGTAAAGGTTTTTACCTAAAGGTCGTTTCAACTTTTTCAGTCCAGTAAGTAAAAAGGATCTACCTACAATAGTACAAAAACGTATTGTGTTTTTCATTTTAGTATTATTCATTTGGTTTCGCACGGATGTAATAATTAAAAAATATGAGACCAAATCTTCCCTTTACAGAAGACCATGTAATTAAATAAAATGGTGACTGAACTGAACGTCAATCTGTCAATATTTTTAAAAATCTCTCCACTGTCTATTGGCTCACTCATTTTTAATATGATTTTTTTTTATCTCATACATCTTTCATACAAAACATCATGGCCTGACAATTTCACACAACAAAAAACCAATTAGTCTGCACATGTTCTGAAGCGAGATGCTTACATTCGGCAATTGATTTATATTTATATAGATATGTAAGCATCAGTCTAAGGTATAAACATATGGATAATAAAATTAAATTATTCGTGTAACTTCTAAACAAAGCAATCACACTAAACTTGTACAGTGATCCGCAACTGATGCACATGCACATGCAATGACAGAAGGAAAGAACGAAAACACATTTATTTGCAACACACGCGTAAATATAACTATTGATTACAGATGAAGACATACATATAAAATAGACGCAAAAAGATATGAATAAAAATTAAGGACGTAGTAAATGGGCCCCGAGTCAGCATATGTGCTGTAGAAGGTTGTTCCTCTAATGGAGTTATACTAATTTTTATCTGAACAAGACACTGCATCAAATGACGAGTCAAATACAGTAGTCTTTCTAATATTGTTTACAGGATGAGGTAGCACTGATAAGTAATCTTATATTAGACTTTGATAACAGAGATATATTAAGTATGCAACTGTTTATGCCTCAAGTGAAGTATTTACTGCCTGTGGTACAGATAAGGCAAACATGCGATCCTTTGGTCAGTAAAGTAAGCCGAGTCTTGAATTCTACTGTCCCGTTCTGTAGAATTTATGGTTTATTTTAACAATATTTATTACGGTAGTACAAAATCTACACGCATACAAATTATACTTCAGAATTTATTAGCGAGCCCACCTCTGTAAAGTTTTAACATCCCTACATGGTCTCGATATAAAAAAAAAACATGATATGTTTAAATAATACTCCGAAATTTTTTTATCTACCAGTCGAAGGGTCATCAAAATCGATTCAACCGTTTCTTAAATTAACCCAAAATTAAGACAAACAACAACAGACTCTTGAATTTTATTTATATGTATACGTTATATATACTGTAATTAGTGTGTGCTATTTTGAATTTAAGTATTATTTCATAGTTTCATTGCACCATTTGTAATCCATCAAATACAATTATAACAAAGGACAATCGAAAGAAATGCGAAATCACTGCTCATTTTATACTATTATTTTTCATTACATAGCACAACATATTTGAATTTAATTTTAATGAATGTATATACTAAATTATAATCACAGTAATTTAAGATACCAAAATGAGATTTAAATTAAATACCGCAAAGACGTTTGCATGCGAAGGAAACAAATCTCATTACAACAATCGGACGCTTCCGCTTGAAGAATATGACATCATTCGTATATTTCATTTCCTTGAGTGAATTTTCGCCAACTGGTATAATGAAAATTAACGCTTAGTTACAATTAATGAATAAAACAACGTCGACATTGACCAGAATATAGAGAATAGGGTACATAAGGTGGATGAAATGGACAAAGAATTCGAGAATCAAATGTGAACAACTTATGTCTCTGTAACTTAAGGGACAAATGTATAGAGCCATCATAAGAACTATTATGATGTATGGACGTCATGACGTGTTTCGATAGGAAAGAAAGAAGATTGCGTATGGCAGAGATGCAAGTTTTAAGACATATGGTATAACCAGAATAGACAAGCTTAAGAAAGTGACCCTATATCAGATGAAACTTGAAAATAGCATGAGTAATAGAGAATGGGAGAAGTAATAAGTTAACGTGGTTTGATCATGTCATGAGGAGAGACGGAAGTCATATAATCAGAATAGTATTAATTATAAATGACGGATATAGGAGTAGAGAATAGAACACTATCTTGATAGTTAATAAACAACAGTTAAAGCGGGTATCATGTTGGTATTTTCAGATTTGGGAATCTTCAGTACGTCGTCACATGGGGTGATGGTGAATAAAGTAGGTAATACTTGAAAAGAAACCGTTGCCTTCTGTTAGGACGGTTCTTATCTATACTTAATATTATAAAGCTGGAGGGTTTGTTTGTTTGGTTGAACCCGCTAATCTCAGAAACTTAGTCCGATTTGAAAGATTATAAAAAAAAAATTATTTCAGTGTTAGATAGCTCATTTATCGAGGGAGCCTATGTCATCACGCTAAGACCAATAGGAGCGGAGCACCAATGAAGAAAGTTTCAAAATCGGGGTGTTTTTTCCTTTTGAGAGCTTCCGCTGCGTGTTAGCGTTAGCCCAAGGTAACTATACCACGCCGACGATGTTGCAGGCAGAAGCTAGTTAGATAATATGACGGCGGTGGAATTTCAATGATAATTACAATACCATTCGCGAACAATGACAACGACTAATAAACGAATAAATGAAGAAAGGACAAATGAATGAATTGATAAACATTATCGACATAACGGCCACTAAATACTTATGCAAAAGCCTTGAAGTAACTATTATTTTCGGATAGCGAAATATGAAGGCGGTTAAATCTCATAACCAAGTCTGGCACGCTATTTTACACACCCTTAGACACCGGTATTATTTTGCAATGTAAAAACGTTATTATAAAGGCTCAATCCAGCCGACACTCTTCGCTGCGTCATGAATTTAAAATCGTATCGTTATGTAACCACATACATCGTTTTATGTTCTCAAATTGATAACAATATTTATACTGCATTAGGATTCATATCATTAAAATAATATATACATTGAAGTGATGAAATTATACATTTGAATATGATATGAAATCAGAAAGCGGTTAGTACTACTCATATTTTTTTTACATTAAAATTTATACTCACCGGACCCGGCATCTTGTGATTCCTGTAACAATTCAGAAATTTATATGTAGTGTTATTTTTATATCGTATTATAAGAACCAATTATAAACGCAGGAAGCTTGCAATTAATAAACAGAAAAACTCATAAGCAATGAACGTTTATACTTTAACACTACTATCTTAAAGTAAAATATAGAATAGTATACAGTAGTATAAAATTGTCAAACATTATTCAATAATGGTCATGTTTCAAGTAATACACAATACAATTGTAGATTTTCAAAGAATAATTTTGATGCGAGGGTAAACCTGCAAAGTTGAAAATGCAATTATGCATATTGTTTAAAAAAACCTATACATTAAAAAATATAACAAACTTTGCAGTAATAATTTAAGATGCGCAAATATATTTACGAAATACAAATTATTTTGAAACTAAAATAGGAATTTGATAGAGTGCTAATTAAGATACCTAATGCAATGAACTAACAAAGTTAATAGCTATTAGTAAACTTTCATTATTAGATCCGAAGTAAAATGTCAACGTACGACATTAATGAAAAATACATTTAGACTGTCTGGTGCTGAGCCTAATGTTCTAATGACCGACCTAAGCTTTCATTTGTTTGATTATTCCATCGATCAAACACCCATCGAACTGTATACCTACGTATGTTGCAAAGGTACTCATTTATCAGATAAATGTAAGCCGATTGCTCACTATAATCTCATAAACATCAATATAGTTTCAGTAAAGATAAAAACTGTTAGGATAACTTTATCCATCGATTACTTACATTGGATAATTGTGATCTCGACGAAAATATATAACTCACCTAACGAAAGAGTACCCTCCAATTTTTAGTTGTTTATATCTTCTTTTATATAGGTATAAACTAGCGGGCATGGCGGACGTTGTCCCGCCCTGATAACTTTGACAAATTATATACCTGAACCTTCCTCATGAATCACTTCATCTACTGGTGAAAACCGTATGAAAATCCGTTCGGTAGTGTTTGAGTTTATCGTGAACAGACAGACGTGGGAGAGGACTTTGTTTTATAATAGGTAATGATAAAATAATAAGATTTACCGCGTCCGTTGTGAGCGCATCACGCAAAAACTACTGAATAGGTAATCAATCTTTTTTAGTGTTACTTTTGAGACACTTGATCCGTTTCTAAAAACCAAAATATCACCATATCTTTATTAAATTTTTAGTTATTGAAGTTATAAGGAACTCCAATTTGTAAAACCACTACGCGTTCAGTAATGTGTAAAGTGGTGTAAAAATTTTGGAACCAAAGTTTATAATTGCTCTCAAATTTTCTTTCTGTCCGTAATACTATATTACTAAGATAATAACTAATGCAGACAAAGTAGAAAGTATCAGCTAGTTAAAGAATAAAATTAGATTGTTTAGATACACGTTCAACTTTTAACTGCTTTCTGTAAACCAATTTTCGTTGATCGTTTGTTTACAATGATTTACGCAGATGGTGGATGACGGAGTAATGAAAAGCATGCAGAAATTATTTGAGACTGATGCATTTCGAAGTACTATCGAATCTTAATGATAGAGCGTTGCTATTTTGAAGAAGCCGAATTTTGCAATCTACAGCAGCACTACGCCACTTTAAACACTTACCGCCCTATCAATTCCATTTCCTTACGGGGATAAATATACATTAATACTTACGAATCTGTTTCTGTCTTTCTCTTTTTGTTTTAGCTCAGCCTCTTTCTTAGCTTGTTGAATGAGTTGATCAACAAATTCTGTAGCTTGACGTAGCTTCTCCGGATCGCTCTTGAACGCGGCCACTTGTTCAGCCAAAACCGAAGTATCGCTGTCTTGTCTCATTTTTTTTTATGTGATTGTAATATAATCTTCTATTTATCCAACAGGTGTGTGAAAATCGCAAGTGCTATTTAAACGTCTACTACTTCGCGTTACTGAAGCAAACACTATGACTTTTTTGATCTAAACTCGTGAATACATGAACCGGCCATATCATATATTTTCACGCTTCACTTGTTTTCGTGAGTGTGCGACTGCTTCTTTAGGGTGTTGTCAGTCATTATGAATCTGTACCCTCTGAGGGGAGACAATTTACGAGCGGTAGGACGTGTACCGACGACAAAAGCGGCGGAGGCACTGGCAGCCGGGCCGCGAAACTCGATCATGCGCTCATGAGCCAGGTCGGTACACATGTACCAGAATCGTATTAGCTCTAATAACGATGCTTGAACGATATATGGGTGGTTAAGATTACAATGAAATTAGTACACTATCTACACTACAGACTACACTGTACTACACTACAGAAATAATATTATTATAATACACAATTCATTAAAAAAAAAACGGAGCAAATCGTATGAACGAAACACATTACTAAAAATTTAGTACAAATAAATGTATCGTTAGGTACATTTCAAAATGAGCTAAACCCAATTTTAATCGTTCATATGCCATGGTTTTTTTTTTTAATTTCCAGTTTTTATACACCGAGAACGAAGTTCAAATTTTGCCGTTCATAAGGTTTCTAGTTTTTTTATGGTCGCCATATTTTAGATATACAAAATTAGATGACCTTGAAAAATAACGTAAAATATTAGGAACGGCTGAAATTGAATTTAGCCTATTTTCTAATGTAACGATTCAAATATTCACCTAAAATAACTGAGTACCTAACATCTAGTGATGCACACAATAGCTTTGTAACTCTGCACATAAAATATAACTTATTTCAATTATTATTAAACATCTTGCAAAACAAAACCGTCTAAATAAATCTATTGATGTGAAATCTTTTTTTTATTCTTAATTTATAACTACCGCCCGATTGAATCGCTAAGCCTTTCAATTCGTAAGCTACTAAATCACCTTTATACATAGCTTTTCAATAATGACATAAGAAATAGATCTCTTATAATTTACTAGCGGGCCGGGCAAATGTTGTCCCGCCCTGGATATAAAAAACCCTACACAAATTATATATCAAAATCTTCCTCATGAATCACTTTATCTACTGGCGAAAACCGCATGATAATCCGTTAAGTAGTTTTTGAGTTTATCGTGAACAGACAGACAGACGGACGCGGTGGGGGACTTTGTTTTATACTATGTAATGATTTTACATTTTCCTAACTAGAAGAATGAATTAACCCTGCGACTCCTTATCATTACATAGTATAAAACAAAGTCCCCTACCGCGTCTGTCTGTCTGTCTGTTCGCGATAAACTCAAAAACTACTGAACGAATCTTTATGCGGTTTTCACCAGTGGATAAAGTGATTCACGAGGAACGTTTTGGAATATAATTTGTCCAGGATTTTTTTTTATAATCAAGGGCGGGACAACGTCTGCCGGTACCGCTAGTTTAGTTATAAAAAAACTTTAATTTAATTTTTTAAATGTACAGATTAATTATTATTTCCTCTTAGTTGTCCCTTCTCCCTCATCAATGTGTAGCATTGTTTATAGCCTTTACCTTAATAATCATGTGCTTTAAAAATACCTGTAACTTACCCAAGATTAATGAATATTTTAAACAGATATAAATATTTTCCTAGTTTCAAGAATTTTGATTACGAAATCACCAGAGCGATTTATTTTATATCATTACATAGTATAAAGTCCCCTATCGCGGCTGTCTGTCTGTCTGTTCGCGATAAACTCAAAAACTACTGAACGGATTTTCGTGCGGTTTTCACCAGTGGATAAAGTTATTCATGAGGAACGTTTTGGTATATAATTTGTCAAAGATTAATTTTTAATCAGAGCGGGACAACGTCTGCCGGGCCCGCTAGTTATATGATAAACCGTAACATTAGAATTTGACGAAAGCAAGGAGATCAAATATGAAAATATATGTTATAAGTCCGATTTTTTAGATTCAGGACCTTCAGCTATACAGTAAAAATAATAAACGCATAAAAAAACTGTCTGTACCTGCTGTATCGTATGTTTATTTACATAGTAATAATTTTCGTTTCTTTTTATTGATACTTTGATTTCTTTTTTTTTTTTTTGCTAGAGAAGTTTTTACTGCTTAATATTTTGATATAAAATACACTCCCTCCACTTTGTATACTTACAAACCTTCATTAGAAGCTGAACAAAATCACATAAAATCAATAAAACCGCTCGTGAGTTAAATCTAGGTACAGATACAGTATAGGTATAGTTACAGATAAGTAATTCGAGATTAAAGTTCTATATAACAGCTGTTTATTAAAAGCAATTGGAAAAGAATGATAAAATTACAGTTAGAGAATTATTAGTATAGATACAATATTTTGAAACTTTGTTATGTGTTTGTATAAATGAAAAAAAAAAATTGTGTAACTAAAATTCATTGAAGTCTGAAGGCTCTTCAAATTCGCAAGGAAATCGACGCGAGAATCGAATCAACGATATTATATGTAATAATTATATTATAAGTATTACATTATTATTTTACTAGTGCAATTTACCCCACCATATTACGTAATATGCGTTAACTGTAGACTATAAATAGATTTATAGTTCCACTTAATTTTGCCACCCCTTCACTCGTGTTACCCTTTTGACATCCTTGAAAGCTAATTACAAATAGGTCACATTCGACAGGTATTTTGTGTTATAATTTGTAGTATCAGTCCTATTTATGATAAGATGCAATTATCGTATTAGTAATTATTAATTCATTTCCGTATTAGTGTTAGTTATCATAATGCAAGACATCCTTAACCTAAATCAAAGAGTCGTGATGTAAAATTGTCTCCTTAAATATTGATCTCTAATTATCTTAACCAAATTCATTTTTAAAAGTTACTCCAGAATATTGTCACAAAACACTCAATGAGTCATTATAAGAGGTTAGAAAAATTTCGACATTGTATAACGACTGGACTCCGAACGCCCGTTTACAAAAGACGAAGTACAAGTGTGACAGTTGCGTCAATTACAAAATAATTATTGTCCTCACGCAGTACTTCGGTACACAGAGTACGAGTATATGTACCTGTCGCGTGCTAAAATATTTTAGTAACATTTACGTAACATTTTTTTTTCATACAGCAAACTAGCTACCGCTCACGAATTTATCCGCGTCAAATAACAAAAAATCTCACAACCCAATGGTGAGTTATAGTATAAGTGACTGTGTCCTTATGAGCACACAATAGAAAATCCTTTCCGGGGTGGTAGGGTTTTAAAGCCCGACTGGGTCGCGACCACCATGCATGTAGCGAAAAAACCCGTAATAGTGATACGTTCTGCGCATCGCGTTTCGAGATCAGCTCGTGCATATCCAGTACCGAATGACTTTCGCCGTGGCTCGGGTACCGGTGAGATACTCCAATAGTTCACAGCCGAAGAGAGCTGCACTGATCCGGCGGCCAGAGAGACCTGTAGAAACGGTTGTTCCACTGGTCGCCCGCGATACAGTACAGGGACCCAATCATGAATAATCACCATAAGAGGCTGCCCCACCATGCCACGCATAATCTCGGGTAGGTTCGTCGTGCCGGTTAGTGACCGGATTTGGGGTCCTGGCGACCTATTCCGGGAGGTACGGGGGCCTTTCTGTCCGTTGGGTCAGTGCAATTCTTGCAGGAGTTATAGTGAGCTGGCGATTACCATTGGTCACTTCTGGACACGGACGGAGGATGTCCGCTCTTCTCGTTTCTTCCTAAAAAAAAATCATGACAGTACAGACAATAAGTATCGATTCGAAAACGGTGCACAACTCCTACACCGATTTTACGATGGAGTTCATCAACATCCATGGACTTCATTCTAACTTGAACGCCGTTCATCAACATCTCGAGACAGCTCAGCCAGAAATGCTCTTTTTGACGGAAACACAGATTCGCCGTCCGGCCGATACATCTTATTTACACTACCCCGGCTACGTGCTTGAGGAGAACTTTCAAAGAAAAGCCGGCTATGTGTGTCAGTACGGAGGTGTGTTGTTGTTCGCGCTATATGGAGGGCCCTTTCTTCTCTATCCTTTGGCTACGCATAGACCTAGCCACTCAGAGCCGTATCTACGTGTGCCTGTACAGATCCCATAATGGAGGTGATGAGACAACTCAGCTCTTTGATTACATGAGCAGGGCAGTACATGACACACGCGAACAGTTTCCCACTGCAGAATTGGTGATCTTGGGGGACTTTAACGCACATCACGAAATTTAGTTGGGTTCCTCCAGGACACATGACCTGACGCAACTTGTAATCCGGCATACCCGGATTCCGGATGTCACAGGCCATGCGCTCTCATTACTGGACCTTCTGTAGACGAGCTATTCAACTGGGTATGATGGGTAAGTTGATGCCCCCTTGGGCACATCGGATCACTGCCTCGTTATATCGTCTGTGCCACGCGCTTCACCTCCACACAGCGTAAGAATAAAGTGCTAGGTGTAGCACTATTCGTCAGCAGATTGGGATGGAATGCGGGATTATTTCGCTTCCATTCCTTGACGGCAACGCTGTTTTGATGAGAAGGACCTTTCAGCGATTGCCGACGAGATTGCAGTTGGAATGGAATATTATATTCCTCCCTCTGAGATCGTCGGTAATCGCAAAGGACGCCCTTGGTACAATAGTGAATGCGCTGATGCTGTTAGTAAAAAGAAAGCCACATATCGCGATTGGATCAAGGGTTGCGCTAATAAGGATCCTAATATCAACTTCCTCAAACCAGCCTATAACTCGGCCACCAAAGCCTGTAAGAGGGCATATATTAGGGCGGATAAACAGCGCGTTGCACGCTTAGGTCTAGAACTCGTAAGCTATCCGACTAATAGTCGAGTCTACTGGAGTCTTGCCAAAGCTGTGCAATCCCATTTTTGTCATCCAACGATGCTGCCGTTAAGGTACTCAGATGGGGCAAGAGCCTACGAACCGCAGGAGAAAGCTACATTATTAGCTAGCCTCTTTGCGGCTAATTCTCGGCTTGACGATCGAAACGTGCAACCGTCCACTATTCCTTGCTGCGATGTCACTATGTCGGAATTAAAATTCAGGCAGCGTGACATTCTTAAACAACGGCGATCGCTCGATGTCCAGAAGGCTAGTGGTCCGGACGGTATCCCAGCATTTGTACTAACAAGATGTGCAGCCGAGTTGACTCCAGTACTTACGCGCCTATACCGTCTGTCTTATCTTTCCGGTGTCGTGCCTTAGGCTTGGAGGGAGGCCAACGTGCAACCGATTCCCAAGAAGGGGGATCGGTCCGATCCCAACAAATATAGCCCAATTGCCGTAACCTCAGTGCTGTGCAAGATAATGTAGCAGATTATCAATACCCAGCTTGTCCGCTATCTCGAGGATCACTCGTTGATTAATGATCGGCAACATGGCTTTCGCCAAAACCTATCAACGGGTGATCTTTCGGCCTACGCTCTGCACCACTGGGGGGAGGCAATTGACAAGCACGGCGAAGCCTTAGCAATCAGTCTCGATATAACCTTCGATAGGGTCTGGCATCGTGGTCTCTCGCCAAGCTTCCGGCATACGGTCTCCCTGACAATTTATGCAAATGGATCTCTGGTTTTCTACATGAGCGCAGAATTCGTGCCCTTGTCAATGGATGCGATTCGCAGCTCATGTCATTCAATGCTGGAGTTCCTCAAAGCTCTGTACTTTCACCTTCTCTGTTTCTTCTGCATATCAATGATATGTTGCCTTTAGGACATATTTATTGCTATGCAGATGATAGCACAATCCATCCATAACAATGCGAGACAGCCTGAATATCTTAAGTATAGATATTCGCAGCGACCTCAATCTCAGGGGTTACATCGGGAGCGTAATCTCCATTGCAACTCCGAGACTCGGAATCCTGAACAGGGTGCGACGTTTTTCACGCCTGATCAGCTATACCTCCTTTATAAGGCACAAGTAAGGCCTTGCGTGGAATACTGTTCGCACCTCTGGGATGGTTCCGCCAAATACCTATTAGATGCCCTGGACAGGTTGCAGAGACGGGCTGTCCGCATTGTTAATGATGCAGACATTACACAGTTTATAGAGCCGCTTCAGTTGTGCAGAGACATTGTCTCACTGAGCGTGTTCTACCGTCTGTAACATGGCGAGTGTTATGAAGAGCTATTTAATTTAATCCCTTCTTCTCCTTTTCATAACCGAACCACACGCGTTGGGCTTCGGTGCCATAGTTTTACGGTAAATCCTATCTGGGCACGAACTAAAAAGTTCGCAACTTCTTATCTTTGCCGTACCGCGAAGCTGTGGAACAATCTCCCGGCCAGTGTGTTCCCTCCTTCCAATAACATGAGGTCCTTCAAGCGTAATGTTAAAAGACATTTACGCAGGCCGGCATGACAGAGGCGACCGGCGAGGAATGACGTGTCTCTCGGTAGTCGCCATTGTTTTTTAATTGTACTGTGCTCACCATCAGGTACAATGCAGTCACTTTGCTGTGCTACAATAAAAAAAAGAAGTGAAAACTTATGAATAAATGTGTGGATATTAAAGTACAGACAGATATATCGAAATTTATATGTAAATAGACAATAGTAATATGTAACTACGCACACATATAAACTTGAAATACTACAGTAATTATATAGAAAAATACATAATATTATTATAGTACCTAATAATAAAAACGCAATTATTGAAACAATGTACTCTTTATTAGATAGTAGACTTTGATGATTGGAGTCTGGAACCTGAAGATGAGTACGCATGATGGAATGCGTCACTCACCCGAGCGCACTTGATGCTGAGTGGAGCCGAGTAAGCCCGATTCAGTGTCAACGACCCGAGTGTGACTGTTAACTTTCAATCAGTGTTCAATGAGCCTAAAGAAGTTTTTACTTCGAAATAACACGAAAAAACACGTGTTTTCATGAAAACGATGAAAAGCGGAAGTGTTTTCATGAAAATGTAAAGCGGTTTTGGAGTACATCGATCTCAGACATAGCAACAGAAATGTTATCTATTATATATATACACATATATAAAACTAGCAGAGACGGGGGGCGTTGTCCTGCAATGATAATTAAAAAAATATAGACAAATTGTATACCTAAATCTTCCTCATGTGTCACTCTATCTACTGGTGAAAGCCGCGTGTAAATCCGTTCAGTAGTTTTTGAGTTTATCGCGAACAGACCGACAGACAGAAGTGGTAATGGACTTTGTTTTATACTATGTAATGATAACTGACTGACTAGCTGACATATTAACACATAGCCCAAAGTAGAATTTCTATAGTGTAGGTGAGCACTAAGTAAGGATTTCTGGAAATGCAAGCCCTAACGTAGTGAAAAAAGGGATGAAAGTTTTAATGAAAATGAAAACCCGTCGTTTTCCATCACTCAGCTATTCTCGTATATTTATAAGATAAACAGTCGACACTGTTACTGTTACTGCTTAGAAAATTTGTGCCAAGTCGCGACAATTTACTATGTAACGATTGTTCAATTATTATTGGTATTGACTATAATTTCGTTTTAATTACCGTGTTCAGCAATTATTCATAATTTTCTACTTATTAATTTTGTCTATAATCAACGGACATATTTAATCACCACGCCAATAGCCCATAGCGTATTTCGAACACAGAGAAATCTATAATTCAATATTTTTCCGTAACATCGCAGTATACTTAAATAACTTATCTCAAGGTTTGTATTTTTTATACAAGGCATATTCGTACGATGTTTTCCTTTCCCATCAACAGATAATGTTACTAATTGAATTAGTAAATGAAGGCTACACCAGACAAATAAATTTATAAATGCGATGATTCCATTTTTCTTATTGGAACTAATACTGTTGGCCAGACAGGGGCAAGGGCGGATGACGGAGACGTCAGCCGAAATTGCATCAAGTGCAAGGATGCCAAAATTACCGAACCTCGGCTTGGACTGTTGCGTTGCAAACTCCGCCGATTTTTTAATTACATTAAAAATATCGTTCGAGATAATGAAAAAAAAATCTGGTATAGTATGAAGTATTAATATTAAAATGTGCTATGTCATGATTTTTGATTTCTCATTTAATTAACACTGGAGTTTTTTTTTAATTTGAAATTTGATTGTTTGTGTTGTAAAAATCAATACTTATTCTTCTAGGAAATTAAACAATCTCCAAAAAAGGAATGATACTTATTTTAAGTATTTCATAAGTCGGCTTGTTTAAAAGTTATTCAAAGTTAAAGTTCACCCTCAAATGGTATAAAATGCTTTTGTTTATAATGCTTCCAAATACATTTCAATCCTTTTTGAATGTTTTTTTTAAATCGAGCAAAATTAACATAAACATTTCTCAGTTATACTTTATTGGTGTAACAAGATAAAAATCTTTTCAAAAATGTTATCTTTAAGGTAAAGGTATTTAATACATTGAAAGTTTTAATACAAAGAAATACAAACAACAAATACAAAGAAACAAAATGTTGACTATAGCCAACTTCAGGGTGTCGGTTTTTCGTGACGGTGTGCGCGCGCATCGTAATTACTTCAGGATATCGGTTTTTCGTGACGGTGTGCGCGCGCATCTTAAAAATTTACTCTCATTTTTCCCTAACGTGCCAAAAGAAGTATAACTTCAAAAATAAGATCTTGAACAATAGCTGAACAACTTACATTAACATACAAAAAAAAAATTACTATCAGGTAAAGTCTGTTTGTCAATGTCAAATAAAAAATACATACTACGTAAAATAAATAATAGTTTAAAAAAACTAAAAAAACACGCTTTCATAAAAAATCCAACTAAAAAACAGAAAATAAAATTTAATAAATTTGGATTAAGAATAGTGTAAATTAGAATTAAATGTATATTTTTGTAAAAAGTGACAAAAAAAGATAAAAATGCTGATATCTGGAGGTGCTGATATTAACAGTGACGCATCGCATGTTTCATTTTTTAGTTAAATTTTTTTAACTTTTTTTTTCGGATTATTGCATTGTCATCGACCTTTGACAGGTGTGCAAAGTTTGAATTAAATCTAATCGTTCAAAGTAGGACAAAATCGAGCTCAAAGGGGTCGGTTACATACATACATACAGGTGAAGCTAATAAAAGCGTGATAAAAAACTCGATTTTGTAACTCGTGTGCGGTTTAATTGTTTAATTAATATTATGAAATAAAGTTTATGAATTTACATTAACATTTATCTTTGGGTTTAGAAGTCGGCGACGTGCTTTGAGTAGAAGGAGGGCACGTGCCCGAATCGCAATCATAGTAAAAGTGCCCGTCCCACCACCACGGAGTGCCAGGAGTCGGGCCTTTGTTGAAGCACACCTGAAAATCGTTCTCCCTTTGAGTGTAATGTTTTTAAGGTAACTCTAAGAATTAAGTGTTGTATAGAAATGATCGGACCGTACAACGATACTTAGAAAAATCATTTGAGAATCACCACAGCTAATTATCCTATGTAGGATTCGACCCTACACAGTTTAAACCACTGTGCCATCTATGGAGCCCTTTTAATTATATTTACACTATATTAATATATATAATATATAATTTCTACTTTTTTTTATCTATTTCTAAATCATAAAATAATTATAGTAACGTAAGTTCATCTGTCTTACCCGATATTTTTTACATTACTCTTTACATTCAAGTTGCTGTAACCTAATTAGTTACATACCGTTCTCCTCATACTATTTTTTATCTTTCTTATCAATATCACGCTCTAGAAATATGTATTATTCGGTAATATATTACACAAATTAACTTCCATTAAATTGTTTCAAGAAAAACACCTTGCAGGTAAATAATTTACAATAGCAGAATTTACATAAAAATATAATTAAATATGTTATGTAAAACTATATTCAAACTCCACCTGCGTAAACATGACAATTCTGTGACTGCTACTTCAACAGTTATGAAAATCTTAAGCATAGCTAGTTATACTGTTTGTACATATATGAAGTCATAAAGAAATATATATGTTCCCGTTAGAAGGACATTATTGGTACAGTTAAAAGTAGTAACGTCATAAGTATTTCATTTTGTATCACAAAGCAGTAGTGCAATAATGTATGTGGTGCACGAAGTGTTGCAACACTGTCTTCAAGTGTGGTAACCGATTATGATTGGTCTTAGAACTACGAATATTTCGAAGTTGGTACAACTAGAAGCTGCAACAACTATGACTACTATGTTTACTGCCTTAAAACATAAAGTCACAAAACTAATGTTTCCATTTCTGAAGTATAAGCGACCAGCTTTTGCCGGCACCTTCGCTCGCATTAATATACATTTGACTTATTCCTCAGTAACAGTATTTTTTCTAGATAAATGGTAGCCTATGTCTTTTCTATGCCACTAAAAACGTGTGTGCTAGATTTCACGATGATCGCTTGACTAGTCAAGACGTCAGGGAAGTATACAGAGGGGGGAATAGTTAGGATTTACCCCCCACCCCTCCTGCCTGCAAGACATGAAATCATGATAAACAAACTCACATTAGCATTCATAATATTAGTTAGAATTTTATTAACCGATTTTCAAGAAACATTTGTGTAATACCTCGTTGCACAAAAAGTGTGTGTAGTGTGTGCAAAATATAGAATCTAGCTACAGTTAGTAGGTGCAATATTCGGGCAAGAATATAAAGTTAATTAAGTCTTCGTCGAATCTTTTTGACTGTTCTGAATATAGCCGTAAGTTCGGGCTTACACATAACATAGCCATGAATTTAATAAAACAAAAATAAAAATCAAAATTAAAGTATTATTACAGGAGTCTAAAATTGATATTTATTTATCCTTAAATTGTCTTGGTGTTAGATATATAATATAATACATATTTATACCTAAATATGTGTTCTGCGCCCATATATTTACAGCGGTAAAAAAGTTTGACGCGGACTATCACGAAAGAAAGAACAGAAGCCTTTATTCCATACGGATTACGGACTATACATAAATAGCAATCGGTTAAACAAAGAAAATAACTTCGTGCAAAAACACCTGGTAATATTGAATAGCAAAAAACATTGCTAACCGTATCAGGTTTGATACCTCCAGGTTGAGACTTTTTTGTTGGATCGTGATTTAAAGGCGGCCCTTCTGCCACCGGTGCAACTACAGGTGGCAACACTGAACTCATTGCGTTTCGTTGGTGATAATAATAGTCCGAATATTTGGTCACAGGCCCACGTGGAATATCTGGAGGTGGAATAGTTCTTGGTGCAACAATCGGTAGAAATCGTCCGTGCAGATGATGTTTTCGGCCAAGCAAGATATCTCTTAGTTTTTTTAACCCTAAAGACACGTCTCTAAAATCCCATTTAGGTTTCGACATATTACATTCTAAGGACCCCACTTTGATTGTATGAAAAATATATTGAAAGGCAATGTTACAATTTTTTTTAATTATTATTACTCATGTAGTAGTGGCCAATTACCAAAGTGATCACTACTTTCATTACCTACTTATAAATAACCTCTTTATAATTCATAATAGAATATTTATACCATTAACTTAAAATTGTGGTTCAATTATGTATATGAAATAATAATTGTAATATATAATAATGAATAATCTAAAAATATTAGTATATAAAAATTAATATATATATAGATACTACATATCCACGTATTTTACCTTACCACGTGCATGCGTCCTTTTTTGTTGGTTAATTATTTTTCCTTACTAAGAAAAACAGATAGATCAGAGATCAGAAGCACAGATATTAAGACCATCACAGCCAAATCAGACATCATTTAATAAGAGTATTTCTATTTGAAAGGTACAAGCCATGTCCTTAGTACTACTTATATAGAGGCCAAAGTTATGTCTAAAAGAAAATCCATATCCATGCATTCATACATTTTTTAAAGATTTTCTTATCCACGAGAGTAAACCGTGGATGCCTCATTTAAAATTTATAAATGACGAACGAAACTTGATAGTTGACATAGATTGTACGTTCAAAACATAAACCATATGAATTATATACACCTTCTTAAATATATTTATAGTTGAGAAACCAGAAGCTGAAAAATATTTTGACAATATCTATACACAAACTTATTACATAATTTAATCTGCACTACGTAAAAAATATAGTAGAATTAATTATATTCTACTTGTTATTTTGATAAATTAGTTTCGGAATATTAATGCATAGTTTTTGAACGCACATAAAACTCCCGCGTTTTCTCAGAATTGTCAAATTAAAACTGTCAAAATAAAGTTCATCGCTCCGTTTGTAGTATTTAGTTTCGCGTATTTGGTTACACTAAAGTTAAGTGTTAATAAAACTACTACTTTAATGTAACCTAACACTGTAGTTTTATTGTGAAAATATGAAGACCAATAAATGTACCGATGAAACTAATATAACACCTTCGAAAAAGAAATTAAAACAAGCTCGTCTTCCATTTAAATTAATAAGTGATGTATCACCAAGTCCTGTTTCTTCACAAACCAGAAAAAGAAAGCTATCAGCGTCTGAAGCAGAAACCGCTTCGAAACTTGGTAAGGTATGCAAAGAAAACGATTTAGTTGACGAGACAGTAGTCATAAGCGACGATGATAGCAAAGACTGTTCAAAACCTCAGAAAGATGCTAAATTAATGAACCCCTACGTAAAATTAGTTGACACTGTTTGGAAAAAGAAACAACAAAAGACCAAACTTGCAAAGAAGAAGAAAGATGGTAAGAAAAAAAATGTAACCAATGGTTCATTACACAATGAAATAACTGATACCGCTGATGAAAAGTTCTCCGAAGATGTTGAGATGATGGATGTTGATGAGTCCAATAATCAGGAAAATGGTAATGTACAAAGAAATAACATGACTAAAGAATCTGTTTCCTCTGACAAAAGAATATCTGATACTATAGTTATACTAGATGGTTCAACTGATTCATCAGACGTTAAGTTGAAAACTGATTTAGAAAATAGAGATGAACAGCCTATTGACATAAACAAGAATGATAATGAATCTCCAAGTGAGTGTGATAAGAAAGGTAAATCACTTCAATCTAAAAATACTCTTGAATCCTCACAATTACCAACAAATTCTAAAAGTCATGTAACAGATATTGAAGTGGAAGTTGAACATAGCTCTTCTAAAATGGAAACTGAATGCATTGCTAATGGAGAGAAGTGTGTTTCAAGCCCTGATAGGGATGATCAAAATGAAGTAGAAAATAGTGAAGATAATAATGTTTCAGAGAAAAAAGATGAAAAGAATACTGCTCTTGAGAATTCAGTGACACCTAAAAGAAGTACTAGAAGTAAATGTAGTATGGAGCAGAATAGCAATACTAAAAGATCCCCATCGACTTCAAAGTTGAATGAGTCTTCATCATCAAATACTTTAATGTCAAACAATAATAAAACTTTACCAGCGTCAAATGAAGAACTAAATGATTCTTTAAATGAATCACTAACTTCAGTAAAGAAATTGACTCCCAGACAGGTAATTAATTGTATATATAATTAAACATTTATGTCATTAATATCTTGTTCAGTTTTAGTTATTTGAGCATTATTTAGTAATCAAAGTGTTTTACTTTCAAAATGAAACTTGATAAGTAATTTTTTTACAAGACACCAAATTAATATTAATGGAGTTAGTCCGGTGAAGCTGTGAAGACCTTGCCAGGTCAATAGCATAGTCAGTTCGAGAAAAAAACAATATCAATGGCCTGGATATCGTATGCTTTACTGGGAATTGTCTGTTACCTCATATGTTTTACTCACTACAAATTATAAAACAAAGTCCTCTTCCACATCTGACTGTCTGTTCGCCATAAACTCAAATACTACTGAATGGATTTTCATGCAGCTTTCACCAGTTAGTAAAGTAATTCCTGATGAAGGTTTAGGTATATAATTTGTCATGGTTTTTTTTATTAACAGGGTGGGACAACGTTTGCCAGGCTGCTAGTTACAATATAAAAATAACACTATAATATAGCCTATAATTTTTTAATTGAACATAACTATCTATCAGTGAATTTTTTGTTAGAAAAACAGTTTTTTATACTATGTAGGCTTTAGCATTTAACTACAATATCTGTTGTTAATGACAATGTTGCCTGAAATGATAAAAGACCTAAAATTAAAGGGGACTGGCTATCAAGTGTAGCTGCCGGAACACATGAACAGGTACTTTCCTACAGAACTTTAACTTGAGAGCTAGCCAGACGGATTTAGACAAAGCCCAACCATCATGCTATAATTTCATCACAATGAATCCCTTCACTGAAAGCTCTAATTAAGTTGCCAGGGTTCGAATAAATGTTGATGACGCAGTGTCAGAACACAGTAGCCACAGTCATCATCGCTTATAAAACTAACACAATCATTGATTAGAACTGTATCAAATCATTTTAAAAATAATTTTTGAAAACTTTCTATAAATTTAACATCATCACGGTAGCTCACCAGGCAGGCTTAGAAAAAACCCTACCATGGTTTTATCACGACTTATACTTTTTTTGATTGAGGAAGGCATTACTTTGCGGAAACCCAACATTAAGTATTATAGTGGACACTACTTTGCACTTCCTCTTGGAATGGATTGAACACTAATACATCTAAATGTGTTTCAATTCCAAGCGGTAGTGCAAAGTAGTGTCCACTATAATATTTAACAACGTTATACATTACTGTATGGTCCAACTTAGTTGCAAGGCTTCAAATCTATGTTCATTTGATGCAATGTCTGAGTACTCCTATCAACTGAGCCATCATTGCTCATACTTCTAAAAATTACTTCCTATAAACATATTCACAAGGTAGCCAATCTTACTTCTTTATAATAGTAGTGTAATATACATGTTTCTATTAGTTCTTGTTCATGAAATATTTTACATTACATAAATTTTTCAATTTTCTTTTTTTAAAGTTGCAGAAAAAGCAAGAAGCAGCAAAGAGAAAGGAAGAACGAGATAGAGAAAGACTGGAGTTAGAGAAAAAGCGACAACAGGAAAAGGAGGAAAGAGCAAAACAAAAACATGAGAAAGAAGAACAGAGAAAACGTGAAAGAGAAGAAAAAGAAGAACAGAAAAAACGGGAGAAAGAAGAAAAAGAGGAACAAAGGAAAAAAGAAAGGGAAGAAAAGGAAAAGCAGAAGGAATTAGAAAGGAGTAAGTTTTAATTTCACTAAATAAACTAGCTAATTTTTATTTAGTTTAGGACCAAGTTGTCCTTAAACTTTAGTTCTATAGTCATTTTACAATATAGATCATGTACTTTGTATTCTTTTATAACATTACTATTTTATAATAATACTAACTCCTGCCCGTGACTTCATCCACATGGAATAGTTACTTTGGACGAAAGGTTGGAAAAACCGCGATTTTTAAACATTCTTCACTGGTGCTCCGCTTGTATTGGTCTTAGCATGATGATATATAGCCTTCCTCAATATATTAGCTATTTAATACTGAAATAACTTCAAATCAGACCCTACTGGTCCTGGTTCCTGAGATGAGCGCGTTCAACCAAACAAACAAACCCTCCAGCCTTATAATATTAGTATAGATTTAAAAGTATTGTTCACAACAAACTGATACACATTTTCACCGTTATATATGTGGATTATCAAACTTAATTAATCTTACTAAATCTGTATGCCATTATTAGAATTAAAAGAAGAGAAAGAAGAATTAAAAAAGAAAGAGAAGGAAGAAAAGGAGGAACAGAAGCGAAAAGAAAAGGAAGCAAGAGAAGAGGAGAAACGTAAAAAGCAAGAAACCTTAGAAATCGCAAAACAAGCATTCGTCAATTTCTTTGTTCCTAAGCAAAAGTCTGAGAAAGATCAAACAACAGTTGGTTATTTTAGCAAAAATGATATGCTTTCAAACTTTACAATAAAAGCTGATATGAGACTAGCGCCAACAAAACGAGTACATTTAAGTGATGACAGAATACAAGAATTAGACAATTTTTTAAAAGATCAAACAAATACAGATATCCTACTATATTTGAAGAGTTTAAAAGAAGGCGCAATGAAACCCCATTCAAGTGGGAAAACTTGGCCCAAAAGTGATAAGGAAGATGATGATGTATTAATTATTGGTATGTTTTATTTAATTATTTAAGAAACTTTTGCTCAATAAATAAATATAGTTGTTATTTTCTATAAAAACAAAAAATTAAACCAACTCAAAAGGTTTGAAGGACTTTTGAAGGTGGTAGAGCCACGCTGTAGCTATTACTAGTTTCAGTATGAATGGGTCGGCTCGTCCGGGGGAGTACCACCCGACCCACAGAACACCGACGTGAAGTAACAGTGCTTGCATTGTTGCGTTTTATTGGTAATTGAGAGCGCTGGAGGCCCACCTCCTTTCCCTCTTTCCCTTCCCCTTTCTCCTTTCCCTACCCCTCCCCCATATACTGACTGGCAACGCACTTGTGACTCCCCTGGTGTTGCTAGTGTCTATGGACGGTGTTGATCACTTAACATCAGGTGACCCACATGTTCGTTTGCCTCCTTTTAACATAAAAAAAAAATCTACCCTAATGAATGTATCAGAACGTCCTTGAGCATCAATGATATCATTACATAGTATAAAACAAAGTCCCCTACCGCATCTGTCTGTCTGTCTGTTCGCGATATACTCAAAAACTACTGAACGGATTTTCATGCGGTTTTCATCAGTGGATAGGGTGATTCATGAGGAACGTTTTAGTATATAATTTGTCGGATTTTTTCATAATCAGGGCGGAACAACGTCTGCCGGGCCCACTAGTTATAACTAAAAACAGATACTAATATCTAAAAAGATACATCATATGTATTTCACTACAGTAATATTATTAATTATTAATCTGCTTATAGAGGATGATGAGTTACTGCCGATAGGTGATGCAACAGGTGAATTCATGTGTGAATCAGCCCCACGAGAAAAACTTAGACCGAAATTACTTAGTTTTCACGAAAACAGACGGCCGCCGTATTGGGGTACTTGGAGAAAAAAAAGCAGTTCTATTAAACCTAGGAAACCTTTTGGCCAAGATGAGGTATGTACAATAATTTTTAAATCCTATTACATGTCACTTTTCTTTCACCTCAATCAACTAAGCATCTTTTGTTAATAAACACCGAGTACCCTAACTAATCTATCTATATATATAACAAGAATATAAATCAAAGGTGTCTGTACATTTTAGATTTTTGTGAAAAAAATTGTTGCCGGTGTCTAGAAGTAAGTAAGTGAATACATTTCAATCGTTTTTAGAAATGGATGTCTGTCTGTTTGTTTGAACGCACATCACTGCTAAAGTACTATGTTTACGATAAAAACTTTTTCAATAGGATCATAAAGCATATCTATACTAATATTATAAAGAGTTGTGACGTTGTAGGGGATAATCGCAGGAACTACTGATCCGATTTGAAAAGTTCTTTCAGTATTATATACCTCATTTACCGAGGAAGGTTATAGGCTATATATCATCACGCTAAGACTAATAGGAGCGGAGCATCAATGAAGTATGTTTCAAAATCGGACTTTTTTTCCTCTTGAGAGCTTCCCCTGCGTGTTGGCGTTAGCCCAAAGTACCTATTCCCACGCGAATGAAGTCGCAGACAAAGGCTAGTCAAAAATATAAAGAAAAGTATATAAAAAAATCGGTTTGGTCTATCAAAAGTTATTGTAATTATAATGATAACATGACTTATAGTATGAGAGAAAACTAGATAGTAATTTGACTTAATACATTCAGACGAGTTTATTAGTCACTGTTTTGTACATCTGGTTCCATGCAGACTGTTGAAAATTGAAAAAAAGATTGTCAAGATAGTTTCATATCATATAAAGTTATTAAAGAAGTGGAGCTTATGTTATTACTTCTGTACATAAAATATATTGCTAAGATATAATAGTAATAAATAAACAAGGTAGATGTAGGTGCGGATATCACCTCTTTTTAAATATGGAAGTATACACCTTAACTACACAACCAATTATTATGAAATTTTGAATATATTGTCAGGGACTATAAAAAAAGGATATGGTACCAATCATCTGGGAAAACAGTACTGTCCCTGAAATATAGCTTAAAACCACATTAATACAAGGAAGCTATTTTTTTTTATAAATGATTCTTTTAGGCCAGGATGAAATTTCTAAATACTTTTCTGGCCATTTTTACAACATTCATAAATAGTTTGCCACAATCCATTGTAAAGGTGAACCATATATTGATAGTAGGTGTTTTTTCAACTGACTTTAAATTTAATTATATAAATTAAAAATGCCTATTTATTACACTAGCTGTAACTGGGTTAAAATTAAAGTAAAACTTAGTATTGTTAGCTGGTAGATCTTTTGGGGTGTTTGATGTAATATGTATGATAAAATAAAACATTCATTTCGCAACATAAACTTTATAATCCACTCCTCTGCACTGGGTGTCGAGGAAAAAATGGACTGAATGGAAAAATCGACATGGAAATGTTGTTCACTTTCAAAAGGTCCAGAGACATTATAAATGACCAGCATACTACAATCTCCCCCAGTTCATGCCCGCTTTAGATTGTAATTCTTCTTTCTGCTGATCCTATATAATCGAAAATTAAATTAGCTCACATGAAAATCATAATATCAGAATGTTCATTAGAGAGAAATAATTTATTGCATGTATATTCCCAGAAACAACTAGATTATGAAGTGGATAGTGATGATGAATGGGAGGAAGAACAAGAGGGTGAGAGCATTGATGGGAGTGCTGCTGGCAGTGATGATGAACCAGATGCCGATGAATACGAAGTTGACAATGAAGTGTTCGTTCCTCATGGATATCTCAGTGATGAGGTATGATATATGATAATAACATTTTAATATTTTCTTAACTGTGTGACCTTTAATATTCACCATAACCAAACAATTAATATTGTTTTATATTAAACAATGTTTTATATTAATTATTTTATATTGCAAATGCTGCTACAAATAATACAACGGGTTTATAGAGAAAGAAGTTGCTCCGTGATAATTCCGTGTAAACGACTTATACAATATCCGTTTCAATCGTTTAAGTCTCTAGAATTTTTTCCAAGTGAAATTTTTTGGGCGCGTTGAGCGGTATTTTTTTTGCAGGTGATAAATTTATAATTTCGTATCATGACATGCTAGTAAGCATGACCGACCGTACTGCGGTTACGCGGCTCGCGTCAAACTAGCTATGTCTAGTATAAAAGCTTGTGTACATCTAGTATTGAAATTGTTTAGCCAGTCATATGTTTGATAAATATAAATAAGTATATCAGTTAAAAATACTATATTCAATTAAGACTCTAAGAAGGGTGTTCCTAAATATCAAAAGTACCACCATTTCAGAAAACCAGCCAATCATTCAGAAGCACCCTCATGAAACTCCATGTAGTTTATCATTTTGTTATAATTATTTGTTTCTTTCTTCCCAATCTTAGATACAATCGTTTTTTAATTGGTATAATGGATATGTAATGTAGAGCATTTTGTAAGGTTTGTTGAGCTAGCTACCTTAAAGGTCAATATTTGTTAGCACAAAGTACCCACTGGTATGTTCTGATAGTCGGACACTTAAACAAGACTCATTTCTAGGGTCATTATGTTGGTCTATTTTGTCGGTACTTCAAATCAGGTGTAAGCAGGCCATTTTCGTCACTTGTTTTTTGGCGGCATGCTAATTTTCTAAAATTATAAGGTCATAATTTTCTTTTATGACCTTTACTACAGAAACAAACCACTGTGCGACGCGGTAACTATTCAAGAAAGACAGATAAGATGTTGTATTGGGATAACTTTGAGCTATTAAAAAAATCCAAAAATTTTTGTAAAGGTTACCAAAAAAATTTTTTCTTATTATTATGGAAATTTTTGGATTTTTTCGAAATTCCCATTAAGGGCACTGAATGTCACAAAAAAATACCTGGGTATAACTGATAATGACCTGGAATAAATGAAAAACAAAACACTGAAATACCTTTACTGTTAAGAAATGTTTGTATAATATTAGTCTTTCAGGAAAACATTATCTATTAGTGGAACATTTACAGTTTGACATCGTTACATAGTATAAAACAAAGTCCCCTACCGCGTCTCTCTGTCTGTCTGTTCGCGATAAACTCAAAAACTACCGAACGGATTATCATGCGGTTTTCACTGGTGGATAGAATAATTCATGAGGAACGTTTTAGTATTAAATTTATCAAGGATTTTTTTTCATAATCAGGGTGGGACAACGTCTGCCGGGTCCGCTAGTTATTTGTATATTCATCTACATAATTGTTATATTAATTACAGGAAGCAACAATGGACGACGATGATGTGTTGTCACTAACACCAGAGGCACAGAAGGCGAGATTGAAACATTTAGAAGATGAATTTGAATCAGAAATGAAAAAACCAACGGAAAAACTTAAACCTCGTATGTATGGATTAGTATGGCAGACAGTGGATGGCGATAAACCAATAAAATGCGTAGACGCATTATGGGATTACTTTGGGAAATTTGCTATGATTATGGATGATTCCACAGTTAAACTTCAGCTGACAAAGGAGGTTGACGAAACAGAAAAAAAGAAAGTCAAGAAGAAGAAATCAATGAATAATGAAAATGGTGAGCAAAAAAGCCCTAAAACTGACAAAAAGAAGAAACCAAAATTGGACGATAAAGAAACAAAAAGTCTTAAAAAGGATTCTAAGAAGGTTGTACAAGAAAACAAAAATCAGCCGAGTATTAATGTGTTCTTAAATAAGTTAAAATCACCATAAAATTCAACAACTCTCCAAGTATTAATGAAATTTCGGTTTTTAAATAGTTTTATTCATGGTCCATGGAGGTTATTGTGCCCCTGGTAAGACTCCTTGATAAAGATCCTTTTTTATGTGTTTTAAACAGTGTCTCCCTATAAGTTATATCTTTTATACATTAATTGCAAATAATTTAAGAAAATAGAATTTATATTTTGACATATTTCAGTGTATTTAATTTTAACTAAAAGCATTTTTTTTTTGTAAATATTTCATTTAATTTACCCTGACAGCAATATGTAATAATTTAATTTGTTTATTACAATACTGAAATGTGGTTGAGTGTGGTATGCATATTAAACAGATTTTAGATTAACTATAATTAAATTACTTTTGAGTTTATCAGTAAAACGTGTTTGATTTGACTTAGTTCCTAAACTGTTTCTCTATATGTTGCGTACATCGGTATACAATTTTAGTTTCTTCACAAATTTATTTGCAAAAATCTGGTAGTATAATCTCCAATCACTAATAAAATTATTTTAGTATTGTCGCTGTATTTGTAAATGTAACTAATAGGTTACATTGGTTTCAATAACTAAATTAGTTTAATTTTCTTAAACAAAATTAAGCTGTCACGGGACGCCTGGTAGGTGTAATACAATTAAATTGTTTTATATAAGTTATATGCCTAAATGAACAGATTACGAAAGGAATCAGCCATTGCATAATGAAAAGGTAAGCATTACAAATTTGTTCCATAAAATAATGACTGTGTGTTTATGTTATTACATAAATATTCATTTTTACTAAATACAGAATACAAACATTCAACTAGGTGCAGACGCGGTGTGTTTGGCATTTATCAAAGGGCGCTAGGTCGTCGGTGCGTGCTGCGTAACACTAGTAGAACGTGTGGCCGACAAAACAATTTGAATCTTATGCTTTATACAAATAAGGTTACAATTTTTTTTGAGTATTTCGTTAATAGTGTAGTTCGTGTTCGTAGTTAAGTTCGTGTTTTGCGTCGCCACACTAACAATCAGCTTTACCCTCCGCCTACAGATGGTTCACGTCAATATTACATTTAAAATTCTTGTTAGAGTTGCGTACATCTTTTTCGTTCTTGGCAACACTGTCCTCTTCAGCCACCATTTATGTGTTTCTTGTGTACCATTTATTTTCTGATTATTTACATCGTTAAATTTTCATATATAGTTGTGGTTCTTTATTGATTGAAATATCGAGCATTTCACGTGTAGCGGACAACTAAAAAAAAGTAAGGCCTATTCACTATACTTGCACTATTAGTAGATGCGAATGTGAACGTACATTTTTTTCATATGATATTTATTTGCCAAGTTATACTCTCCTAAATTATATTTGTACTCGAAATCCGGATTTTCGGAAGTAGTTTTTCGAATTGAACGAATTTACAGTAAAATATTAAATGTGGCCGTTTATATAGACAATTTATTACTTTTTTCTAAACTCCAATGAAACTTGAACAAAAAAATCTTTCAAGTAGAAAACCACAAGTAAGCATTTGAAAACAAAATTTTAATACCATGGCCAACTGCTTTCTAATAATTGTTTATTCTGAAATATGGCCTAAAGTATACTTATACTAGTTAGCCCGTCAGGTCAATAGCGCATTCAGTTCGAAAAAAAAAGTGTGTGTGTACTTATATACACGCGTTAGAAGTTATACTTCTTTGGCATAACAAGATAAAAATCTTATTTTTTGCCTTATTATACGTTTGTAGAAAAAAACGACACTAACAATAGCAAAAATTGAAAATTTTAATACAAAGAAACAAAATGTTGACTATAGCTAATTTCAGGGTGTCGGTTTTTCGTAACGGTGTGCGCGCGCATCGTAAAAATTTACTCTCATCATTTTTCCCTAACGCGCCAAAAGAAGTATAACTTCAAAAACAATTATAATATTAATCAAGGCTACCAAACGTAGGAGGTTCCTTGTGCAACTACGAGATTTTTGCTTGCCATACGACAAGACGATTCGTTCGACAACGTTCTTACAATTATGTATGAGTTTGTGATCAGGAAAATTGTTAAACATGATTTTTATTATGGGCAAATTTTTATAGCGCAGATGAGTATTTGCAGTTTGGTTATACTGGGCTAAATGAAAATAGACACATTGAGTATAGTCCATGTCACACGTTTTGGCCGCTCTGAGTATAGTTTTAAGTTCGTCTTTGCGCATAGTACAGTTAAGAGATTAATACAAAACAAATTCAAAATGTTATTGTAGAAATTTACAATTAACATTTGTTCATCTTTAAGTTGTCTCGATATTATACGTACAATATATTACCTCTTTAATAAATTATGATTCAAATATATATTTGACTATTATATTAATTAAGTAATAGGGATATTTCAGAAGATTTTGTATGTCAAATGAAGATACGACGTCGATTGATAGAGATCCGAAGATACTGTAATTGAATGATCCGCCTTATACAGTATTTGTTTCTATCTATAGGGTATATATAATCTTGTAACATATATTATGCAGGTGACGCTACAATACCGTTATTCTTAATGAAATATATTGAAAATAAATAAAATAATTGAAATAAATAATATAGCGGGGCAACATCTTCCATAGAAACGTCATTTTTAGAAGTGGAGGGGTCTTATAAGAATATATCTTAATATTAACAAGTAAGAATAAAGAGAGGAAATAAAGTAAATAAAAAAAACTATTCACAAGAAAAAGAAAAGAACGAAAATATCAATAACATGTAATTTATAACTAGTCTAAGTACGATTGTACTGCAACTAGTAATGACAGGAGACATGTCTTTGGTGTAATAGGGACGAGGTATGAGTGCGGGCAAGCCTGCACCCCCTTTACCGCTTTCACACCCCTTCTGATACCCAAATTTGTGTTCTGCGCATCTACTTCAGAGTGGTTTAAAAAGTTTGACGCGGACTATATGTTTGTGTTTTTTTGCATTTTAATAGTGACGCATGCGTACTATATACTTACCTCTTTGCATTGTAATTATACATGCGCAATACATTGTTATACAATAATTAATGGTTTCATAAATTCCTAAAAATGTTCTCTAAAGTTCTTCACTCATAACTTATTATTAAAATTGAAAGGGACATAATAAATAAAAAAGAAACAAATACTGATTTCTAAATATGTATATATATTTTTTTATTATTTCATATTATCAACTTTGTATTTGTTTAAAGATAGCCCATCCCACTAACACATATATCAACTAGTCAAATCCCGGTACGAATGTACATTTTTAGTTATTTACTAGAAATATTTTTACGGTTGACAACTCTAACATCAATTGTCAGTTGATAATTGTCAAATTTCAGCCAATATTTTATTATCAATTTGCGTTTTGTGAATCAAGCGTAACGAAGTCATTATTACCAATGATTAATTTATGTTTAGTTTGATTCAAAGTAACGATACTTTTTATAGAAATACTTCTTTATTAGCAATGCCGTGACATAGGATTACCTGGCGTGAGTAATCTAGTAATCAATTGTTGATTTTATCTTTATTGGAATTATTATTCTCATGTCATTGTAAATTTATAAATTGTTACAATTAGATAGGTGATTTTTTGTTACCGAGTTTTAGGTAAGGTTCGTTGACTGTACATTATTGTCAGAGTAAATGACTAAGAGATTTATTGATTACAACTCAATTTTTTTCGGAACTATAGCATGATGTTAGTTCATTTTCTTGAGCTCATTTATATCTTAATTATTTTTAGATGAGATTTTGGATGGTATGTTGTCAAGAATTTATTTGATTGCTCAGTATGCTGTACTTTCTAAGTTTATCATATTTAAATATATATAACCACTGCACTATAATACACGTTTAAATAAAACAAATCCATTTCGCTAATATGTTAAATTGAATTACTAGAATTGCTGAACATTTATATATGTTGTTTCTTCATTATATTTTACTTCATAAGAGTTCCTAAAATAAAAGTGACTCACTAAAAACATTTGATATTTTCCTACAACTGAAATATGGATGTGGTTTGTTGTCTAATTTCATGGTATTTTATTTCATGCGCACTATAATATAGTTATTTGTTTGTTTATGTTAAATAACACATGTTTGGCATTTAAATAAGAATGGTATTTACCAATGGTACCCATATTAATCTCTATTAATTTAGGTTAATATTGAAATTTTAAAAATTTAATTGTAAAAGTAGAAATTTATACTTAAATCATTTATATCAAAACTCATTTGAAATTAGTGTTATATTATTAAAACTGTTTTTTCTCAATAGTATTTTTTTTTCATATCATAAACGGCTGATAATTGCTTCAGTCATAAATTATACTAGACATAAATATTTCTTGTTTGACTTTCTTACATATCTTGCATAGAGTTATATTTGCTTTTTTAAATACTTTACATAATATATGCCACTCTAAAAAAAATTAGGATTCTTCTAATGTGGTTATGAATCTCACTATTATATTTCCAAGATTTCATAAATAAATAGTAAAGCTAAGTTTTTGAATCTATTATATGAACCACAAATATGAAGAACATGCTAGGAACTAAACAAAATCAACATTTATAGAAGTTAAAATTGTATATCTATGTTTATAATATTTGAATGTCTTTGTCCATATATAAATTATTGATTATTCCAGAAAGGTATTTTTTTATTAGATCTTTATAAACATATATTTTCATCCCTTATTAATAGTGCAGGCTATAAAATATAGGTACTTGGTATTTTATTTAATGCCATGATATGCATGTACCATATAATTTAATTGAAAATGAACCTTTCTTAAAACCTGAAGTTATCTAAACATTTTATTTGCATATTCATGAATACATTAGGTGTTGTCATACATCCGCTGCATATTGTGAAATTTGCATGTCTGCATGAGTAATCCCTTTAATTTAATGTCTTCATGTTTGTCTTTCCTTCCTTTTACATATAGAATGTCTTTAACTCATACTTCGAGGCGTGCTTAAATTGTTTTTATATCTACATACATATTTTAAAGTGATGATGGCTAAGTTGATATCGTGTTCAGACACCGTTTCAATGTACATAGGTTCCAATTTTAGCTCCTGAGTCAGAGCTTTTGGTGAAGGAAAATATCATGATGAAACAAGGTTCTAAGTAAATACCCCGATTTTGAAACATTCGTCATTGGTGCTCCGCTCCTATTGGACTTAGGGTGATGATATATAGCCTATATCCTTTCTCGATAAATGAGCTATATAACATCGAAAGAATTTTTCAAATTGGACAAGTAGTTCCTCAGATTACCCCCTACAATATCACAAACTCACAAACTTTACCTCTTTATAATATAGTATAGATAAGAAATGGCCATATTACACAAAAACTGATACATGAGGCATTCCAGTTCAATTCTTATTATGGTTTTGTGGGTTTAGGACTACAATCCTTTAGAGATTGGCTATCAGTAGCCATATGTTGCAGTAAACACTTAATAATAACTTGACTGCATTTTCTTTTGCTATTTATTACATAAAATAATACATGTATATTAAATCTGTCACTTTTGCTGTTGTATTCAAAGCATCTGTTAAGGAAACATCAATTGTAATAGGCTAAAATGTTTACAGCACTAATTTAGATTAATCCTTTTCTTGAGAAGTACATTGTTTAGTCTGTGATATTAATTATATATATTTTTATTTCCCTTCTAATTGCATTTTTCTTCTCCTTTTTTGTTAACCTGCTTTGATTATCAACTTACCTTGATTATCTTTTCCCTTTTTTGATATATTCATTAGTAATTATTTTAAATTTCTAAGTATAATGTTTAATAATATTGTAAATGCTGACTACTTTAATGAAATATTATTTAATAATCTGAGAACTGATGTAAGTTATTAAATACATGTACCTTGACTATATTTATTACAAACACAACCATAAGAATTATGTTTGTCTCTTTTATAGATTAGTTTCCTCATAGAAAATCAATGCTACTTCACGGGTCACCAGCCAAGTGAGCTGAATACAAAATGAGTAAGATGTCAAAGAATAAGTTAAACTTGACCCTGCCACCAGGGTCAATAGACACGGCACCAGCAGTCACACCATCAAATATGACTCCACAGCTAAAGTCTGCTACTGCTACAGAGTAAGTGTTATTTATTATTACTCTTTTTTATATGTAGTCAACAAATTTGTTTCATACGGAGAGTATTTATCGTTGGATTGTGAGAGTTCCAAAGACCTATTTAAAATAGTAAGTGCTCATGTTTTTGTGTTTGCGTTTGAAGGGTGTGGTTGGCAACAAGGTGTTCTGACTTGAGTCTTATGGTCGTATGGGATGTTGGTTTTTCTGACATTCATTATGGATGTAATGATGTTTATTAAATCATGCCATAAAAATCTTTACCTGTTACCAGCATTTCCTCATTTGTGATGGAATTGTATACATTGAATTATCGAGTAGTATATATTGCATATAGATGAGAGTGGTTTGGGTATTGGAGGCATTATTTCAAATCACATTTCCCTACAAGAAAGTGGAGACATATAACCAAGAAATTCAATTAAAGCTGAAGTAACTAATTTTGTTCATCTTTGATTTCCACAACTGTGCAAAAAGTTATTATTAAATGTACATAAAACTATTTTTTTTAACTTACTCTCTGACTACACTTCCTTTTTTTCTAAGCATATGTTTGGAAAATTCTCTGTAAGCAGTAACAATAAAGGTTTTATTTAAACTACTAGGGGACAGAGGTATATAGGGTTACTCACTTTGTAATGCTTTTTACCAAATGCCTATATATTTTCATATGCTATCTATATACTGGGTAGAATTTTTTAATGCCACCTGGAGGGAAAGTACTCTAAATAATGGCAAATTTTACTCCAAAGAAACATTTCTTTATTTTTGAAAAGAAATAAAACTGCATTCAAAGATTTTTGAAAATTCTCTTGCTTCACCCGAGAACCGAACCGACTAAAATCTGTATAAATTACACCCTGTAATTTTATTGCATCGATCGTTAGGGTCAATCACAAGGATGAAATCTCTCTAATATACTTGGTTAATTTAATGAAAGGAAAAACATGAAATCTGTACTCAATCAATGGGTACTCAAAGAGTACTCCATGCGATGTAATAATAGTATACAAAAGAGCAATTCAAATTAAAATGCATTATTTTTCTAGGCGGCAGGGTTTAGCTGGTAAGTCGAAGACAAGCATCGAGGCTCTTACAGAGAGATTGGAACAAATTGAAATGGATGACACCCAACGGCGTAGAATAGAAGTATTTCTATGTCAAAAAGAGAAGATTGGAGAGCTTAGTGATGATGACTTTGAAAAGTTGGGGGAATTAGGTAGGAATAATTCAAGTTACAATTTTTTAACCCTGTCTTGTTAAGAGGAAACGCGAGCAGCATCTAGTCCATACATAGGGATTCCTCTGTTTTATCTCTGTATAATGGAAGTAGATTAAATATTTATGTACTCTACAATACAAAACAATGATTTCCTCAATTTTATGTAGGTATAATCTGTCGGAACTACAGTTGTCTCCTGCATTCTATTTGATACTTCAGAAAGAGTCCGACAGCAATAAACTCATATTATTACCTATTTTATAACTTTTCCGCAGAATGTGTTTCCTCTTATGTTCGTAATTACATTTTTGAAGAATAATCAATTAGTTATAATATATGCTGTCAAGAGATAATGGAACTATTATTAAATTAGTAACTAGCTGTACCCGCGACTTCCTCCACATAGAACCTAATGTAGAAAACAGGGACTAATAAAGTCATCTGAATGTAGTCTAATTACTATCTACTTTTCTCTCATACTTACGTCGGGCCATCATTAAAACTACAATAACTTTGGATAGACTGAACCGATTTTAATGAAACAAAAACTAAATGTTACTCGAAGATATGCTTTATGATTTATAGAGGTTTTATCATGAACAACAGTACTTTAGCAGTGATGCGTGTTCAAACAAACAGGCAGACATTTAAAAAAATGGTTCAATTGTATTTATTTATTACTTATTCCTAGACACTTGCAACGATTTATCTTACAAAAATCTAAAAAGTGCAAACACTATCCGTTTTATTACAAAAAAGTTAAATACGTATTGGATACTTGTTTTACAAAAGGTGTCGAATTAAATGCACCGCGGTCGCTGAATGATCGCCATCTTGCTCTTTTGTTTCGCTTTGGTTACGTTAGGTTAGACTTGCGAAAAAGGATAACGAGAACTAGCCTCGGGCGAGCGCCGTGCATTTAATTTGAAACCTTTTTAAAGCAAGTATTTACCTTTTTTTTTAATAACACTGATTAGGGTTACATTCTTATTGTATGTATAGAGGACAACATTTAAGATATTTCTTTCTAAAATGAATACGTAACATGTGAACATAGTAAATGTAATCATATAGTTTTCTAATAGCCATGGGGAATGTAAAATAAGGTCCAACAAGAAAGTCAACATTTTATTTACAGGCCAAGGTAATGGGGGCGTAGTGATGAAAGTCCGTCACAAGTCGACTGGTTTGATAATGGCTCGCAAGCTCATTCATCTCGAAGTAAAGCCAGCGATCAAGAAGCAAATCATAAGGGAGTTGAAAGTACTCCACGAGTGCAATTTTGCCCACATTGTTGGTTTCTATGGTGCTTTCTACAGCGATGGAGAGATTTCAATATGCATGGAGTATATGGACGGAGGATCACTTGATCTCATTCTGAAGAAAGCTGGGAAGATTCCGGAATCGATTTTGGGTATGATGACATTTAAATCTTAGTTAAATAACGTTACAGATTTAAAAAGCTTGCAAATTTTTGGAAATAATTAATATTCATTTACAGTCTTTCACGCCTTTGCCTGTGTTTATGTGTTTGTAAATGACTAATTGTTACACGCGATTTCGTCCCACTTGGAATTTAGCAAATAATTTTTCTTTAGTGTAAATATGCGAGTGGGACGCGTGTGGTTCTGGCTTCTGTTTATTATATGTCGAGAAACCTTTTTTTTTCTAAAACAGAAGTAGCCTAAGCTACTCTAACATTACATACACAATTTATTCTCCAGTATACTTCTATTATGCAGAATAATAACTATGATTAGCTTCTTAGTTTCTAATAAATTAGTAATCAGAATGGGGATAGTTTTATTATATATCTCTAAATAGACGAATTGTAATTTAATGACTATAAAAATGTAATTTCTTAAACTCAACAAAATGTAAGGAAAAACCATTGGTTTAAAATAGTATAAGGTTTTCGGTTTTTCCGTATTTCGATACTAACTATATTGTATCCGTGTAGGAGTTTTAATGTTTGAGATCAAAATATTACTGAAAAATGTATTGAAGATATTTAAAATATACTTTCGTTGGTAGTCGTAATGGTCGAGTAATCGGAGGAATGTCAATTCGATGGCCACAGGTGGATCTAGACATTTACTAATATTTTTTTTAGAATTCGTGTATATTTACTTAATGAAATTGATAACACTGTCTAATTCATCGACCTTAATTACATTGACGTTGAAGGAAAACATAGTGAAGAAAGCTGAACCTGAAAAATGTTCTCGCAGTACCACCGTTTGTGGGAAAATATAGAACTATGGATTTCTCGGAGTTTGATTTTCGTCATACGTCATACGCTGACGTGGTATTTATGGCCACACCTTCCTTCAAGAAGATACCCTGAATGAATGAAATGACCCTACAGTGGGTCTCTTACAGGTTGATGTCATGTGAGATGAAAATGTACTCGTTGCAGGGACAATCACATCGGCGGTATTGAAAGGTCTCAGCTATTTACGAGATAAACATGCGATCATGCATAGAGATGTGAAACCTTCGAACATTCTCGTAAACAGTAACGGAGAGATCAAGATCTGTGACTTCGGTGTATCTGGCCAACTCATCGACTCTATGGCCAATTCATTTGTCGGTACCAGGAGTTACATGTCTGTAAGTATTGTTAATAAAAAAATATAGCTTTGGTCAATCTTACAAAAAATATTCTATGGACAATTAAGTTGTTACATGTCAAAATGAGGTAACTGCAATTTTAGCTGTTCCTAGTCTACGGTATTATCCAATATCTTCAAATTTATACGACATACAAGTAAAATATGAAGATCATAAAAAGAAATATAAAAACGTTATGAACGGCAAAATTTTAACTTCGTTCTCGTTGTATAAACTGGATATCTTAAGAAAATTATACATGGTATATGAAAGATTAAAATTGCGTCATTTTGAAATGTAATTACGCTATTATTGTGTACTTGACTTTATTATACTTCATATAAATGTCTGAATCAATTAACAAGTCAGTTTCATCTTTTAAGTAAAGCTTATTTCAAAATTGGTTTTGTCCCTGAAAAGAAAGTAGAGATACACCACAAACAAAGTATATACATCTAATTTTAAGCCCGTCCAGCTGTCGCACAGCCTTTACAAAAAAATTAGACCAAATCTCCCATGTATATAGTAAGATCATGTAATATAATAGAATGGTAACTGAAGGGGCCCCTCCCCCTGGTCAGCAAAAGTAAGCAATGCTCTTACCCTCTCCCCCATACTTACGTAAACATTTATCTAAATCTGTTCCAGTTTATTAAAGAAATATTGCTGACGTAATCACTACCCGGACCCCCATCCCCTATGTCAACAAAAATAAGCAAATCAAGGACCCCCCCCCCCCACCCCCCATTAGTGCATACTTAATACTTGAATGGTCCCGAACAACTCAAATCAAACAAAAACACTTTATTCAATTTAGTCCCTAAGAAGACACTTATGAACGTCAAACCTAGCACCGTTCGGAAAACAACCGAGTCATCGAGAAGAACCGGCGAGAAACTCGATCTGGTTTATCGTTTTAACAAATATATATAATATTTAGAATATATTAGGTAAATGTCACAAACGTTTTTAATGGATGCACAGGGATGAGTCCAATTCCAGACATCACCATCGTTCACATATCCACTCTATAATAGCCTTTTGACACTAAAGACCTCTTGACATGCCGCTTAAATTCGCAATCCGGCAAATCGGTAATATCCTTTGGGACTTTATTGTAAAATATAACACTTTTTCCAAAAAACTGTTACTGGTATTCCTAAGTCGAAAACATGGGACAACCAGTTTCTCACAGTTTCTAGTATTTAGATTGTGCCGGTTTTTTACGAAATCTAGTTTTTCAAGGTTCTTACGGACATACATTAAATTGTCAAGAATATATTGGGAGGTCAGAGTTAAGATACCGTACTCCTTGAACTTGGTCTTTAAGGATTCACGAGGTCCCATATTGTAAACTGAAGTGAACTGAATCTCAATATGTCAATTTTGTCATCCAGTAATTCACTTTATATGGAGTATTTATAACCTTCATTTTCCATCTTTTTTAACGATTTTTGGAACACTTTTAATATAAACCTAGTCCTGACAATTATGAACAGAACAACAAAAACGATTTAGCTAAATAGGTGCTGCCCTTTTTGATGTTTTGCGCTTACATACATTCTACAATTGAATAGTGTGTTTAGATATAATAATAGTTGTAAGTGATGATGCTACAGTGGCAGTATGTTTGGCTATTTCTTGAATTGAACTGGGTTTGACTTCTACAATAAGCCCATTGCATAGGAATTGCTCCAGACATGAATTTTGGGCTTAGGCATTTTTTTTTGCAGTGTAGATGTTAAGTTGGGATATAAAACGGTTAATTTAAAGGAATTTTATAATGAACACTGTATCCGTGATGTAGTGTCACAATATTACATACAGTAAAGTTATTTAATATGGTTTCATATTTTTGAAGTAATCTTAATAATTGTAAAGTAACTCACCAAAAAAAAAAAAAAACAATTTAAACAATACTTCTTAGTTATTTCTGTTATTTTTCATTGTAACTTATTATTATTTATATGTATTCATATTTACATTCGGCCATATGTACCATCTGGTTTTATATACTGAATTTATTTATAATTAGAGAACACTCACGAATTTTGTAAATTTCAATTACAATATAAGAGCGTAATAATATTCTTTTTAATTTATTTATTTTCCTGTAGACTTTTGGTCTACACCTTTTTCTGACATTATTTTAACTCTCGTGCAGCCTGAATACTATATTAAAGTGAGCAAAACAAGATATTATTGTACTTAACTAGTTACAGCTAACAGTTAGTGCTTTTTTCCTATTATTTTTTTAAAATACTAAGTCCAATTTTTTGATATTAGCCTCTATGGCGGTATCATTGTTATTAACTATATCCGACGCATTTTAAACTGAGTCATCGGGCAATAAATGTCACTGACAGTAGGAATGTGCACGCAATGCAACCCGTTATCGATACTTAGCGAAATAAATAGATATAAGTATATATATAATAATATAAATATAAGATTTTTTGTTATTCCTATTAATACTTAACATAATTTAGCATATCGATCGTACCTATCCCGTTATCGATATGCACCTCTACAATTCTTACGTACATCACTACACCTCTCCGTAAGACCTGTAAGTGCGAGCGATACAGACAGATAAATATGAATTATGACCCAAAGCCTCAGTTCATAAGGCGTTGACTATAACTAAGAAGATAGTAATAACATTAACAGTCTATATTGCCTGTAACCGTTAATCTGAAAGTAGATTTTTACTGTGAAATGTTTTGTAAATTGAATCTCTAGTACCTTTATAATAATAATAATATGGTTTCTTATAATCATGTACTATTTTTTTCTAGCCTGAACGTCTCCAAGGCACTCACTACTCGGTACAGTCAGACATATGGTCGCTTGGTTTGTCGTTGGTTGAAATGGCGATCGGAATGTATCCCATACCGCCACCTGATGCGAAGACCTTGGCCGCTATATTCGGTGGCCAGAATGAAGATCACTCGCCTGGACAGGTCTGTAAAAAAAAATCACTACATCAAGTTCTTAATAATGTCATCTCGTTGATATGAATCCTGCCAGTGTCAAGTCAGTCATTGGAGAATCACTTTATAAAATTTATCTAATTGTTCTTCTTCTTCTTTTAAGTGGCAACATGTGTGCACACACAATTTTGCCAATGTCAAGTGAATGGAGCCATAAACAATGGAGATTGTGCCAGACAATTAAGCAATTATTTTTATATCCAGACCGGGCTATCTACAAACACACACCACAAAAAAAGCACATGTAAACTAAACATACAACATATTGTTAGAATACAAACATCCACGAGAGCATCACTAAAATCTAAAGTTTAATTTTGTTAGTATTAATAAATTTCGACATGCATTCTAGAATTAAATGATTATCCGTAACAAGAGTTAAGAGACACATAATGATAGTAGGACGGGGAATAGAAGTAGGTAGAACATCATAGAGAGAGACTCTGTTTCTAGGGCAATTAAAAAATATGTGATCTGGTGATCCGTCCTCTAAGCCACATTCACAAATAGAGTGATCCCTGATCCTTATTTTATTCAAATGTACTGGTGTGCTGACGTGCCCAAGGCGCAAACGGCAAATAATAGACAACATTTTTACTAACATTTCTAAATTTAAAAAACCATGGCTTTTGCGGAATATCAAGTTGCAAAGTTTGTTATGATTTGTGAATGACATAAATGCATTAAAAACCCATATGATTGATTTATGATTTATAATGATGTCTTCCTTGATGTACCCTGTGTTATCTTGGTGAATGTGAGTGAATATAACCCGGAAAACCAAATAATGTTTTAAAAGTATAACTGACCGGAATAATGTGCGGTTGATTGTTTTAATAGCGGCACACTATGATTTTTGATATATTGACATTAGACATATATATTACATACATTGCCATATTTTACATTAATTTTCGACAAAAATATAATCGAGTGTTGGTTTGTTTTGTATTAAGCATTGATGCAAACGAGGTGATAGTTGTGTTGGCCCGCGACCCTATATATATCATTACATAGAATAAAACAAAGTCCCCTACCGCGTCTGTCTGTCTGTCTGTTCGCGATAAACTCAAAAACTACTGAACGGATTTTCATGCGGTCTTCAGCAGTAGTTAAAGTGATTAATGAGGAAGATTTTGGTATATAATTTGTCAGGGATTTTTTATAATTAGGGCGGGACAACCTCTGCCGGGCCCGCTAGTAAGATATAAATATATAATTTCGATTTTTGATAAATATAAGTGCCGAGTTTTGTTGTATATAAGTACACTAATATATAATAATTAGAGATGTGATTTATTATATAAGTTATGACTTTGGCCGACTAGCCAATTAGTCGGTGGTAAAAAGGTCGACTAGTCGGCACATCTCTAATAATAATATAATTAATTAAAGATTCTATAAAACGGCACTGCTTGTTATTAGTAAAAATGTGAAATGATTTATATGTGGAACCATATCTTAGATATAACAGTTAAAGATATATGTAGTAGGTATATTATACATGTATATAATTTAGAAATCAGTGTACTAAGTTAAGTTTTGACTAAATTAATTTTAGGACAACCTGCGTAACTATTATAATGTTAAAGTTCTTTCAAAGAGTCGTTGTATTTTTAAACCATAGTAGAGGTAGCCGGTTGATTTGTTTTTTTTTGTTTCGCTTCATTTTTAAAATGGCAGTCCATATATGAACTTCGAATTAGATGTGATTGTAGTGTGAATACTAATGTACAATAAATAATAATAATAATTGAACAGGTGTGAATCGGATTGAGCCAAAGTTCTTGATCATAATGAAAGAAAATAATATTATTTTATTTTTAATTTTACCATTGGCCAGTTTCTGTCACATTGTAAATGACAAATGTCATTATATTGATATCGATACTATTTTGTATAGATACTAGCGGGTCCAGCGGACGTTGCCCTGCCTTGATTTTTTTCATTTCGATAATTTAAAAAAAATCCTATAAGTCAACTACATCGCTACCTGCCCGGTACAGTTGTGAATCTAAACCATTCTTTAATCCATCTGAGCACACACACAAAAAAATATTAATATCTGTCTAGCCGTTTAGGAAGAGTTCAGTCACATACACATGGGCAGAAGGATTACATATATATATATATATATATAGATATATTTTTTATTCTGTATATTTATTACAGTTTTTAATTTAGACGATCGAGACAATGATATTATAATTAAAAAGTTTATATTTGTATAGTTATCTATATTATTATATAGTTTATCGTAATACGTCATAAGCGCTTCGACAACACCTTGTTCAAACTTGGCTAACTAGCTCATTTTTGACGGCTGTCTCGACTATTCAATTGTATCTAAGCAACATATAACTATTTCTTTTTCACCACCGATATTGAGAATATGCCATCTTACTTCCATATTTTATCTAAGATAGTATGGCGTTACGATATTACTTTACGTATGTGTGCGTTATCGTGCCATTTGTTTTGTCAAAATATCATGTAGATGACGTATCTACAGTTCTTTAGCTATAATATTATTGGATGGAGATATATTCTTACCTTTACACAGGCGCCGAATTCTCCTCGTCCAATGGCGATATTCGAGTTACTCGACTACATAGTAAACGAACCACCGCCGAAACTGCCGTCCGGTATCTTCTCTGACGAGTTCAAGGACTTTGTGGACCGCTGCCTCAAGAAGAATCCTGATGAGAGAGCGGACTTGAAGACCTTGATGGTGAGTGCAATTTCTTAATAAAGTTTTTGGAACGAAGTTCTTTAATGCGGCTTCCAGTAGGAGTTGACTGGTAAAAATCGTCACGTAACAAAAAAGTGTTACACATAAACGTAAAGCTTGTCTGCAAAAGCAAAATGAAAAAAATCAAAGGGGAGTAATATAAAACATGTGCAATTATAAGTAACTAGTTCTTTCATGCGGTTTCGTTCGTGTTGATATGGATTTGAACAATCCCTCGAGGACACTAAAGATCTATTTTTATGTATGTATATATATGTACTATACTGTTTTTATGTATGTAAAATATCCTATGTGCTTTTTGTACCCCGATTATGTACTCCTGACAACGTGTATGCAAAATGTTATGATGATTCGATGAGTAGTTTAGGCGTCAAAGAACAAACAGACTCACTTTCGCCTTTATAATATTACTAGCTGATCCGGCCACGCATTGTTTTGGCTCAGTTAACATGTCGAATTAAAATTGACAAATAAATTAGAAATTAAAGCTTGGCACCATCTATGAGATATATATAACAGTCGGTCTTACAGTTTTCGGACAACAAACTATTTCAAAGCGCCATCTATTCGAGACTAATGAAACTTACAATTAATAACAATAATCAACATTGACAATCATTTGATTTGATTTGTAATTAAAATATAATTAATCAAAATATAAATTATCCTATCTCTCAAGTTGGACCAACTCATACACAAATTCCAACTTTCATAAAGATCGGTTCAGTAGTTTCGGGAGTTCATTGTAGACAGACATCATGACATGTCTGTACTTTTTAGATTTTTGTAAAAAAATGTCGCAGGTGTCTAGGAATAAGTAATAAAATACTTTTCAAACATTTATAGAAATGTCTGTCTGTTTATATGAACCCGTGTCACTTATCAAACCTTTTCAATAAAAACATTAAGTATATCTTCGAGTAATATTTAGTCTTTGTTTCATTAAAATCAATTTAGTCTATACAGAATTATTGTAATTTTAATGACGATGCGACTTAAGTAGGAGAGAATAGCAGATAGTAATTAGACTTAAAACATTCCGATGACTTTATTACTCACTGTTTTGTACATCAGGCTCCACGCGGACGAAGTCGCGGGCACAGCTATTTAAGATATTAGTTTAAATAAGGGTTTCTTCGAAAACAGTGTTATTTTCGTTTGTAGAATCACGAGTGGATCCACAAGGCGGACGCGGAAAAGGTGGACATAGCCGGGTGGGTGTGCAAGACCATGGACCTGATGCCTTCCACGCCAAACTCCAATGTGTCTCCTTTTTCTTCATAAGCTGCAAGAAGTGCATACTTTCATCAGCGAAAAAGGGTGAGTTGTTTAGGAAAAATCTCTCTTCTTGTCACTCGATAGCTCAGTGGTTGGAATGTTCATTGGTCTTATCTCCTTTTTTACTTTTTTTTATGTCAACCAATCTTCCAGATTTTTACTGCCATTGACGAGTAGGTAATAACATTATAAGTGTCTTATAATAATTTGCATGTTCTGACAAGATAGTCAGTCACTCTCTTGTTAGAACTTTCCAGGGAATTTTTGCGGAAAGTCAAAATTCATGCCAATAATACCACGGAGTATTATTTCCCATCCACTTCGCGTGTGCACAATAACTGAACCATATTACGTAAACTATCACCAATGTTACAAAATATAGAGTAATATAACACAAGATTATTAATCATTATCATTACATAGTATAAAACAAAGTGTCCTGCCGCGTCTCTCTGTCTGTCTGTTCGCGATAAACTCAAAAACTACTGAACGGATTTTCCTGCGGTTTTCACCAGTGGATAAAGTGATCCATGAGGAACGTTTTGGTATATAATTAGTCAAGAATTTTTTTTTAAATCAGGGCGGGACAACGTCTGCCGGGCCTGCTAGTAAAATATAAAAGTCACTACATGATAGACAAGGATCCCGTCAAAAACATGTATTCGATGTTGGTTCGAATTCTTGCGAACGATCCGGTAGTTTAGGTGAAGGAATACATCGCGATGAAACTATAGTATCGTGGTAGAGCTTCTATTTGAGTCGCCAGATCGATCTACTCGATAAGCCTGGTAAGTAGGTAGGGGCCAAGGTAGGATGGTTTGAGCATTGCTCTCGTTCGATGATCAGGGAGAGACGGCAGTCAGCGACTACAAAAATTCTGCTACCATAATATTTGAATGGCCTCCAAGTATCTAAGTAGAACACAGAAAAGTATGCTCTGAATAGAAAATACACTCATCAAAAAAGTCTAAGCAACATGTACTAATTTAAATTTTAGGATGGTTCTTCACATTATAACGTTGTATTTTATTTTTAAAATAATATCTTTAGGGTTCTATGATGTAAAAATAACAGCTGTTGTCTTTATAAGTTCTTTTAATAACAGAAATGAACAATATTAGAATATACTGTAGAAAATAAGATACATAAGAAACTAAACTTTTTTCTTACAAAATGAAATTTCTAAAGAAAATGTATTTATTGTGAAAGAATAGAACAATTTAATACAAAGTATGGGCTCCTCTGCTATTCAGAACTTGTCGGCAACGATTATTCATTGAATGAATGAGACTGTTTATGTCATCTTGCGGTATTCGCTCCCAATGGAATTGTAGCAAATCCTTCAGCTGTTGGGTTGTTGTCGCTCCGTCCAAGTCCTTCAAAACACGTCTCTGGAGCATGTCCCATGCGTGCTCGATGGGGTTGAGATCTGGCGATTGTGCAGGCCAGGGCAATACCCGGATGTTCTCCGTTGCAAAATATTCACTGGTTCGCCGAGCTGTATGTGAACGCGCATTGTCATGCATTAACCTAAAATCGGAGCCAAAGGTTTGTGCAAATGGGTAGACATAAAGTCTGAGAATATCCTCAATGTAATTTTCAGCATTCATTTTTCCATTTACAAAAACGAGCTCAGTTCGCCTGTTCTTCATAATACCCGCTCATAACATAACTGTTGAGCCGCTGTATGGATGAACTTCCTGCACGCACCTGAGCCTTTCAGTATTTCCGGGCCGACGATACACTCGCACCCTTCTTGTATCAGGCTTCAACCCGAATCGCGACTCATCGGAAAACATAATTTTATCCCATTGTTCCTGGGTCCATGTTATGCGTTCTCTACACCATTCATATCGACGAGCGCGATTCCCGTGACTTATCGGTGGGCACCTGATTGGGCGTCGAGCTCGTAGGCCGTACTCATGCAGTCGATTTCGCACAGTTTGAGGACTTACATCAACACCACTTGAAATTTGTAGCCTCAAACTTATCTCTCGAGCGGTTAACATCGGCTGGCGTCTTGCAGTCAGTTGTATGTACCGGTCTTGCCGAGTGGTTGTACTCCTTTTACGGCCTGGATGCTGTTCAGCGGGTTCTCCTGTATTATTGTAGCGCTGCCAAAGACGACAAATAACACTTCTATGAATGCCAAAATGTCGAGATACCTGAGATTGATTACTTCCCGCTTGCAACATCCCTACAGCTCTTTGCATTTCATCTGCCATCAAACGACGTCGCTTCATCACGTAAAGAATATCTAACAATTCAATTTTGTCGCTAACTTTATTTAAATGGTTGGTAAAATTATAAAATCAAGACTAAACGTAGCAATTAAAACGCACTTAAATTCAAACAAATTCGCAGTCATTTGAATTTTATGAAAAAATAAAACATAATCAAATTTTTTTTTACAACCAGCCATGTCATCAATAACAAAAAAGTTTACTTACCTACGCTCTTTGTTTGAGTAAATACTTAGAAATTAATTAATATAAATGGTAAAATTTGTAATATCACGCATGTTGCTTAGACTTTTTTGATGTGTGTATAAACCGTCGATACCACGTAGATTTATGAGATTTTCATTTTTAATTACACGCAACTACAATCAAACTATTAGTAATCGAGTTATTAAATCGATATAGATAATTGAAATAGCAAAATTATAACGTCTCAAATCTAAAGATTTGATTCCTTATATCATCAAAAATAAGGAAATCAAAGGCCCCCACCTTACTGCTTATTCCATACTTGGAGTGCCTCTTAGATCACGACAGCTTCATTTAATAAAAAAAATTAACGATTTAGAGACTAATATTGTTATAAGTATTACACATTCAGCGATATGTACCTACTACCTTGCCGCGGAGAAGTGGGGCGAGCGGTGTGGAGCGCATGCGCAGGACGACGCTGAATAAAAATAACTTATAAACATTTTTCAATTAACCTGGACATTGCTATTATTACTTCTATATGCAATTTTGTTGGTTTCGGTCGAAGGTCAAAACATTTCCCAAGAGAAAGCGAGCGACACAATCAGTGAGGACGCTGGCGCAGAGGAATAGCTGCCCTAAGACCACACGATGACAGTAAACAGTATGTCAACTCTAAATACCATTGTCCAAAACCAGAATGAAACACATGCAGGCGAACACAACAATCTATTAATATTATAGAAAAAAAAAACATCTGATCGAGACGTGGATTCATTATTGATCATTTCCTTTATTGTGTGTAATAAATCGGCCCAGTAATAATACTTTCCACCCCACAGTATTCGAGTCTCCGAATTCGTGTATAGGTTTAATTTGAACAAAAATGTTATTGAAAATGGAATTTATCGTATCAAAATTACAAAATATCACGTCTCGGAAAAGTTGAAGTCTTCGATGTCACGTCATGATGATGAAAATCAAAGGAATGAAAAGAATTAGAGTATTTCTCGAGGTCTGTCATCGAATATTCAAAATTTAAATAATTTAATTTGTTATAGAAATTGGCTAATAAAAATTAAGGTAATTTTGTAGGAATTTCGGTGAACGGTAAAAAATTAAAAGTAAAAAATGTGTTACGCTACAGTATGAAATCGATTTGGAGGCTGTTGTTTCGGTACAAAATGTAAATCAGGATAATCGTTAGTCAAAATTGTGTGTTTATTTTGACGATATATGTCCTGTTTCGCTTGTACTATGATGTGTAAGACTTTCCTATTCATATACAAGATATATGATTATGAGAAGGTATTTTATGGGAAAAAAAAACTCAATGATGTAGCGTAGATTTAAGCGGAGCGTTAGATGAATTCACCATCTGGGGCAAAATCGCTACTCTCTTATATATGTTCTAAAATTTAAAATCTGTAATATTTCTATATTAAAAAAAACTAATTCACGCTTAATATTCAACGTGAATAAAGGGTACATTAAAGTAAAACACAGGTAGGGATTGTGATCCCAGATCGATTAATCAAATAATCAATTTTTAGACACAGAAAAATCGATTAACCTTATCGATTTGAAACATCGAATCGATTCAGTGAATTGATCTCTGACATTATAACATCGTGAGTCGATAATTTTAAAAATATCTAAAAAAAGGTCTTACATTTTTTCATGAATCGATTCAACACCACGGTTCGGATCGATTTTTTTTTTGCGGTGAATCGCCATCCCTAATAACGAAATTACCGCATGACAGTTTGTAGTAGTGTTGCTACTCATTATAAGAAATGGGGGACTCCCGAATTCATTTATTAAACAATAATAAGTTACGTCAGTAATATAATCGATACAAATTTTAATTACGAGGCATTTAGAAATTTTTAGTTCAGATCAAATACATTATTCTTTCTATCTGCTTCTATTTGCCCCAAACTCCTGCTACGCTACGCCCTTGAATATAATATGTGTGTATAACTGTAACAATAGAAGACGGTGTCTGGAAATAGGAATACGAACTAAAACTAATAGCGCATTCGTGGACGAACTGATCGAGGTTAAATAGCGAAAAAAAAAAACAACTAATCGATAAATGGTCGAGTAGAGTTGATTTCACTAGTCGCAAGTCGAAAAAAAAAAATGTTAGTAGTGTTTTGACATATTTTTCTTTGCTGAAAGTGCGTAATTCATGTCAGCTGGATACTCGTTGTCTGTATAGAATAAACGGACGCGCACGCAACGACGGGTGCGTTCGGTAGTGTTGGAATACTCAAACGGCCATATTTGATACGGGCGTGGGAGCGTTCCAAGACTCGACTAATATCATCTTATAATCTGTGTAAAATAGAATGCATTTTTAGAGTACACGAGAAAAAGAAAATATAAAAAAAATAAAAATAAATAATAATAATTAAAAAAATTAGATATTTTTGACGTGATGCACTTAATACCCGTTTTTGGTTTACGTTGTGTTTAATATCGCTTCGTTTTCGTAAGTCCGCCTTTATTTTTATTTTTTCAAACCGCCGCCCTATCCCTGCACCTATTGTAGTTTAATATACAATAATGAATAATAAACACGGTTAACTCGTTCGCAGTTATGTGTTTGCTGTTGTATATGTGTGACATTTTTGCTAATTCACTGTATTTTGCTATTGGACTATGCTAAATAATAATTACGTTTTAATACACTTTAAACTAAAGGCACCCAACTATTTTATATGAACATATATTTAAGTGTAAATGCGTTAATTTTTAAAAATATGGTTCTAAACTTTAACATTACAATACAAGGAGTATTTAATTTATAAAAAAATATATACATAATTATTGTACACTAGAAAAATACTGCGGCTTGGTATATACTCAACAGGCTAAAGTTGTCTATGAATTTAGAATCGATTCAGTAGTTCCAAAGATTACCTTCTATATACAAACAAATATACATATTTAAATACACATTTCCCTTTCTAAAAGAGTTCTAGATTTGGCTACGATATTTAACTTTCCATATAAGGATATATAAACTACCAGATTTTAACGTATATATAAATAGTATTGTTGTCCGCACTTTACGCATTCGTAATGAATACTTGAAAAGTAGGAAATAATATAATATTGATTTTCAACGTCGTTGCAGTCCATTCTACTAACATCTATATGTAATCGAGGATTTTATTCCATTTTATATTAGGGTTTACTGCATGTACCTCGCTTTGTGGTCGCTATTTATGCCAGGTCTTCCTGTTTAGATCTTAGATATGTTTTACTGTGTTGTGTTTGGCTTTATGGCTTATCTGCATTAGTCAACATTATGGATAGACTATATTTAAAAATCATGTTGTGTTAAATGTATAATATTTGAGAGACTTATCAGGGACGGATTTAAAAGTCGATACGTATTGGGGCAATGAAAATCGAAAACCCTCGTACACTTTTATGAGTTATTACCATTTTTTAGGGTATTTAAAATTGTGATTTTTTAAAAGGAATGTTAATTTTTCCTTACTAAATATATCAAAAATTATACAGTAGAGGTTTCTACTGTGTGGGTCTGAAGTCCTTGTTACTGTCCCCTAGATCCGGCCCTGCTTTTTCTTAATATAGCGTATTAAACTAAAAATATGTGACCTATTATAATAAACGTAATAAACGTATCTTCATAAGATATATGAATTAGATTACTTACAAACGATGACTAATGTAATTAAGCCGTTGTCAATAAATAATTTTGTGAAGTGTTTTGCCTATTGTTTTTATTCAGCATTTAACTAGATTTAATTATATATTATAGGTGCTTTAATTGTATTACGCTAAATTAAGAAAACAAGACAAAAAAAGGTCATTAAATTATCACTATTCAAAATGTTGTTATTTTTTAATTATGATATTTTTTTGTATTCCAAATAAAATTTGTTATAAGTAATTTGTGTTAAGACTTAGAAGCTATATTTTATATACATTTGACTTGTTTACTGAAATTTATATTTAATTTCATCTAATGATCTTTATCAAATGTTTAGGTAAATCCCATGTCTGATTGGAATTTCGTATAAAAGCGGAAACCTTGGGAAACGATAAAGTAAATCTTTTAAAATAATAATAGTTCCATTTTGTAGTTATCACTGTAAAATTATTACATGAAGTAATAATCTAAATCAATCACGTCTTCTATAAATTCTGACCCAAAGAACCCGAGAAAATTTAATTGACATAATTTAATTTTTGGATGAGTTTCGCTGTGTGTTAGAGCTATATTTATGGTTATAGTATATATTTTTAATGACATACCAATATGTATTATTGCCAGGTATATAAAAGTTGAACGTTACTATATAATGTAGCGGGATTTTAATTTACAACATGAATGAATATCCAGTGATATAGGCAGTCCTATTTATTAGTGGTTCAATTTTATGATGAATTATTTCCAGGAACAGGAAAATACATTCGTTTATACAGCATAATATAGTAATAGGTTATTTTGAAAAATTTGACAAAAAAATGTGAGTTTTGGTAATAAAATGAAAGAAATTAGGTTAATCGTTTAGTAAATATTTTTTATTTGATATGCTAATGCTGAAAATATTAAATCGCCCCAGATCTCTATGAAGTGGTGTTCATTAGGCGGTATTGAGTTACTCTTGTCTTTCTTAATTTTATTATGTGACAACGTGACTTAATTTTATAACATCTTATTATACCGAATAAATTTATTATTTTCAGTTTGACCTTTATTTATGCAAATAATTAAATGTAATATCATTACTACATTACATCATTAATATCATTAAAGTATGTTGGCAAAATAATAAAAGAAAATAGTATGAGCCAATAATTGAGTCACGTGAAAGCAAAAATTTCAATATCGGATTTCGTAATTAAAGTTATTTATATTTTTGTGAATATACCTGTTATTTATATTATAATTCTCTTCTACGGTATGTTTATTGTCACAGTTATTGTTCATCTCTATATTTGTAATTACTGCGTGCGTTATGAATAGAAATAATGTCGATATGTTTTTTTCCAATTAAGGTGGACATTGCTTCTTGTGCTTCTTTATATTGCTGATATCTAAAATAAAAATAGTTAGACCAGCTTTTAATGGAAAAAATCCTGGGCTTCTCCGTTCAATTTTGCATTATTGCAGACGAATTGTACGAATTGACCTTAGCTTAAGGTCTCAAATGTTTCGTTAGTTTTATTATGAGTCACTCTATACCGCATTGTGTACGCTGTATTCCACATTACATTATAATTTCATACATAAATTATATACCTAGTTATTTTATATAAGCTTCTTTGTTAGATTAGGTAGGTACTTATGTACAAATAAATGTTAATGAAAAATTGTGGTTTAATTTAATTTCCCTTACCATTACTTTTGTGCTATAATGCCCGTAATTAAGAGGATGAAGAACTTAATAGGAGAAATTGTAATTAGCGAGTTAAATGGATGACGCCAAGGGTGACTGTAGAAGGGTGGCCCCTAGCGGGTGACCGTTACAATGAATTATGCGAAGAGGTTGAAGTGGGTATAGTTAAAACAAGGGCAGTGGTGTGGTGAATTTACTTCGATATTTCTTTTTTTAAACAATCTAACTTCGTTACATTAGATTGCTATGTTAATGAATGATTTATATTCTAAATTAAAAATATATAGAGTAGGTACTGTAGTAAAATTATTAGTGTTCGATCGAGGCAATATTTTCAGATATTTTTTATTCACAAAATATTTTTAACGATATATTTAGGTGCGACCGAAGTTTATGCCTTTAAGTGAAAATTCGGTGAATATTGTTTATGCCACGAAATCTAGTGTTTTTCTACCTTTGTGATAGATTATTAATTTACAGACTGTATTTCAGTTGTGTCGATGCAAACTGTAACATAAGCATGATATGATAACAAAGGTGGAAAAGGTTTAGTTTGGAAATATATATTTGAATTAGTTGTTTACGCAACTACATAACTTAAGGCATCGAATTTACATTAAGGTCCATTATAAGTAAAATCCATCATAGTGTGTACTTTTCCACTCGTATTCTATTATTTTTAAAATGTCTCAATTACCTTCTAGAACCACATCTGTAATTTAATTTAATTAGTGGATAAATTGGTCCATAATAAGGAGTACAAATTTTTTTTTCACGTTTTAAGATTTCGATATTATCTGTATTATCCTAAATCGTAAAAACTGTTTTCTTTTTCGAACTGACTAACGCTGTTGGCCTGACGGCCCTTCACAGCTTCTAATGGGACGAGCGCTTATGGCGTTCAGTCGCTTGGCTCACGGGTGCCAAAAAAAAACGATATTGATTTACTAGTATTGTGGATTGTAGACGTATGAAGCGTGAAATATGACGAATATAAATTTTTAAACAAAGGCTTCGTCTCACTGATGGTATGAAAAGAAGTTTGCCTATTTGTCATTGTTTAGCTTAGTCAAAGTCAAAGCCGTATGGCTCCTAAACAAAAATAAATAAATAAAAAATCGGTTGACAAACAGGAAAAAAGGTACTGAACTGTTTTATTTTCACCTATTTGTATATAAATATCGATGTTTTAATTATTATCATAATCAAATGGCATAATAAATAAAAAAACTATTACTATTTCACTATTTTAACCTTGAGTCGAGTAAAATTTGTCCATATTTTGGGGATAACCTCACAAATTAAAATTTTAGACTTCAACTTCATAAGCAGTGTAGGGCAGTTTGGAATGCATACAAATGTTGTTTCGGATGATGTTAATTTTCTGCAAATTTTGGACTCAAATTGAAGTTGGAGCCGAGTACAGACTGCTTTTTCTCCCCGACATCGAAACTTGAGTCGATATTTGAAAATAATTATAAAAACCTGTACTGTTTTTAAAACTGTTAAAATACATAGTTTTAGCATAACATAAGTTAAATATATTTTAAAATGGTAATCTGAACTATAGAGCAGGGGTTCCTAAACTTTAAAAATAAAGAACACCAACCAAATACCTTTTATTTTATGGAAATACCAAATGATTACAAATCGACATTGAAATTTATATAAGAACATTTTTTTAAAGAAATGTGTAATATAATTGTAACTCATTATTCGCGCATTGTCTCTGGCTACGTGCGCTGCTGGGTCATACACAGTCCGGGCTGAATGCTTGCTAACCTACTTCATTACATAGTATAAAACAAAGTCCCCTACCGCGTCTGTCTGTCTGTCTGTTCGCGATAAACTCAAAAACTACTGAACGGATTTTCAAGCGGTTTTCACCAGTGGATAAAGTGATTCATGAAGAACGTTTTGGTATATAATTTGTCAAGGATTTATTTTATAATCAGGGCGGGGCAACGTCTGCCGGGCCCGCTAGTATTTACATAAAAGTAAAGAATCCTTCTTATCACATGTTTTGCACTAATTCAAAATAATATTTGTAACCGAGGTATTATTTAATAGCTAATAATTAATAATTTTTGCAGAACCCTGATGACTATTCTACGGAACCCCTAGATTCCGCGGTAGACCCAGTTTGGGAATCGCTGCTATAGAATACACAAAGTTGTCTTTAAAGAAAAAAATATCTTTGTAGATTAGGGAAGTAAAACGTTTTAATACATTTCATCGGAATAATAAAAAAAAATGACATATACTATCGAGCGTCTAATAAAATCAAATTTAAAAATATATGTATGTATATACAAATTTCGCTCCCAAACATAGAAGAAAACCAGTCTGTACTATACAGCTACACTGTATATATATATTTCTGGTAAGTTACGAAATAAAAGGAATAACCCGAGACTCATTATAAATGTGTCCAAATATTGTTTCTAAAAAGAACCTTTTGTCGGGTCTCATTAAGAAGCCATTATGAGTTCAAAGTTTTCCTACTGGGGCTTTCCAGTACGGAACTAAAAAATTTTGCAGTATGCAAATGCTGAAAAATTACGAATGAATAAATAAGTGAACACTTTTCTGTGAAAAAGGGTCTGTATTTTTACCTCTTTAATTTAGGATCGTAACATCTTGCCCATCAGCCGTTTATATTGTGCGGGTACATTTTATAACATTAAGAAGTGGTAAAAAATAGTGATAATATGACTAACTAGTTGTGCCCGCGACTTCGTCTAGGTGGAAGCTTATGTAAAAAACAGTGATTAATAAAGTCGTCTGAATGTATTAACTCCATTTACTTGTCTACTTTTCTCTCGTACTTACGCCGCGTCGTCATTAAAATTACAATAACTTTTGATAGAGTGGACCGATTTTAATGAAACAAAGAATAAGTTACTCCTGAGGATAGGTATGTTTTACAATTTTCATGCTGAGGGTTTATTGTGAACCCAGTACTTTAGCAGTGATGCGTGTTCATACAAACAGACAGACAAACATTTCTAAAAATTATTGAAATGTATTCTATTACTTACTGGCTGTGCCCTAACGATGGTAAATTAGTTAAATACTCGGTAATGTTTAAAATTAATCTATCAGAAAAATGTTCACGTTGGTAATTGTTTTTATAACTGTGCTACTAATCTTAGGTAATCATAATGCACATTGTTAAGAGATTTCCAGGAAATATGATGCGACGAGAGAGAAATAAATAGGTCAATCGATGTACGTCATATCCCACGGAAGCGTTCCTTATAATAACGATATCGACTGAATCACAACTTTTCCTATTCTCTCGAACACTTTAATGTTTTATTTATCGTGAAAATTCGATGGAGATCGTTCTAGTTATGTGGCATGAATTTCAACGTAAGATTGCGAGTTTATTTCTTACATTTGCAACGTAGTTATATACAGTGAAAATTCAATAAAATATATTCATACATACAGTGTTTTACACTTGTAGGTATATTTGTGTAAATAAAGTGTACTTTAATACTGAGTAGAGGTAATCAAGGATATTTTGTGTCAATTGCTTCAACTTCAAATAATTACCTGCGCTAGTATACGGAAAGAAAGTTAGAATATATCAGATTAGATCAAATCAAAAATACTTTATTCAGTTCAGGCGCTAATAAGGCGCTTATGAACTTCAAAACTACCACCGATTCGAAAAACAACCCAATCATCCAGAAGAACCGGCAAGAAACTCGATGGGGTACATCTTTTTAACATATATATTTCCAATACGTTATAATCGTTTTTGTGGATGCACAGAGAGGAGTCAATTCCAGACATCACCATCGTTCACGTATTGATCCACTCTATAATAACCTTTGACAACAAAACCCGCTTGACATGGCACTTCAACTTACAGTGAGGCAAATCGGTAATACGCTTTGGGACTTTGTTGTAAAACCTAACACTATTACCTAAAAAACGATTTCTGAACCATGGGACGACCAGTTTGTTACAGTTTCTACTTTCTAATATGTAGATCATGCCGGTCTTTTACAACATGCAATTTTTCAAAGTTTTTACGGACATACATTAAATTATCAATAATGTCAAGACATTAAATATTAAATTATAAAATAAAATAATATTTAAAAAGTTCGCAAAAGGGACATAACTGGCAAAACGTTGTGTAACTGCTGGCATTTATATTATCAGAACCATCGTAGATATATCATTTAAGCAATAATAGTTATATGATGGTATAATATATGATAATTCACATTTTTGAAGTTATACTTCTTTTGGCGCGTTAGGGAAAAATGATGAGAGTACATTTTTACGATGCGCGCGTACACCGTCATGAAAAACCGACGCCCTGAAGTTAGCTATAGTCAACATTTTGTTTCTTTGTATTAACTTTCAATGTATTAAATAGCTTTTTTCTATTGTTAGTGTCGTTTTTTCTACAAACGTAGAATAAGGCGAAAGATAAAATTCTTGAAAAGATGTTTATCTTGTTACGCCAAAGAAGTATAACTTCTAACGCGTGTACATAAGTACACACACACTTTTTTTTTCACCTCCCACTACAACCTTACCTCATGTTTAATGACGATTTGTTACTAGACGGTAAACACGCTAAACCTAGAGGAGACTGGCGTTGAAGTGCAGCTACCAGAACACACCAACAGGTGCTTAGCGACAGATTTTCCAATTGGAGATGGTATCTAAATAGGCGTTCTTAGCTCTTGCTGTACTTATCACTATGTACGCCAGGATTCAAATCTACATAGAACGTCGCGTTCTCCGACACACTAACCACTGAACTATCATCTCGTTACTGTTAACTGCTGTTATGTAATGATTTAATTTTTTTTTATCTTAGTAAAAAATATGTAAATTTGAACGTAAGGTGTAACAGACCTTATTGTTGTCTACATTTATTTCGATAAAATCAAAATATACTTTATTCAATTTAGGCCCTGAGAAGGCGCTTCTGGACGTCAAAGCTACCACCGGTTCGGAAAACAACTCAGTCATCGAGAAGAACCGGCAAGAAACTCGATCTGTTTTTTTTTCTCGAACTGACTACGCTATTGACCTAGCAAGTTCTTAACACCACCGGACTACACTCGATCTGGTTTATCTCTTCATGTTATATATCTTTACAAAACATAAATAGTTACATTCGTTTTTAGTGGATGCATAGAGGGGAGCGTCATATCCAGATATAACTAAAAAAAATGTAAGTTTCTAAAATATGTTTTAATTATAGTAACATCTAAGCTATCCTTCCTAACACTATAAATACGAAAGTAAATTTGTTTGTTACTTTTCACGCCTAAACTCCTCTACCGACCAACATGAATTGTGCATACACGTCAGGGGTATCCTTTCAGGTATGAATAAATGTACTATTTCATTTTTTAATTGTTGGAGAAACTTACAGCCAAATTAATATCATAAAACTAAGAAAGAGTAGGTTATTTTACAATCAGAAATAAATTATTCAAGAAAGAAGTTACATTCAGTCAATAGCAGTACTTCAAAAGAGTAGAAACTTAACGAAAGCATGGAGATGTTCATTTATACTTAAGCGAGAAAACAGTAGCATGAAACGATCCAAACATTTGGGGAGTATGTTAAATTGCTTACATGCTCTAATTGTATAATCATTATTAGTGAAAGTAGTTTTAACCGGTTGCACGTAAAAGAGCTGCTTAGAAAGGCAGTAGTACGTAAATAATTGCTACTCGCTAGTTCAGTACTGTCAATAGTTCCACTGATTATATTGAAAAAGAACGATAGATCTACTATAAGACTACGTCTGTGCAAATGGAGATAATGAAAATGTCTACAGCGTTTGTCATAATTAGGTAGCTTGTACTTTGATCTGTATTGCAAGTACGGCTAGTATTGTAATACAACAAGGATAGCACAAATATAAATTAACGCGAGTGAAGCCGTTGGCAAAATCTAGTAACAATATAAAGAAGTATTTCATCTTTCTCGAAGTAAAGCTTGTAATAAAGAGAATGGAAACATAATGTTAATATTCATCTGAATCATCTATTATACGCATTTTGATTTAACGTTACCTTACATGCTTCATTTCGTTCCCTTAGATGATCATGAATAAGCCCTTTGTGAAGCTAGGATACCTTAAAAGTGAATTAGTGCGGATTAGAGATTCGATCTTCAAGAGATATCTGAATACGATTTACAAAATTGAAGGAGGTTCTTAACAGAGGAGCATCTGGAAATTTGAAATATTTAAATTTTAATATAGATTTATGAAGACACAACGCAAAATTAAGGATAGTTTTGTATTACGGTAGTTAAAGTTGATAAAACTGATATCTTTACTTGCCTATTTTAATAATATAAATACGAATGTGACTTTCTGTGTTTGTTACGCTTTTACGCCTCAGCTATTCAAATGAACATCATGAAATTTCACATACACATTGTGAGGGGTTCATAGTAGTACATAGAGTACCGTTCATCCAGAAATATGTACTGCTACCCGGGATATATCAATTTTACCTTAACGCGAGCAAAACCTAATACATACATACATATTTAACGTTTGTCAACGCGGAACTGACAATTATGCTCTTCATATAATAGTCAATGTGTAGGAATTGAACATTTGACTTTATGGCTCAGTAATAGGGCTTAGAGCTGCTTCACGAGGTCTGGTATTCAACAAATTATCTTGTTATCCGTCACAATATTACGTCGCGTCAATACATTTTTCGAACCGGCGTAAAATTTGTTTTTAAATCTTATTATTATCACTAAGAATATTTTTCGTATCTAGTTTTTATTGTTATCTTATGTTTACCGTCAGATAATTGTGAAATTCTGTTTCAATTTATAATGCATAGGTAAGTAAATCCCGATAAATATATTAGTAGATGACGGGTTTGGAACACCCTGTGCTTATATCATTGCCGCAGGAAAACACAATAGAGAGCAACGGATAACAAATTATTGAAAATATTATTATTCTCCTCTTGTCCATTCAATATTATGACCGAAAATGGTCTGCCGGTTTTATCGCAGCGAACGAAGATGCATTATGCAACAAGCAATAAGTATGAAAGGGAGCGCACGTTCCTCGCATAAAGTCACGATACGTACAACGAATATTATTCTCATTATCGTGGACTTATTATAAATTATATTACGTCACTAAATGGTAAAATATTTGAGAGCAGAATAATTGACCACAGTTTATATATACAACTGTTGTGAAATAACACAATAGGGCAATTCATTATTAAGAGTCATTACTGCTATCTTAATTTTAATTAAAGTCATGTATATACTTTTATCATACTTACTTTTATGTATACATATAATGGTGGCGCCGTTGCGTACTCGACGCCACCGAAGGCGGGTTGTTCTGTGCTATCTATATAAGTGGACTGTATTTGCGGGGGTTCTATATTTGATACTCAACTATATTGCGATCAGATACGACGAGGGAGACAAGAGTAGGAAGGAATTGGCACATACCTCGTGGCGTTGCAGTTTCCACGTGGCTAGCCGGCTAGGTGATTGTTCTCGTTGCACTCCACTGTTTTTTCTCCGTCACAACACTGACGGACACTAAAGTCTAGTTTCAAAAGATCTCACACAACAATTATCGTTTATAAAGTGTGTCGGCACGCACTATATGCGGAGCGATGCGTTTTATTCTTACTCACTCGACCAGGCGAAAATTCAAACTGTTCTTGCACGCGGCGCGGGAACGACTCTGGTGCGTTCGACGCGCTACTGAATGTAAGCATGTGCCACCATAGGAAGGGCTGATAAAGTGGGATGGAAAGTGTCGCGATCACCATATTGCGTTAAATTTAAAATATATAAAGGAGCGCAACATAAGAATGTAAATCTAACGCGTATCTACTTTTAATATTTTTGTGAAAAAAATCGTTGTACCTGCAATAAGTAATAAAATACATTTCAATCATTTTTCGGTATGTCTGTCTGTCTGTTTGTATGAACACGCATCACTTCACAGTAGTTAAAGTACTGCGTTCACGGTAAAACATCACCAAGAAAATCATAATGCATATCCTCGAGTAACATTTAGTCTTAGTTTCATTAAAATCGGTTAACTCTATCAAAAGTTATTGAAATTTATTTACGACGCGGCCTAAGTACGAGAGCAAAGTAGATAAGTAAATGGACTTTATACATTCAGATGATTTTATTAGTCACTGTTTTTTAACATTATGTTCCACGCGAACGGAGTTGCCGGCACAGCTAGAATGTAATATTAATTCTATTTACCGGTAACATTTCAATAAGAATTTCAACGATATTTAAAATACTGCACTGTCCTAACCAATTGCCTGAATACAACCCCGTTTTTCCGTTTCGGATCCGTTTCCGTCGACTGCGCTGTCAATGCCTCAGTTTAGCGCAAATCCCCGGACTACTCTTTATTTCTCGCCAGTCAGACGGAAAAGCTGTACTTTGTGAACGTTTGCTGTAGAATCTTGTCAGAATATTAAGAAAGACATCAAAGTGCTTACCAAATTTGTCGCGATAAGCTCTTTAAATATTATTTACACCTACCTATTTTAGATACGAATTTATTATTAATTTTATCAACAATAATATATTGTGGGTTGTGACGAATATTAAAGATTATTTTACTTTTATCTTAATAATATAGCTAATGAGTATATTAATTACTTGATAAATATTACAAAAGTTACAATAAATATTATAAAAGTTTGTGTGTTCCCTTATTTTTTCTAAGCTATATAATGAATTTTGATATGGTGTTCACTAACCACCTGGAGAACATCCACCGACCATATTAGATTTATAGAAAGTAGAGAAAAAATCGATTTAGTTAAAGTTTTATATATATTTTTCTAATATATCTGCATATTTGCTATATTATTTAAACCTCTGTAAGTGAGAAAGAAACAAGGCTTAATTAACGTTTTAATTGAACGATATCAAAACAAAAGTATATTATTAACGTAAAATTTTAAATTGTGTAAATTTAAAAATTAACAAGAATTAACAAACCTTTTTATGAAACTAAGTAAGTACTTAAAATACTGAATATTGAAAACTTAAACGAATTTATTTTATTCTATTTAGCATCGTGAGTACTCGACGCAGAAACAAACACGTAAAATCGTTTTGAAGCTCAAAATGTTTTACAAATACCTGAATTCACGGCATTGTTAAAGTTTATTCTGGACTATGTAAAGGTTTTAGAAGCCAGTCAATTATCATGAGCCAATCATAATCTATCCTGGACCTTTGACTGGAAATATCCTACGGCCATTACCCGGCCACCCCGCAGCGGATCTAAACGCTCATCTTGTCTTACAAAATCCAATCCACAAACATTATTAAAATGTATATATTTATACATACACACAATTTATAAGCGTCCAACTTTTCAATCTTTCTACTCTCATGTCACACATAATAATCCATACTAATATTATAAAGTTGAAGAGTTTGTTTGCTTGAACACGCTAATCTCAGGAACTACTTACTCTGATTTGAATTTCTTTCAGTGTTAGATAGCTCATGCAATATAATGCATGCAATAGCAATTTATCGAGGAAGGCTATAGGCTATACATCATCACGCTAAAATCAATAGGAGCGGAGCACCAATGCAAAATGTTTCAAAATTGTTTTTTTCTCCTTTTTGAGAGCTTCCACTACGTGTTAGCGTTAGCCCAAAATAACTATTCCACGGGGACGAAGTCGCGGGCAGAAGCTAGTCGTTAATAAAAATCTTGTGTACAATGCGGAGCGCATCGTCAGATCTTATTGTACACTGAGAAAGCACAGATGAATACTGGCATTGTCTCTTAAGCTAGCACCAGTGTCCACAATGGAAGAAGTTGCAGTTTGATATTGTTAAGTACGTGTCGAGTGCGCGTGTGTCCGAGCATACGGTGCGCGCATTATTGAAAAGTGTCACAAAAGATTGTTGTTTTACTGTATAAGTAAATACATATAGAAATACACTAAGCACGAGCGAAGCCGGGGTTGGTCTCTATTAAATAAATATAATAATCTCATACAAAAAAATTAATTAAGTATAATATAGGTATAGCTTATATTATCGTAACCAAAGACTTTTTTCGAACTGACTTTACGCTATTAGCCTTATGGGCCTTTAGTGGACTAAGTCAGGAAACAGCTGATATATACATATATTGATATTTAGTATTTAGGTATACACAACTTCATACTCACCACACAAATCTCAATTATTTGTGGAGAGCGAACACGCAATCTGTCGGTTAGGATTTTTTTTTAACTTTATTTTTGGCAACCAATCATTTAGATTATTACTGCCATTGTCGAGTAGTTAATAGTATTACAAGTTCGTCTTCCATTCCATTTTTGACAACCAGTCTTCTAGTAGACTATTACTGCCATTGTCAAGTGAGTATCGATATTACAAGTTTCTTGGTATAATTTCAAAGAACTAACAAGATGGTGGTCATCTTGTTAAAACTTGGAGTTTTTGTGGCATCTCAGAATTCATGGTCCGTGGTATTATTTTCCATTCACTTCACTTATGCACAATAAACAAACTATATTAAATAAAACACCACCAATGTGGAGTCTAGTAACTCAAGATTATGAGTAAAATATAAAATCCACTACATGACAGACCAAAATCCCACCAAAAACTCCCAGTTAGGACTTACTACACTAAGCTAAAGCGACCGTAAATGTACCTAATTGTGTACGTAATTTAAAACTTTATAAATATTTACAAACAGATAATGCGAGAATAAGAAAAGAATAACAGAAGATCAGTAAAGGAAAAAGAAACGCGATTTAATCTGAATACATTCTATTTTAAAACTATAACTGTCAAACATGTAACAATTCGAATTATGTTAATGCTAAACCTTATCTCATAGACTAAGGCTATCGTATAATTTTTCTCTGTTTTTGTGAATCACGTACAATTATGATATTTAAGCAAATTGTTGAGCAATTTAGCAAAAGACTAAGAGTATTTGTAAAGCGGTCAGTTGAGAGATATGTTTACTTGCATATAATTAAAATATATTTGAACTAACTAGGGCGACGACTTTGTTCTCTTGAAAACCGCTCTGTTAATTCACGGGAACAAAGTGTTGATCTCAATTAACTTTGTACTTTATAACTCTGTAACTGTCAGTACTACATCACACCTACAATCGTTTTAACGATTTTAAAATACGCCTCTCAAATAAAATGTAATCTAGGTAATATCCTGAATAATCCTCTATCTAGTAATGATAAAAAATCAGATCAAAATAAATTGAGTTTGGGACATTCGCTTGGGCATACAAGAGCGGCTTAAATTTTGTTTATAAACACAGATTCATAATTTAGAAAGAAAATTCAATTAACGGGTTAAACGATTAATTCATACGGATATGAATTTAAAGTTCCAATCAAATTATAAATGGGTCGTTGGTTAGGAAATGCGAACGGGTGTGGAGAGGACAACAGTCTCATTTTAATATTATTTCCCCGGGCGCACGAGGCTCGGTCTCCTATCAGTCGGTTTAATAACATTTCCTCTGGTACGGCAAACATTTACGTAAATATTTGATTAAAATAAAATAAAATAAAATTGGTTGTCTGTAAAATCGGTTTACGGATGATAATTTTACGTGATAACGTCATAAGAAAAGACGCACCGGCCGATGGAGTAGAAGAGATATCGATGCGTCACAAGCCGAACGCTTATACAGATCGCGCATTTCTATCGCTTTTTCTGCGCTCACGCTAGTACGCTCGGCTCAAACGGAACGTGACAATGAGTTTGCTTGTTTGCTTGCTTTTTCGTGCGTGCAGCCGGCGTTCATCAATTTACAAGACAATCAAAAAAAAATCAAACAAAACAACAATTTTAGTGTAGTTAACATTCTGATAAAGCAGCATATTTACTTTCAGTTCAATTACGCATTCCATCCATCCTCCTTTCAGTCAAAAGTATAAAATATTGAGTATAGGTTTTGAAGTGATCATGATAAATAAAGCCACAATAGTACCACCATAAGAAACAGGAACTAAAACACAAATTAGAGAAAAGTTGAAGAATCTTACGACTTTAGTTAAGTACGACAACTCGTGTTTTAGGTGCCATTTGAGAATAAAAACTCATAAGGGAACAAAAAAAAAAATTAATTGCATCTTTTTCTCCTGATTTCGAATAGATATAAAACTTAATATTGCAAAGATATGATAAGTGGTTAATATATTCGGACAACGCCTCGATCAACGAATATCAGAATTCTTGCCCTTAGCCCGTCTCGCCTTCTACCACCCTCAAGTTGAAGATCATTCGCGAAGTATCTATAAGTTTGTTCCGGCAGCTACGTTTGAGAGTCAGTTTCTTTAGTCTTAGGGTACTTAAAATCTTACCATCAGGTGAGAATATGGTCAAAACGTTAAAATTCAAAAAAGTATTTAAAAGAAATTTTAAAATCATACACTTAAGATAGTCAAAATTGTCTGAAAAAGCTTATTTAAAAAAATCAGCCTTTTTGGAGATTACCCCGTACAAATAACGATTATATAATTTTATTCCTACAATATCTATATAAATTGGAGCGAATAGCGGCTTGAACAGGTAGGTAGTGTGGTCAAATCACTTGTTTCTTCACCTCCATTGATTGCGGTTTTAATATAACGAGAGATGCGAACTGTATTTTTAGCGGTCTGCGAGGGCAAAGGTATTACGGATACATGCTCAATCGCGGAATTCAAAGGAATACAATCGATTGAGCTGGGAAAAAGAAAACATACACACTTATTTGACAGAGGTGCGTCCTGGTATCACTGCTATCAAAGCCAGGAAGGAAGGAAGGAAGGAAGGAAGGAGGAAACAGGAGTTGCCCTCGCGGATTACATCAAAACTACCTATAAAATAACTACCATAAATAAAAATTTGAATTCAGAACTGTTGCACCTATTTGGCTAAATCTTTTTTTGTTGTGTTTGTAATTGCCAGGAAAAGTTTCATATGGAAGAAAACGTTTAAAAAATCATTTTTTTTTATTGTAGCACGGCAAAGTGACTGCATTATGCCTGATGGTAAGCACAGTATAATCCAAAAGTAACGGTACGGCAAAGATAGGTGTTGCGAACTCTTTAGTTCGTGTCCAGATAGGGTTTACCGTAAAACTGTGGCTTCGAAGACCAGCGCGCGTGGTTCGGTCGTGAAAAGAAGAGGAAGGGATTAGATTGAATAACTCTTCAGAATACTCGCCACGATACAGACGATAGAACACGCTCAGTGAGGCAATGTCTCTGCCAAGTCAATGTGTCTACAATAAGTATCACAAGGGTGCCACCATCATGTCAAAACATTAAAATTATCACAAGATTTAGTAATATTATTACCTACTCGACAATAGTAGTAATTATCAAGAAGATTGGTAACCAAAAAAAAAACTGATGTTAATGTAAATTGGTATGCGCAAACATTCGAAGACCGAGGATATTTTAGCTCTATTCATTTAACACAACCATTACAACCCAGTAATTTCAATAATACAAAAATAATAACAAATGAATGCGCAGTCACGGATTAAGTTAGTATTTTACAAAGAGATGTATAAAAATAAATATATATAAAACAATAGTCCAACCCTGTGATAAAGGATAATTTTAAACTCGGACAACCCTGAATCCGTTATTACCAGTTTTGTCTCTGAATTTCTCCGCAGTATTATTTATTTTAAACTGCGGACGAACAAATTTGCTTTTCCGCGATGACAATATCACAGCGAAGACGATAAAGTTTCGCATTTAAAATGAATTATATTTTTGTTATGACTTTACTTATATCGCTTGTAAAGTTCAATATAAAGCAAAATGGAATCTAATGTGCACAAGTCGAATCTAGTCAGCTTTTAATACATCCTGAGTGATCCTTAGGTGAAGTATTTATTAAGTGCTAATATTAAGATTTTTTTTATCTTCTAACTTATATCCATAACTAGCTATGTCCGGGGCTTCGCTTTCAGCAACAAAATTATCATTTTTTTCTTTAGTAACGTTTGTTAGTCATAGTTTTATACCTTAGTTAGGTTATATTATATTAAGAGCATTTTGTTGGATTTGTAGTACTGCCACTTTTTTAAGAAATTCTATTCTTAACTGTTATTTACTGCATTATATTGATTAATATTTTATGATTTATGTAAAATATAGTAGCAGGTTGTACTTGCAGTTATTTTGTGTCGACTTAATTTACCTTTGAACTCATAACTTGTTTCATATGTTACCTCATATGACAAAATATACATTAAATTTGACTAGAAAATACTTACGCCTATGATTTTATAAATAACTAGCTGTGCCCGCGACTTCGTCCGCGTGGAACCTTATGTAAAAAACAGTGATTAATAAAGTCATCTGAATGTATTAAATCCATTTACTTATCTACTTTCCTCTCGTATTTACGCCGCATTGTCAATAAAATTACAATAACTTTTGATACAGTGGACCGATTGTAATGAAAAAGAGACTAAGTTATTCCCAAAGATATACTTTATAATTTTCTTAGTGTGATTTTATTGTGAACCCAGTACTTTAGCAGTGATACGTGTTCATACAAACAGACAGACATTTCTAAAAATGATTGAAATCTATTTTATTACTTATTCCTAGACACCTGCAACGATTCACGAAAATCGAAAAAGAACAGACACCTTAGATTTACATTCTTATTATATGTATAGATCGTATGTACGGTTGAGTGATTTTCGAGGACTCTAAGGGATAGAGAGAAGGACGTTACCTTTTCTAATACTCAAAAAGAAATATCATATATTTGTCACTTCACACTGTATTCATATTATTTGTATTTTTTGAAGTGAAAACTTATTCAGCCGCGTTGAGCGATAAAAAAATGTTTGTGCGGGGGAAAATCTTATAGGTTCGTGTCACCGATGACGTCAACATGCTAGTAAAGCGTCACCGATAACCATGACATGCTCGTGACGTATTGCGTTTGTGCCAGACATCGTATATACTCGATTGTGTCATATGTGTGTTTGAATTTTTGGCAAGTTAAAATCTTGTGATTTCTCGTTACTGCCCGTTACCGATGACGTGGAAACGCTCGTGACGTATTGCGCTTTTTTTTTTCTTCGAACTGACTACGCTATTGACCAAGCCAGGTCTAAACAGCTTCACCGGACAACTAAGGCGAGCGCTTAAGGCACTCAGCCGATTTTATTTTGACAACTAGCTCAAGGGTGCGCGGCACACCTCGGCTTTGGCTGTAGCCTGATACATGCAATTCGCGACCTATGTGAGCTGACCAAAGCTAAGCTAACTATTCATACATATATGAGTTGTTGAAACATATATGTGTACCAAGCATACATAACTCAATAACTCTTATATATATTTCGTATCGGATAATATTCTAAACTATTTCAGTTTGATAAGGGAAAAAAGATAAGACCCTTCCACTTGCATGTGTAAGCGTGCATGCGTGCACGTGTATGGAGGTGATATGTGTAATGTTGTCGCAGTGATGTAAGATTTTGTGTCACTGTATCGCGCGAGCAGCGAACTCGAGGGCTCCACGCCGAAGGAACGGACCTAGGGACGTATTGCGCTGCGTCCGACTAGCACTATACTAGCACTATAGCGGCCTGTGTACATGTAATATTGATATTTTGTATTGAGTTTGTGCAACCTATCATATTTTTGATTAACTAATTAACTGTATAAAAATATATATAATTGTTGCTCCAAGCGCTAAAAGAACATTAGACTAATGTTAATAATTTACGAATTATAAAATTTAAATAATTCAGTTTATAATTGACTTAATAATTCATAAAAGTACACATTTATTACATTTTTTTTTTGTTTTCTACAAGAAGTCAGCTCAAGGTCGCTTTTGGTAATTTAAAAGTTATGTTTCTTATAATCTGATAAAACGTTCTCACCTGGAATGAATGATATCCGATAATGATGTATCCTGGAATTGTTGTTGTAGTCCTTTTTTTGGGTTAATTTAATTGGGTTGTGGGCCGTTTTGTTGTCCTTTTTTTGGTTGCGGTTCGTTTGCTGCTAATTGAAATTTTTAAAATGTCGGAGTACAGGGAGAAGAAAAAATAAGGGGAAAAGGAATAAATTAAAAGTTGATTTATGGTTTAACTCAAAAACTTTTTCTAGCATTCATTTTATAAAAACAATTTTCAGTGGTAAAGAATTTTTTAAATTTCTATACCAATGAATTGGCGATGCTAGGACAATGTTTAACGATATGTTGAAAATTCCACTGAAAATTGATAAAATGAATGCTAGTGACAATGTTATTGGTTATGTGATACGTTCTGATATTAAGTAATTTATATTATTGTTTAATATTACTTGTGCCTAACGTTTAATTTACAAAAAAAAATGAAAAAAAAATCGTATTAAGTACAACTGTTGCGTAATACGCTGGCCATGCGACAGACATGTGATACCTTTTTTATACTTTACGGATTTTACCATTTCATCATAATTACAGTTGTTTTTAAATTACTATTAGGTCTAAGATATTGGTCTAAACCTAGAGCGGACTGTCTCCCAAGTGTAGCTGCCGGAACACACCTGCTTGGCTAGAGATTTTCAAATTGATAATAGTAAATAGCCAGACGAGCTTAGAAAAAGCCCTACAAATGCTACGGTTTTATCACGGTGCTTTCCTTCACGGAAAGCTCCGGTACATTCGCACATATTTAAAGTTGCTTGGTTCCTTAAAGTCATAGAGTGGGATTAGATAGTTGAAAATCTTGCTTTATAAACAAGCTCCTATTTATATACACATAACGGGTGGTTCCATAGATTAACGCCTTCAAACACACTGTATATTAAGCTGTATAATCGATTAATATTATAAAGAGGTAAATTTTGTGAGTTTGTGACGTTGTAGCGGGTAATATCTGGATCCACTAAACCGATTTATAAAATTGTTTTACCAATAGAAAGCCACGTTACTTGTAAGTGTCATAGGCTATATATTAACCCGAAAAATGAATACACTTCTTTGTGGTAGTCGGATTTGCAAAGTCGGAGAAAAAACGGTCGAGCGAAAACGTTTCTTACGAACGTTGCCTTAACAATGAGAGATATATGATTGAGTTCTGGAGAAAAGTTGTAGAGCTTGATAATGCCTACAAAGAACTCAGACAGCATCCGTGTTATTACAAAGAAGTTAAATACGTATTAAATACTTGGTTTAAAAAAGTTTCCTAATAAATGCACCGCGCTCGCCCGAGGCAAGTTCGTGTTATCCTTTTTCACAAGTCTAAACTAACGTAACCAAAGCGAGACAAAAGAACAAGATGGCGACCGCGGTGCATTTAATATGAGACCTTTTTAAAGCCAGGGTTCAATACGAATTTAACTTTTTTGTAATAACACCGTATATGTCTAACTTTTATATTAAATCACAAAAAGTAGTTTTTTATGTTACAAAAATAATTTAAATCGTTAAGTGATGTTTACTGGTCATATTATCAACAACAATTACGGATTCTTATCAATATGTAATGATATTATAACTGAGCCACAGCAACGCGTGGCCGGGTCACCTAGTAAGAAAGAAAGAAAGAAAGAAAGAAAGAAATATTTTATTCATAATGCATTGTTTACAAATATACAGTGGATAAAAAAGAATGCACATCGCAGCATTACGAAATGGAATCCAGCTCAGCATATGCTAAAGCGTTATAAGAAACACTTAGCGCTGATTTTCAGCTGGCACCAAATGCAAGTCACGGAGCGATATCAATTAAAATTATGAAATATAGTATCTATAGGGAAAACAAGTACCTAACGTAAAAAAATAATATTGTACATATTGTATACAAGGGAAATAAATAAAATTAGTAGGATACATAAAAACAACATATAAGAGAAGCAATTGCAGGCGTTATTCCAAATATATATCCAACAAAAATTAGATGCAAAACCTTTAATTTACAAACATTGTGATACTAATAAAAACTTTTTAAAATGAATTTTAAATGTAAGTACCGCGTTGAGATTGCGCATTGGAGGGGGCAGGTCGTTCCAGCACTTAGTAGCAGCGAACCTAAAACTACCCCGAAATGAGGTGGTAGCATGCCGATGAGTACATAACATATACTTCGAAGCTCTGGTTCTATAACAATTTTGATCTCTTGCCCAAACTAGTTTTTCATAGAGATATTCAGGCTTCTCGGTTTTTATTACACCAAATAATACTAATATAAGCGGAGTTTAATACTTATTTTCATATATACATATTATTATTTCAGGTGATGTTTCTAATCATAAAAGCCTGTTTTTTTCTTTCTCGGATTTCTTGAAAGGAGTATGAATACACTGTAAATTATTTTAAGCATTTTGGACCTTAAATAAAATGTATAAAACCTCTCATAAATTATATTTCGAATAAGATGAATGGATAACATTTTAAGCCAGTTTTAACATTCTTATATAAAGTGTATACATGTATAAATGTAGGCAAGTAGAAGAGATTGCAAATAAGACACGCACGACTACACGAAAGACATTTAAAATGTAGATGAAACTGTTTTTTTTTTTACTTTACAAACGAAAGTAAGCACGTAGGTTAGAAAATCAAATTAGTCGAAGGGACAACATTGCTAAAATTCCTTACTAATGTTACCGTTTCACCTCTGGGGCCATATTTTACAAGGTGCCGCTTCCTAGGGGTCTGCCGTAAAGAGAATTAATGAAATCCATGTTTCGCCCCGTTCAGTAAGCTAGGGTTACTAATGATATAGCTTTTCCATTACCTCACCTTTTACATGGATTGTGTTACGATGTTTTTTCTATATTATTATATTAAAAGACAGAGGTAGAAATAGTGCAACAAGTTTAGAAAGATCTCAAAATTGAATACGGGGTAAGTAGACAACACATATTTTGCTAAAACTCAACTATTTATTACGATAAATAGCCGCGGGCAAATCTACTGTTAATATAGATTATTAGTCAACAGATAATTTAGCAAACAACAATTACATATGCACGGGTGAATTTTTCCCATTTTTAATTTTATGTCCTGAATTTAAGAACTTTAATAGTAAATTTTGTCTTTTTTTGTTATATAAAATATCATGATTAAAGATTTTTTTTTATGGGGTATATTTATTGTATAGATTATTTTATAAAGTTTATGTTTGATGTTATGAGTATAGAAATACCTTCGTATTTATTCTACGGATATGTTTATAAGCGAACTGGACAACGTTAGCCAAGAACAGATCAAGATTCGGCGCAGGATACATGCAATTATCGGATGAGAATATTATAAGGGCTTTTAAAATTTTGTCATTCACGAACTATTTATGATTGGAGTTTCTTGACAAACCCAAAAAAAAAAAAAAAAAAAAAAAAAAAAAAAAAAAAAAAAAAAATGATCTATACTAATAATATTCACAGTAGATTAGTTTCATATATCCAAGCTTATTAAGAGTACGTAATACGATTGCCTTTGAACAAATAATAAAATCAATGCCTGCAACCGCATCGAATTCAGTACGTTCATCATAACATCAATTTGTAAGAGACCCACTGTAAGGCCAAATGCCTTTTCCAGCAAGAACGTATGGGCACAATCAACATTCCATCCTAGGAGGTACTTATTAGCCATAACAAACTCCAGCAAATCCACAGCCCTATATTTTTCCCACGTACGGTGTTACTACAAGAATATTTCTCAGGTTCAGGTATGATATTTTTTTCATTGTCAGCCTATAGCGTTATCAATTTAAATCGGTAAATGTACGTGAATTCCGAAAAATTCGTTGTACGTCAGGGTTCTAACTTATGGATATCGAATTAACATTACACCGTTCAAACTACGCCCACCACTGTATCAGTACGTTTACATTTTGTATTTCGTGTTTAACCTATTCGAACATAAGGTCAGACAATTAAACACGTTAGGAATATTAATGAAAACAGTGTTAACGTTATGTACTGTTTGTTACAAAATAAAAGCCCCCATTTAAACGGAAGCTTTGTCACGTTTATAGAAAAGATAAATATTCAGTTATTTCCCCTCGGCGGTTTGATGAGGACGGCAATTTATTTTATTTACGCCGTCTACCCCCGTTAGATGTTTGCCCGAAGGACATGAGTCGTGACATCTCTCCCTATTGCCCATCTAATGCGAGTCGTGCCAAATTTATTTTTACGTTCCATATAATTAGAAGCTTCGGTAAACAGAGACAAAATGTACAACATTAAACATGTAAGTACTGTATGTACATCTCTGAAGGACGGTACTAATAGTACAAAGGTTTTTCGTAACGTGTCAGTTTTATATAAATAAAAGTCGATTCCCTAATCCAAACGGATCACGTTAGAAAGTCTGCATCTATTTGGCTAATTATTTTTATATTGTGTTTGTAGTCTGGACAAGGTTTTATAGAGGAAAAGGTTTAAAAAATCGTACGGGGAATTAGAAAAATTAAGTTAAAAAACTCTTTAAAAAAGCAAATGAGTGAATTAGATAGGAGACAGTGAGATCTTCCAAAATATTGTCAGAATTGACATATTGATGTTCAGTTATCTTATGCCATTTTTTAAAATTACATAATTGTACTGCAAAGGGGAGCTTTGTTCTTATTATCTGTATTTCTGTTTGTTTTTTTTCCTTAATGGTAAAACTATATTGAATATTGTAGACTAAACAAAAGAAAAGAACATCGATTGTGTAACAGAGGGAAAAGGTGCTGAACTATATTATCTTCCCTTATTGTTATAATATTTGTATATAGATTGACTTTTTTTTTTGCAATCTGTATAAACTCAATGGTGTTCAAGAATTGCTTCATAAATGTAATTCTAAGTAGCTATACACGTATATATGTGTAAGATATATATTATAATTAATTCTATAAAGTCTGATTAGAGAATAGCGTTGTCTTCACAATCGATGTTATCTATATGTAACCTACATATCTACAAATAAAATAGAAGTGTTTGTTTTTTGTCTGGCCTAATTTCCGAAACGGCTGAACCGATTTTAATAAGATTTCTCTAAGATTTTCTAGGTTTCATACTGTTACGCTTTTCCTTAGAGCTTACAACATAAGGGATATAATACAATTTAACAAAGTCAATTTAAAATCGATAAAAAGAGTTGTACAGATTCAATAGTAATGACAACATTATAATTGTATTAAAATAAAAGACAGCCTCTAATTAATCCAGATAATACAAAGTTATTGTAACTAAAAGGCTGTGGATACTTTACTTACATGATATTTTGACAAAACAAATGACACGATAACGCACACATACGTAAAGTAATAATGTAACGCCACACTGTCTTAGATAAAATGTGGAAGTAAGATGGCATATTCTCAATATCGGTGGTGAAAAAGAAATAGTTATATGTTTCTTAGATGCGGGCGGATTGACAGGGCTGGATCACGTTTGCTAGCTAGACAATTTTTAACAAGACGCTGTCTAAGCGCTTATGACGTAACTACAGATTTTTACTTATAATATCAATGAGATAAAAGAAATAGTTTCATTAAAGCAATAAGAATATATACACGAGAACAAAATCGCGAGCATCTGCTAGTGTTAGTTAAACTCTACAACATTTTTCTCGGTTTATTGCATTTATTTAATTCATTACATATCAACAATATATTTACTAATATTATAAATGGGAATGTGTATTTGTTTCTTTCGCCGAACTTCATGATATTTTCCATATACATTCTAAGGGTATAATAGCCGATACTTTTCATACAAGAAAAGCAATGCTCCAGAGGGTAGGTCAAAACTACATTAGAACTAGCGCCGCAGGAAAAAGTAGTAATAAAATAAAGGAAAGTATACCTTAAATACCCTATTAATATTATATTTGACTCAAGTAACGAAGCAATATTATTATATTAGATACTTTAAGAAGTCTTTGAAGAGATCAATTTGCGTAACGAAAAGAAAAAATCATGTCGAACATTATTAAATTTCTATAAAAGTAGCGAAATTAAATGAAAGCGTACATATCAGTCGAGTAAATACGTTCCTTTAATAAGTAAATCAAGAAAGAATTCCTCTCATTACATATTTAGCAAGAGCAAAACAATAGTAGATATGGATAGATGTCGGCTTGAAAGTGGTAAATTTATAATATGTATAGATTAATTATTTATAACTAAGTCTTATTAAAGCTAAGATATTGCCGCCATAATAAACTAAAATACAAATCGGAGGAAAGTTAAAAAATCCTATAGGCTTGTACCTTTAGTGAAGTACTTCTAACTCGTCTTTTGAGTGCAATTTGAGAATAAAACTCAAAAATAAACAATAAATACGTTAGTTGGACCTTCTATCTGATTCAGAATATATATAAACCTCAATATTGAAAAAAGGCAAATCCACCTTTCTTTCTTGGGAATGGGACCTTCTGCAGAATAGTATTGCTTCTGTATACGATATCAGAATCTTCCTACGAGTAAATCTCCAGTAAACAGTGTACATTTTAATTCACCCTATAGTAGATATACCTGTGTATAAATAGGTGAAGACAAAACAGTTCCAGACCTTTTTTTCTTTTCTGATCTTCAATCAGTTTTCTTTTTTTATTCTGAAGCTATTAACAAGCTTTAGTTTGTCAATAAAATCATTTCTAAATACTTTTTCCATACCAGCGACGGATTGAGACCTTTATTTATAAGTCCCTATTCGACATAATTCACGTTCCTTACGTCTACAATCTACAATATTTCTGTAATACACTATAGAGCTTTTACCATTTAGAAAAAAAAGGAATACAGATATTTATAAAGACTTTTACACCTCATTACGGTCGAATTTCGACCACAAGATACTAGTGATCTAGTAGTGATTTGAAGCCAATACTTGGACATTTCCGTCACTGCTTTGTTTTGGTGAAATATGTAAAGAGACTAAGATTACCTTTTTTTGACGTGGGAAGAAATCCTACATTCACTCTGAGACACTCTCTCTGAAGAGACTCTTACTGACTAAAAAACCCTCGATATACCGTCTGACGCGCTAATGGAGTACCAACGGATCGCGCGAGCATTCACCGCGACACCCCGGTCGCATGGACAACTCGAACAACAGGCCACCCACTAACCGAGACAGCCCGGACAAACTGCTTCCACGTCCACCGAACCAAAGTAATGTAAAGTCAGGTTCCCATCCCCATCTTCCCCATTATATTACACGTATTATACATATAGACCTCCCGGAAAATAAGTCCTCTAAATAACAGTGAAACCCGTGTCATAAGCCATTGGGTACTCTAGAAGAACTAAGGTAATATATTTGTATTTTGAATTATGTATGAAAAGCTGTTGATATTCCTTCGAATAAATAAATAAATATAAATACGAAAATCGAGTGTGTTTTACAATATTTAGATATAGAACTGTAAATGTATTTTCATGGACAATGTAAGCTTTCCGATAGACACATTCATACACGAATAATCAAATAGTCTATTTATAACTTAGTTTATTTTACTCTACTTCAGATACAGGTAAAGCGGACAACCATTATCCTTGTCCACCAAAATTAATAGCTAAATTTGGATCAGTCGTAAAACGGATCCTTCTGTGTACTGTTTCGTTTGTTGTTCTATCGTATGAAGACAAAGGAAGACCACTTGAGTAAATTAAGTCCAATTACGTGCGGGTTTAATTCTTTTGCAGTGTAATCATTTAAATAAATGTATTTTTCGATTGTAGTTTCACTCAATTCACCCTCATTCTCAAGTTGAAAATCTGTTGCTAAATACCTGTTGCTGTGTCCGGGGCAAGTGCGTTTGAGAGCTAGTCCTAAAAAAAATAATTAAAATATCAGATGTAGAAATATATTACCAATTAAGTATATCATCATCTTTTTATCCTTATCTCACCTAAATAGGGTCGGCACAACATGTTTTCTTTTTCCACTGTCTCTTGTCAGATGTCATATTCATACCTTTTACACAAATATCATTTTTATAGTATTATAACAATATTATATAACAATAGAAAAAAGGTATTTAATACATTGAAAGTTTTAATACAAAGAAGTACAAACAACAAATACAAAGAAACAAAATGTTGACTATAGCTATCTTCAGGGTGTCGGTTTTTCGTGACGGTGTCCGCGCGCATCGTAAAAATTTACTCTCATCATTTTTCCCTAACGCGCCAAAAGAAGTATAACTTCAAAAAAAACATTGTTCATTATTATAAAAATCTTTTAGATGAATAGGTACCTCTATAATGAAAACCAACAATATAAACATCCCGTTTACGGAGTATTTACTTTTACGTTTATTGGGATAAAAACCGTACGAGGGCGAGGTTTCGTAGGCATCACTCCCTAATGGAAATGAAGAGGCGTGAATAAAACAAATGGCTCGGTGGTCGACGACGCGGGAATATGGGTTACCGATGTACGGACGAAACTGGATTTGCGACCCCGAGTTCTGTTACTCATCCAATTATTACCGTCAGAACGTGAGTGTTTTGCATAAATAAATAAACATTATACATATGCCCGCATGTAATACACATATCGTCTGTTATATTAGTAGAAAAATTAGGACATTTTATGGTTTTATTTGACGATGTTTTTCTTTCACTACAATTTAAGGATATTCTAGTCTCGATAACTACATTCTTCGAAAAAAGTTCCTAGACACGGTAACACTGAGCTATTAATGGACTACGACTTGGATCATAAGTATGTTTATTTTATTGTATTTTATTACCACGTTTTTGAGGTTATACTTCATTTGGCGCGTTAGGGAAAAATGATGAGAGTAAATTTTTACGATGCGCGCGCACACCGTCACGAAAAACCGACACCCTGAAGTTATTACGATGCGCGCACACACCGTCACGAACCCTGAAGTTAGCTATAGTCTTCATTTTGTTTCTTTGTATTTGTTGTTTGTATTTCTTTGTATTTAAAACTTTCAATTGTATTACATACCTTTTTTCTATTGTTAGTGTCGTTTTTCCTACAAACGTAGAATAAGACGAAAGATAAGATTTTTGAAAAGATTTTTATCTTGTTACGCCAAAGAAGTATAACTTCTAACGCGTGTACATAAGTACACACACACTTTTTTTTAAGTTGCTTTCTTGTATAGATGTTCAGACAGAATTTTTAAATTGCTTTTTAACTAACTTGCTCATGTGCTATGGTTTTTAAATTTCAATTAGAGTCCAACAAAATCCAAGGAGATGTTGACGTCTTCATTTTAACTGTGTATATATGACATTAACGTGGTGACCTAACACCTATTATTAAACAAAAAGGTTTTTTTAAATCAAAGCATGACATTTAAAAAAAATCTTTTTAACAAATTTATTACTCAATTAATACTGGTGCATTTTGTAATATTTCGACTAGTATTTATTGCCCAAATGCAAGACGAGAGACTTAGCAAGTCTTCATATAGGGTCATGCGTAAATTCATCTGGTTTTAATAAAATTGTTAATATGCTCAAAACAATATTCATGTGTATATAATAATAATAATAATGTATTTATATAATCATTATAATAGTATATTGTACTAAGAATCCACTTCGTTCGACCAAAATGAACACATACTGCGGAAGTAACGTCAGATGGTTTTGACATCCGGAAATAATGTCACTGCGTCTGTTTTGTAATATGGCAAACTTGGTGACTTTGTATATATGCTTATTCTGGAGAAAATTTATTTAATGTGCTTTACCAGTATAATATTAGAATAAAATACAAAATATCATACAAATATTTACCTTTTCGATTGTGTTGAGCTTGTGGATTATTCTTGCACATGATAAAAAATACCATCTCTTTATCTGTCTGTTTGTATGTATATTATGTGTGGTTATGACTCGAAAACATTTAAACCGATATTTTCATTGCTTTTTTTTTACAATTTTACAATATCCTGCCTAAAACATTTAACACCGTCGGTATAATGAATACATTAGATAATTGCTTACAATATAAATTACAGAAAAAATGGCAGTATTATAAATGTAACTTTTTAAATTGAACTACTTTTATGCGGCAAAATAAACGACACGACATTGCCCGAATATAATATGGAAAAACGCGACATACCAAACCATTCATTTAAATCGAATTATAGAGGCTGAAAGTTTAGACACTAGCAATATTTATGGAGGATAGACTACACTCGATTCCCACCCTAAATCAATTAAAAAAATAGGCGCTTAATTATCTAGAATTTCTAGAAATCAAATTTGTAATTTACAAAATAGAAATTTGTATTTTTCTAATTATCAAGAAAAATACAACAATTATACACAATCCTCTACGCTTCTATGTTAAAACACAGTGTCAATGACCGTCGGGTGATTTCACTGTCACTTGAAAGTGAACGTCGGAACGGTATGAAGAAAAGGGTTTATTTTCCGTTTTATTATCGAAGGTTATTAACTTCGGGTCACCACTTAAAGCTTAGGGCACCGGTCACTGCACCTAGGCTTATTACGATTGTGTTTATAGTTTTAAAAAAGGTAGTGCGTGGAGTCGCAGTCAGTCGCGGTAAGAAGGGGTAAAAATTGATTTTTAGTGAAATCATATTGTTTCTTTAAGACAAACTTTATTAACATTGCTTACAATTCAAAATTGATCCCATCTTTTAATTATCATTTTCGAGTGGAGAAATATCCAAATCTATAACATTTACAATGGGATTATGATAACTAAAGTAAGGTACAAAATGTTTCATTATTTTTCTCGCTCTGTCTCTTTCTATTCCCCCTCCCCAGGAGCGATGAACGTTTAACGCAGCAGTGCTTTCATACCCCCTCCATGGTAGCGTTAAACGTTTAACGCAACCTTGTTGGAAATCGCATTAGAAGTTTCACTTCAAAAGTCTTAGAACAAATTTTAACTTAGATTCTCTTTGTTGTTTATTAATATTTGTTTTGATATTATTATTTAATATGTTCAATGTGACCATGAAATATTATAATCTAGAATACTGCAAGTGTTTAACCTTTCACTTGGTATAATGTCGGAATTATGTTTTTGTATATACTCAGTCCTTTATGGCATTTAATTTCATCTTATTGTTTAGGTAAATAATATTATTTACACATTAGACCCTGCAATAACTATTTAATTTTGTTTTGTAAGTATTATTCATAAAAACAAAAAAAAAAATTGTAGCTTCCTGCGAGCGGAGCTGCGAATGCTGCTAGTAATTTGTAGTCATATCACGAACATTGTTGTGCTTTGCTTCTTGTTCTTATAAGAATACTTTTATAATTTATATTTATTTACGGCATTCATATATTTATACAATATAACTGACTATGCTCGCAGCTTCGATTGAGTAATTCACATGATTATTGTTAAGGGGTTTATTTTAATAAAACTTTTTTAAACATGTGTTTTATTTTATATCTAGATATTTATTTTAAAGGTTTTTTTGTATTTAAAATAATCGTCGACTGCATTATATTGATTTAGTATTTAATGGTTTAGGCAAGATATTGCAATAAAACTCGGTGGCAGTAATTTTGTATTGATTTCATTGATTGATATGACATATTGATTGTTCCATATGTTTTTGAATTATTTATTATACTATTATGACTGCAATTGGTTATGTTTGAAGGTAAATTTTGTCAAAGGAATTTCTTTGTCACAATGTATTATTTGAGTTTAGATGGAACGAAAAAGTGTCATTAAAAAGAGATAGACATATATATCTTTAGGATTTGACGTGCGAGAGAATTATATAGAATACATTATACAGTGTTTCTTATATTCCCAGTCTTCTTATTGTATATTGTACACTACTTAATACTTGGGACCGAGCGTTGTATGTATATATATTTTGTACGTGTATGTACGTCTGCGTATTAAAAAAACTTGAGAAAGTCATCATAAGGCATGGTGTATTTATTGCTCACGTGTAACGTTATATGAATATGTTGTCATTTTTTATGTTTTATTTATTTATTTACACATTATGCGTTAATAAAGAGGGAAAAAAGAAGAGGTCAAAGTATGCCACCCTGAGGGACGCCAGCACTAAGCTCACACCAATTAGACGTAGCCCCATCTATACGAACCGATTGTTGTCGTCCCTTTAGATATGAAGCGAACCATGCCAGTGCCTCTAAAGAGATATTATAATGAGAGAGAATAGCCAGGAGAATGTCGTGACTAACAGTATTAAAGGCATTGGAAAAATCTACTAGACCAGCACAGTAATCATTTTATTCTCCACTCCATTTCTCAAATCACCAGTCACTTTAAGCAAAGCTGTAACTGTACTGTGACCTGGCCTGAAACGGGATTGTAGTGGACTCAAGATATTGTTGCAATGTACAAAGGATGACAGTTGATTGTGCACACATGCTTCGAGTACTTTAGAAAGAAATGGAAGTATAGATATAGTTTTCACTTTTACCACGTGTGAGCTGCACACATATTCCTTTTTTGGCATTATTAAAGTTAAATCGATATTATTTCATTCTGTTAGCTAGCTAAAGAAAGTAAGAAATTAACTTGTATATAAATACTTTGGATACATTAATTTAGTTATGTGTAAACTATGGATGCACTCTGACCACTAATTCGCTTGTACAATGTATAATTGCTGCGGTCGCTCTAGAATTATGTCCCTGATCAATTTACGGACTTGGTTTTCGATACTAATTGCGTCCGGATGTTATTACTGTTAACTTAATATTAGACAATAACTACGGGTATTTATTTTTCTTAATTGATTATTCCAATGCTGTTTTCGTAATTACCACAATTAAGATTTATTGCCTTTGTACAATTATATGATATTATCTTATGCACGCGGCTTCGCTTGTGTTTATATAGATTCATCCTATCCCTCAAGAACAGTACTTTCCTCTGAATAAAAGGTATCCTATACCTATTTCTATAGGCTTGAAAGCGTATATAGAAAATGTCACGATAATCGGTTGAGTTATAACTGGGGCTTATAAGGCGTCAAAGCGTGACATATCCGTGCCTCTGTTCGATTTTCAGCGAATAAGAATCTGCTGATATTATCTCTTATATTGATGTTGGCAACAATTTGAAATTAAAATAAATAAAATGACAGGAGTATTATGCGTTGTTTGTGCTTAGTTGTCAGTGGTCGCGGTTACTTTGATTGAACTCTGCAACTGTCAGGAATATTGCACTTTGCCGTAATACAATTAAAAAAAAGTTCAGGTAAGTCCAGTAAGGACTGCCGACGGAAGTGAAAACTCAAAACAAAGGAATATCTGAGTTCTTTTTTTTTAATTTTAAATCAATTGTAGTCTGAATTATGCATATTTCATAATTTGTAAAATTTAATTATTAACATTCGTCTGGTTTTCACATTTGTTGTAGCAATAATTGGATACATTTATATACAGTTTATTAGTTAATCGAAATATGGTGGGCTCATAAGCTCAATATAAAATATCAACATTACATGTACATGCGCAGCTATACTATACTTTTATATATTTTATTTGCTTTATAACAAAGAGTTGCTAATAATATTTCCTGTGTTCTTTAAGTTCCGAATTAGCTAATAGATGGAACTACAGATAATGAAGCTCTGATTTAATTTGTTATTTACTTACTTTGAAACAAGATGGCAGCATTTTATTATTATTCAATTTATTATATATTTTTTTCAAAAATTTTTGATTGAGTTGTTTATAAACTATTTATTGACATAATCAAAGATATTTAAAAACCGGATGGTACAGAAACGTGACGCCATATCGCCGTAACGGACTTCCGTTGCATTGTCGTCCAGTTACCTCCTAGTCGCGCCTAAAGAAGTGTTACTTCAAAATTACAGATACAAACAAAAACAATTAGCTTTCTTTTCCTTTTTCCAGAACCTTTGCAAACTATACACCTAAACCTTCCTCATGAATCACTTTATCTACTGTTGTAAACCGCATGAGAATCCTTTAACTAGTTTTTGAGTTTATCGCGAACAGACAGACAAACAGACATCGCAGAGAACTTATATTAATATTCGTAACTACCAACAGTTAATTAATCGGTTATAAAGTAATCAATTTTAAATTATATTGTCAGAATATTAACACCTTAAGGTCTAATTCATAATTATTTTAAACATTAATGTAGCAAAAAACATATTTCGATCATTTACTATACATTATTATGAGATATATTAATATGCAAATCCTGTAAATATCCCGCAAATCGAATCTAAATATTGTTAAATTCGAAAATATGTAAATTATAATATACCTTCTATACGTTAAAATGAATTAAATAGATAACATTCGAAGTCCTGGAAGACATATCAAACAAAATCCACAGAACACCGGAAACAAGTTCGTTAAACTCATATATAGATCGCCTTCAACATGACTCGTTATACGCAATGTACGCTTTATTTATTGACCCATGATTAATGCTATACTATGGTTCAGTAAATACGATGAATGTAGAAATAAACGATATGATTTACTTTGCGTATGTAAATGAAACTCCTTTTAATCGACTCCACCAAATACGTTGTGATTTAGTCATGTTAAGGAAATGCCTAACAGTCGCCTGGTAACTTCAAGTCAAAAATCTATCACCAAGTTTGTAACGGTGTACCTGACAGCCGGACATGTCGACTAATTTTATTGAAGTGACTTTTTATGGCAGATCTAGGGAAGATCTTTCGTTCAGCGCACTGTGGCGCTGAGGGTGATACGATGATACCGGACGGTGTCCTCGGCGGCGGCTATGGTGCTCGCTGGCTCTCTTCCCTGGGATAGTGATATACGGCGGTCAAGAAACTGATTGGGGAACCTCTAGCTCCCAGGGAGATAGAGGAGAGAAGAGTAAGTGCTCGGAAGGATGTGCGAGGATGTCGTCTCGCAGAAGTAGGCGGCGGAGAGAGCCCGCGAGAACCCTCTGAGCGGTCCTCTTCACCAACGGAGGACCGGTGGGAATAGACGACGATTTGCCCGCCTCCTCCCGCTACCGTAGCTGGGCCTAGGAAAGATGGGTCGGGGGACCCATTGTCCCATTGCACAGGTCCGGCAGACGGAGGAGACGGCCGGTGTATATAGGTCTACTGACAAGGCGGTGGCATTTTTTCTGACGCCGGGCTAACCGCTAGGGCGGCAAGGTGAAGTCTATACTGATCTCGTGTAGAACTATAACGGTGGATATACACGGTGGGGTTTTAGTCCGTGCGAGTCGGACATAACCCACTCTCTCCCCCGAAAGGGTGCGTAATCCATAAGGGATTTCCTCACGTAAAAAAAGGAAAAATCTTTTTTTTTTCTTGAACAGGCTACGCTATTGACCTAGCAAGGTCTTAACAGCATCACCGGACTACTAAGGCGAGCGCTTAAGGCACTCAGCCGATTTTTTTTTGGGGGAAAATCTCTCATTACGCGTTAAATATAAGGTAAGAATGTATTTGTGTGTATGTGTTAGTATGTCTACACTAAGCGTGTTTGTCTGGGTCTGGTCTAGTAGTATACAATAACGAGTAACTGTATAGTTAAGTATTTATACTACAGGACTTCGTATAGTATATCGTTTATGAGCATTGTAATATGTATGTAATTTAATATATAATTCAATTTTAAACTCCCCAAACATACATATAAGCCAAAGAAGTTTCAATTCTTCCGCATGTACACACTGATACACGTAATGTTTTTTTTAATTTTAGACCAGTTATCATATCTTATGACGGTGTTACTTAAAATCGTTAGTGATTTTTGTTAATAAATCTATACATATAATAGGAATGTAAATCTAACGTGTCTGTACTTTTTAGATTTTTATTAAAAAAAAATGTTGCAGGAATAAGCAATAAAATACATTTCAATCAATTTTAGAAATGTCTGTCTGTCGGTTTGTTTGGACACGCATCACTGCTAAAGTTCACGATAAATCGTAAAGCATGCCCTCGAGTAACATTTAGTCTTTGTTTCCTTAAAATCGGTTTATTCTATCAAGAGTTATTGTAATTGTAATGAAAACGCGATTTAAGTAGGAGAGAAAAGTAGATAAGTAAATGGACTTAATATATTCAGATGATTTTATTGGTTACCTACTGTATTTAACATCAGGTTCTACGCGGAAAAATACATTTCCCACAATCCTAATTACGTCAAAATTACTGAATGTGTCGGCATACGACTATGACTATGCGATACGGAATTTTTCATAGGTGTTTTTCTAGGATACTTATTTTTTTATTTGAATTACCCTTTGTACTTTTTTATGCCCATCGAAGCGATCGGGAATTAACTCGCAAATAAACATACCTAAAGACAGACGTAGAATTTCATCCGTAATACGTCACTATAACAGCTTCCTCTATTGTCCTGATTCTGGACGGAAGCCAGGCCTTAATGAGGGGATCCAGGCCGTTAACCCAGTTCCGCGCGTCACGGGCTGTTTCGTTGGCAACAAATACTAAATCCTAGCTATGCATCCGATATCGAAGATTACAGTTTGTTAATCCCGTAAACCTTATTTCGTAAACCTTGTTTCGTATGGAACGGCCATAAGAATATGGTGTATACGGAATGAAAATTAACGTTATATTGTATCGTTATGTAAATTTCTGTACAGTTGATTACTTTGAAGTAAGGTTATATTTCTAATAAATGTGTTTACTGTAGGAATTCGTTCTCTTATGATTTATTATTCGTAAGACCAGAGAGCTTGTTTATTATTTCATATATTTGTGTATATCTTTATTATCTTCTATTAATTTTAATGTCTGATCATGTTTTCCCTAATTAACAGTAACTTATGTTTTACTAGCAGACCCGGCAGCCGCTATCCCATTCTGATTATAAAATAATCCTTGACAAATTATACACCAAAACGTTCCTCATGAATCACTTTATCCACTGGTGAAAACCGCATAAAGCTCCGTTCAGTAGTTTTTGAGTTTATCGTGAACAGACAGACAGACGCGGTAGGGGACTTTGTTTTATACTATGTAATGATAATGATTTTCCTTTTTTTCACATCTTGTTAATAAAGCAAGCGATTAACTCAATCAATCTTTTCTTCCAAGGTAAACCCATAATCAAGATACAAGGAATTCTAGTTTGGCAGTTAGGAACTCATAAATTATGTAATGTAAATAACATTCATAAGAACAATGTATGAATAAACTATTAATGTAATGTAATAAAACTAAAACTATTAATGTAATGTAATAAAACTACGTACTAATGCTAATATTACCTTACAGTATTAAAGCGATGATTACTTCAATGTTAAAATACTATATAACACCTGGTGTACGGAACTTTGTTCTGGGAAAAAATATTATATTGTTTATGAGACGTACGTGTTTTATCTCACCGTTAATTGTGTGCTGTAGTTTACTTTTAAATTGTATTTTTGTCATGACTACTGTAACCCTATAATCGTTTTAAGTCAATCTTGTTAAATTTTATTGATACTAAATCCTATAGAAAAACGTAATAATGTGCAGTTTAGATTTTGCTTCGAAAAGTCCCGATCTGACACTAAGTATCTCGTCAAATTCAGAGATAAACAATAGACACTGCAATTTCATTTGTATGTATACATTTATACTGATGTTTAAACCTTTCAAACTCACTTAACTAAACATAGGAGATTCAATCCCAAATATGCCAACAATAAACAAACTTCCGTGATACGCAAACTTGGCGAGTCTATGACTTTTATCGTGTTTAAAGTTTGTGCCGTAGAGAGAACTGAAAGTCATTATTTACAGTTAACGTCAGTTCCAATTCAGTTTGTACAACTACAGGACTGGAAAATACCAACTGGCTGCTGTTAATTTTCTACAAATTCTATATAATTTTTTACACCGTCACAAAAATTGACCTGTCTCATTAAAATGTTTTAAATGTTATATTGTATTTAAAAATTTTTTTTGTATACCGGTAAAAATAATTTTCCCTAAACTCTATCCCGAACCGACTGAAACTGTATGAAAGGTGTGTGGGCATTGACTGATCGATTAAATGATAAGGATGACATCATCATATATGGCTTTATACTTTCACAATTGTCTTCTCATCGTTTTCCCATCATAGTAATCCAAACTTAATATTATAAATGACAGAGTTAATTTGTTTGTTTGTTACGCTTTTACGCTTAAACTACTGAATCGGTTATCGTGAAGATATCTGCATATACGTTGCCAGGGGCACAAAAAAAAATTGGGTATATTTTATACAAAAAAAGTAGTGTCCACGAAGAATAGGTGAAACACGTATGAAGCCGCAAACTAAATGTAGTGTACAATTGATGTTCAATACTATATGGTCAAATGAGAAACTAAATTCTATCTCCGCAATTTGTATTTAAACGGAACGATTGCTTAGTAAGCCTTTTACCTCTCTCCCACTACTAATTTGACACTGGCAGATTTTGTGTTTACGGGACTACATTATAAAAAAGTTAAAATTAAAATCCTTTATCTATAACTAATGCTAAAGATATGACTTTATCTTTTGAATTAATATGAAATGATGTATGACTTGGCTGCATGGTCTAAATACCTTTGCCTTTTCTTTAGGATGGAGAGAACAGAAACCATAAAACAAATCTATAATTTAATATTTTATTTTTGGCAACTACTCTTTTAATAGATTACTACTCGACAATGGCAGTAATAATCTAAAAGAACCAATTTGCCAAAAATAAAGTTAAAAAAAAAGTAATAAAGTATATTTCAATCATTTTTAGGAATGTCTCTCTGTATGAATACGCATCACTTCTAAAGTACTGTGTTCACGATAAAACCTCATCATGAAAATCATAAAGTATATCTTCGAGTCACATTTAGTTTTGGTTACATTAAAATCGGTTCACTCTATCAATAGTTATTCTAATTTTAATGACGACGCGACTTAAGTACGAGACAAAAGTAGATAAGTAATGGATTTAATACATTGCGATGATTTTATTTGTCACTGTTCTTATATATTAGGTTCCACACGGACGGAGTCTTTGGCACAGCTAGTTATGAATAAAATATAAAATGCACTACATGGATCCATCATTCCACAACTAATTCATATTTACAGAAAGTGATCATAGGTATTTCTAGTTGCGAAGATAATGTACTAAGTTCATTGTTCGCATTCCATCGCGTAAACCTCTTCATTGCGACGTTTATTGGAAAATTCCTAGTGAGATTATTGAGTCGAGATGCGTGTTTAATAACTTCGGGTTACACTACGGATTGTTTTGGTGAGAAGGCGCAACTTTATATTTCGATTAAAATATAAAAGCATTCGTTATGTCTTTTGCTTTTTTTTTTCATGAGTGTGATAATCACTATGATTTTTATATACAAATAGCTGACCCGTGCCCACTTCGTTGGACGGTAAATATGAATAAAAAACGATTTTTTTTACTTAAATATAAAAGTTAGACATATGCTGTCGCTAACTTTTCTGTAAGCATTGTCAAGCTCTAAAACTTTTCTCTAGAACTCAATCGTATATCTCTCATCGTTAAAGCAGCGTTCGTAAGAACCGTTTTCGTTCGACCGTTTTTTCTCGGACTTACTTTGCAAATCCGATTACCACAAAAACTTTTTACATATTTCGGGTTAATATATATAGCCTATGACACTCAAAAATAATGTGGATTTCTATTAGTAAAAGGATTTTCAAAATCTGTTTAGCAGTTTTTGAGATTACACTACCTACTTACAACCTCACAAACTTTACCTCTTTATAATAATATCAGTATAGACCAGTAACAGCTACTGACGTCATCCGCGTTAAATTACATTTTATTTATTGTAGCACGGCAAAGTGACTGCATGATGGGAAAACAGAGTACAATCCAAAAACAATGGCGACCACCGAGAGACTAACTATCCATCGCCGGTCGCCGCTTTCATACTGCGTAAATGTCTTTTCATGTCACGCTTAAAGGACCCCATGTCATAGGAGAAATAGGAATTTAATAACATACTATAGTTTGGTTTAGTGAGACGGCGCAACTTTATGTGTGGAATAAAACATAAATGCTTTTGTTATATTTTTTGCTTATTTCTTTTGGATAAAATGGATTGTCGGTAATATTTTTATATACAACTAGTAACAGCCAGTGACTTCATCCGCGATAAATTACAATATAACTTTTAATAACAATAAAAAACGTGATGAGTTATATAATATAACTAACTTTCGCACTTTGACAAAACTTCAGTTATTTTTCTCGCGGGTAACAGCTAGTCTACATTAAAACAGCCAACGTCACCCGCTGTACTTTCAGCGATCTGTCAGGGAAATCCCCGTCAAAATCTGTCTTGCCATTTCGGAGATTACCCGGAACAGGCAAACAGAGAGACAAAAATTTTAAAAATTGCATTTTCGCTATAAAGTACAGTGTATACTTTCATATCCAATCTATATAAAGTTGTTATTTTGATATTACATACAGATACTTAATTTTTATTATATGTATAGATGATTAGCACAAAATGTTCTCCGTGAGAAAATGTTTAGGTGTGTTTAAATTTTGTCGTGACCAGTCAAATGGTTTTGTAGGTGGTAGAGCCACGCTGAAGCTATTATTGTTTCAGCATGAATGGGTCGGCTCGCCCGGGGTAGTACCACTCTCTCATAGAAAGCCGACGTGAAGTAACAGTGCCTGCATTGTTGCGCTTCGTTAGGTTAGTGAGAGCGCCGGAGGACCACCTCCCCTCTCCTCCCCCTCCCTCTCCTCTCCCCCCTCCCTCCCTATTCCTCAAACACAGGCTGGCAACGCACTTTCGACTCCCCTCGTGTTGTTAGTGTCTATGGACGGTGGTGACCACTTAACATCAGATGACCCACCTGTTCCTTTGCCAGTTATGACATAAAAAAAGAGTATATCAACCTCATATACAGATAAAAATTATTTTGCATTGTTTACCTTACATCTAATTATAAAATCGATTTTCTATACTTATCCTATTACTAACATTATGAACATACATATTTTCCTATAATATTGTTCGCGAGTCTAGATAATATTTATGTAAGACTCTTATATTATTCTATCCAATACTATATTTATTATTTATATCTCTTAATGTCAGACACATTTGGGTACTCTTTCTATCGGAATATTTCGTTATTTGATATATCTTTGTGGCGTGAGATTTATGTGGCAGATAGAAGAGACTATTAATTTACGGATACTGATACAAAATAACATTTAGAATAAAAGCTTTTATATTTACACAAACAAGATATAGATAAGTAAACATTATTAGTAACTAACTGAGGTTAGTTATTTCAGTCGATTAATTATTTTTAGTTGTTTTTTATAAAATTGAGGAAGCTTAAATTCCGTATAAAATATAAATGTTGCATAATAAACCACAGCACACCTCTGTCGTACTTCCTTGCCATAGGCATTCACAGTTCGGCCTTTCTCGATGTTGGGAGTTTCAGCCTCGATAGCCAGCAGCCCGCTACACTATTCTCTACACCGCGCCGCACTATAACTTCGTGCTCGTTTAGCTTATTTTCTGGCTTACAATTTGTATGGAAATTGCTCCGCTCCTAAGTGTTGTAGCGCGAAATGTTTATATTGTTATTGTTCTAGAAATAGATAACGAAAACCCTGACTGATATTCATTATAAATGCGAAAGTGATTTTATTTGTTTGTGACGATTTCATATAATATCGATCGATCATAGTAAAATTTTGTATACAAGTTGTCAGGGGTACAGAAAAGGACAAAGGGTGCTTTTCATTTAGAAAAATTGTACCACTTCAAGGGATAATCAAAACTAGATTAACGCGAGCGAAATCGCGAGCTAAATATTCTAATAAATAAAGTTAAGATATTTAAAGAAAGTACATATGGTGGACAATTTATATTACATTTTAAAAATTCGCAGCTCTAAATACTCTCTAATGTATGGATTTTAAAATTATAAACGTGGCGTAGTTCGTTTGGATGCTATTCTCTAAATTAAACAACTTTTGAAACTATATAACCGAAACTATATAACCGATTTAATTTTAAGTAATCTTTTATAGCATACTAGATTTTGCTGGCGGCTTTGCTCTCGTCGATGTAGAATTAATTACCTACTGTTTTTCTGCATGAATTATCTAGAAATATTGTTGTTTATAAGTCACCTATTTGGCGATCTAATTTGAAATTCTATGCTAAATTTAGTATCAAAAGGCCCTGTGTAATAAGGAAAAAATAAAAATAACAAGGAAAATGTTTGTCAAACCCATCTCAAGTCTTTGGAATTGTATGCTTAATTTGAAATGAAATGGCCGTATACACTCGTAATAATAGCAAAAAATTGAATTTTTGGCGGGATCTTGCAATGTCGTGTAGTTTGTGCCATATTTTATTCATAAACTTGTGTTATTTAGCTCTATATTTTGTAATATTGGTGGTGTTTTATGTAATACAATTTGGTTATTGTGCAAAAGTGAAGTGGATGGTAAATAATACCACGGAGCATGGATTCTAACTTGCCACAACAACTCCCTGGAAAGTTCTAACAAGATGGCCGACATCTGATCGCAGGAAACTTGTAATATTATGACCTTCTCGACAATGACAATAATAATCTGCTATAAGATTGTATGCAAAGAATAAAATAATAAATAGCAAAAAATAAAACGAACTCACAATTCAAAATACTGTCAAACCTGTCTCAGATTTTTCGAATCCTTTGCTTAATCTTCTATATAAATAAAATTCAATTGGTGAATATATATAAACGCATTATTTCGGAACGGATACGTCAATTTAGCTCTTTTATTAATTGTAATTATCAGGACAAGGTCTATATGAAAGAAAATGTTTAAAAAAACATAAAGAAAAGTGAACGATTTGGGTTAAAAAAATCTCCATAAAAAGTGAGTGAGAGAGAAGGCAATAGTTAGATTTCAAAAATATTGACTAATTGACATATTGCAGTTGTTCTCTTACCATTTTGTTTCATCACATGTGTAATGGTTTCTATATTTATAATTAATTTTAATGATATTAGGCCATATTAGGCCTTTATATTATTTTTATAAACTAAAATGATATTCAAATGATTTAAACATCTACTTCCGGTACCGCTACAACGCATCCGAGACGCGATCGGAACATTAACACTAGCGCCACCCTATTAGAGAGCTCGGACTATAAAAGGCAAGACGTGGTTAATCGGACATTCATTTCTATGTCAAAGTTATTGTAGGGCGAAGCTCTGCTCGTATAAATAGTCACAGGGTTCCAACAATAGTTCCCGACAGACCGACTATACGTTTGTTAATACACATGGTAATGCTGTAAAGGGTTGATTCTGCCTCATATTATCCGTTACTACACCCGTGGAAAGCGAGGGCGTTTAGCTAGTTTGGAATACAATGACCATGTACTAGTAGGAAAAAATAAATTATATAACAGTTCAAAATACTGACAGACCTGGGTTAAATTTTGACGGTCAGGATTTTTCCAAATACTTTTGACATCCTTGGTAATAAATTATATTTGCGTATAATCCGGTACGCATACATCGTACTCTACCGGCCCATATCAATATTGACCGACATCACCTATGTACTCATAATATATTCTCGGATATGGATGAGAGCGGGCCGTCATGTATTTTAAATTTAGGCAAAACGCAAATGACTCCGCACATTTATATTATTAACTTGTTCGTATATTTGTATAAACAATAATACCTACTAACACAACGGAAAAGATGTAAAAAAAACTGCCTCTTTAACAAATATGCCACTCTTTCAAAAAAGAAAAAAATTGAGGCAGTCACAAGGACAGTTGACAGACTCAAAACAATAAATTGAGCATTTAAATTAATTATAGTGTAAATTACAGTATATGCATGTTACAATTTCTTTATTGCAATTATTAAATTAATATTGGTATGGTTTTCATATCTTTTGGCACTGGAACAATAATTATATACATTTTTATAAAGTCAAACGTATGATGCGCTGCAAAATATCAATATTACATATACCCACATGTAATATATATGCCCCTATACTACGCGTTGCTAGTATGACGCAAGCAACACAAGCGCAATACTGCCGGTCACGTACTAGCATAGCATATCATGACGCGAAATTATAAAAATCTCCTGTCAAAAATGCTGCTCAATACGCCTAAAGAAGTTTCCACTTCAAAAAAATTGACGCAGTCACAAGGACTGTCGACAGACGGGAAAATTCAAAACAATGGAATAACTGTGTTCTTCCTTGAATTTTTTGAGTCACACTTATTTAAATTTCATAATTTGCAACTCCAAATTTTATTAATAACATTTCTTGATCCTTCACTAGCCGAATACTGACAATTTCGCTTCACCAAGAAGAAAGAACTTGTATAAATAGAATGCATTATATAAATGTTGCCGATAGAACTGACTTACGACCACCTCAGATATATTCATAGCATTTCTTGCATATTAGTTCGGTTTTCACATTTTTATATATCATCGTATCATGGGCTGCACAAACTCAATACAAAATATCAATATTACATGTCCATAGGCAGTCCATAGGCGTCGAGCATGTCGAGGTCATCGGTGATGCGACTCATACGTTTTTCCTCTACGAAAATCGCTAAACGCAGCTAAAGAAGTTTTCTATTATAAAATTAAGCGCGCTTCAAACCAATTGTATTTCTATAAGTACACATTGTTTATTTAAAAATTGTCGTTGTTTTGTTTACGTATTCTTACCTATATATTATACCTATTTATAATAAGATAAATCACGTATGTATATATTTAAATATATTGTCGAACTTGGCTTTGTAAGCTTTAAATAAATCGCGTTCTCTCAATTTTTATATTTTGTGTTAAGGAATTATCAGTTTTTACAGATTGTCAATAATACTTTTAGATATATTATAACTAGTACTAGAAATTAAAATTTCTATTACGTATAAATACGTCATTTTGAAAATGTTAGGATATCATAATAATCAATTTGTAGATATCTACAAGAAAATGTTATAAAAACAATTGTTTTAACGAATTTTGATAACATTTTGTATATTGAAAGCGTTACCTCGTGATTGACAGAATTTATGAATTATTAATAACGCTCTTAAAATATTCTAATTCTGAACCGTTTTCTGTTACACGTTTTATATGGGACGCGTGCTATTTCAAAATTCGCAGTCTATAAACATTATCAGGAACAGTTTTAGAAATCATAAAATAAAATATATTGTATTTTTATTGAAACATAATAACGAATCGTAAATAACTACTGAATAAAAGACGTGTGAGGAGTCCCGGCCAGTTCTAGTTTTAAAATGATATCCATGTGTACTTCAAACTTTTAAAGTTATCCTTCCCTGTTAATAAAAAAAACTTGACAAATTATATACCAAAACCTTCCTCATGAGTCTCTTTATCTGCTGGTGAAAAGCACATGAGAATGCGTTCAGTAGTTTTTGAGTTTGTAGCGAACAGACAGACAGACATAGCAGAGGACTTCGTTTAATAATATGTAGTAATGATACAGATGATATATATACACAAATATATATGTATATTACTGGCGACCACATACAAGTTCCCGTTAAGTTACAAAATAAAACAAAATAACATTAAAATATAACCTAGGGTCACTTAACATACCATAAAAACCTTCGCAATGACATCATGGTTTCATGGTGATCTCTTAAAACGGTACATAAATTATATTTGTTGCATATTGTTAGTAATACGATATATGCAGAATCAAATAACTAATATAAATAAATATATGATATACATAAATTTATATTTTTAGCTTATAACAAAAATATTGCAAACTAAAACAAAGTGAACTATTGTTTGCATGATAAATCCATTTAAGTTTTACTCTCTTAATAAAGCTAGTTTCAGAGAATTTCGTAGTCGTCTCGACTCTCGTAGTAATGTGCTACGCTTTTGTAGCGATACTTATAGTGTAGCGTATTCAAAGAGAATATACCTCCTTGATCTCGAGTTATTCTAGTCAAATATTTACTGACGACTTTTGCGAGAACGTCGGGAATTATCTATGAATGCCACAATAGAGGTTGTGTCATTATTACATGAAAGTCCCAAATGGTTAGTATAGCGTCTATGTATCTTACTTTATGTAACTTCCATTTTATTTATAAATAATATTATGCGATATTATGTATAACTGTATTCGCAATTCTCATGCAACTCTAACGAAATATATGTTATACGATAATATATCAATGACACATATAAATAATATTGTATGGGATATTCCACGTGAAGCGGACACATAAAAAATGTTGATGTTCCGATTTTAGTAATATTTAATGATGTTATAGGTATATCCTCCAGAGAGATAAAAAGTATTTTACAGTATAAGGTCTGATTAACGAGATAGTGGGCGTTAATGCTTAACTGGCAGATATTCGTTACTTCGAATACCATTAGCCAGTTTTAAATAGTAACAATATAAAAAAAAAATTACAAAAAAAAATAAACCGCATCTGATGTGAAAAACTTATAAAGCACTAAAAAGCGAAAAATAACTGAATGATTAAATAAAAAATATTGATATTTGCACTACCTAATTATATATTTGAAGTCGATGCCAACTTAAATTCATATCACCGACATACAAAGTTTGAGTCCACTCTCGTGTCCCATGATGTATATCTGAATAGTATACATATTTTATTACCTGCAACAACTTTGAAATATAGGTTGGTATCGACTTCAAATATATAATTAGGTAGTGCAAATATCAATATTTTTTATTTAATTCAGATATTTTTCGCTTTTTAGTGCCTTATTAGTTTTTCACATCGAAGGCGGTTTATATTTTTTTTGTAATTTTTTTTTATTTCTCCATTTTTAGTGTCCATAAATATATCGTTTAGGTATAATATATAGGTTTCTAATGGGTATAATAAATCGGTTCCAATTTCACGAAAATACGTAGAGACGAAGTGGGTGAAAATTAAATAAACGATAATTCACCCCCTTAGGGGTTGAATATTTTCTTCAAATTTATATGGGACCACCTCTAAATATAACCAATTCAAATAAAAAAAGAATTCCGTTCATAATTGACGGAAATATCAATTAACATACATAAAAAAAAATACATACAACCGTACGTAACCTCCTCCTTTTTCGAAGTCGGTAAAAAAATAGGAACTCCATCAGTTACAAGTGTCGAAGCGTTGCGGCCGCCGTGGCGCCGCGCCCCGTATCACGCCTATTGCCAGCTGACGTGAGGTTACAGACACTTTCAAAAGAATATATTGCTCGCCTAATTTCCTATACTAATTTGATCGTATCTCTATATAGGTACTTCAAAATAAAATAACATGGTTATATTTCGTTAACTATTATACAATCTTCACTGTTATTCGTGCATTATAACATAATACCTTTATCAGCAATCAGAATGAAGATATGATATTTTTTGTACCTGGTATTATTACAGAGGAGTCTATTACTTGGGAGACGTAGCTAGCGGCACACTAAAATATAATTGATACAAAATGGCCGCCGTTTGTTAATAGTACCGTGAAAGTTCTTGCTGTCTTAACAAAATTAAGTTATTAATATCAAATACAGTTTTTATTTATTTTATGAATCAAAAATGGAAATATTTTATATTAAAATTATTTAGTTATTTGTAGTACAATTTTAACACGTGATGAGCAATGTTTGCTCGGACACGATTATTTTTATTTTAACGTATGTTATTTTCATTTTATCGTTATTTTGTTTACTTTCAGATCTGTAATCTATTCTAACTTAGTGTTTCGTAGGTCTCTGATAGGCTTCATCAATAATGTAAATTTGTTTAGGGGTGTAATTATCATACGAGTATTTAAATATTCGTTATCACTTGTTACAGTGAATACTTATCGATACAAATCTGTACATAATATATAAAAGAACAACCGTAATATCGAGCAGTTGTAGAAATGACCTAATTCATTTTTACAGTGTAAAAATAAACTTAGGAAATGTTCACCATAAAACTTCGTCCATAAAATATGCAGTGCCAAAGTAAAAGGCATCATAAAGGGGTCGCAATCTCCATTCGACTCGAGATTGAACGACTCCTGAGTTGGTTCTAACAGTGTAGTTAACTTATAAAACTCTTATTAAAGTAAGACCACCGTGTAGTGGCAGTTATGTCGCTTGTGTATTATTACCTACATTACTTTAAATGTGATATTAGTAAGTTAATTTTTTTAAGCAAAACTTGTTCTCTATCGTCTGTACAATTTATATTTTTAATGTAACTCCTTTCTTATACCTTATACAGACCTATATAATTCTTTTTTTTTCATCTTATCAATAACGAGAGAAAAATGACAAATTTTGATAAGGGTAAAGTGCCAAGATACTGGGAATCCTAATTTGGTGGCAAGATGCTTATAAATAGTGTGCTGTTTCCAAAAATTGTATATTTTGAAACGTGAAAATAAGTTGTACAAAATTTTGTATAGATATTTACATAAAACTGTCTCGCACAATGCATCTTGTGATATTAGGTATATCGTGTTTCAAGTCATATAGTCCAGGATCCAGGGTCCATTTTTGCACTTGATTACTATCAAGCTAATTTTCCGTGAGTAGCTTCGTTTCGATGAGACGCCCAACAATTTCCTGTACGAAAATATGTATTATGTATATATATATATATGTAATAACAAACCATGTATGATAAAAAAAATCACTAAATAATAATACTTATAAACTCGATCGATTACTGGGATGTTTTCCGAAGTAATGGTAGTTTTTTAACGTTTTAACTGCCTTCGCGGTGCTAAAATTGAGCAATGTATTTTTGATTTCGATTGTTTTGAAAACAATATAACATTATTTTTTTTTATGTCATAGCAGGCAAGCGAACAGGTCGGTCACCTGATGTTAAGTGATCACCACAGTCCATAGACACTAACAACACCAGGGGAGTCAAAAGTGCGTTGCCAGCCTGTGGTTGGGGGGAGGAGGGGGGAGGGGGAGGAGTGATGGGCCCCCGGCGCTCTCACTGACCGAACGAAACGCAACGATGCAAGCACTGTTACTTCTCGTCGGTTTTCTATGAGAGGGTGGTACTACCGTGGGCGAGCCGACCCATTCATGCTGAAGTCAGTAGTAACTTCAGCGTGGCTCTACCACCTTCAATAATAAATATTAAGTAAAGCACAAAGTTAAGAACTACTATGTATTTCTTATATATTTTCGGTATGCTGGAAAACCAAAATTACGTGAAATATTTAAAAGAGGCTATGGTACGGGTCGCAGAAATATTCATACGTAACATTCGGAGTAACTAGTGGCGCTATTCGTACTAAAATAATTGTGTAGAGTAAGCGAGTTAGACATCTTCTCACTTGTGCAAACAAAAGCAATGAGATTTCTTTTGTTTATTGTGAAGTTGACAATATCTTAACAAGTAAAATCTTTGTTTGATGTTTGATATTAAAGCACTATTAGAATGTTTACAATACGAAATTACCATTCTATAGGTGAAAGTTTCACGAAAAATATTTTACATAAAATATTTTTCAACATTAATAAAAAGTTTGTTGGATATGTTAGCGAAGGCATTTGTCAGGCAATTTCTTTCAACACGAGGTTTCCATTTGTTCCTTTGAGTATTTTCAAGATTGACACAAAGAGTTTTTATTTTTATTTTTTACAAACGTTTCTAGTTGTTCTGCGTTCGTAAACTGATGTCCATGATTGAAATCTACATTTGTATGGCTATTCAATTTATGACAAATTAGTCTATCGCAGTTCTTTTTATGGTTATGAGAATTTATAAATTATAAAATCTACAGCTAGGAAGGGATATAACTGGAAGTGAATATTTATTGAAAGGCAACTGATATTTAACTGAGATTAAATATAGAAACTTTAGCGTGGGTTTGTATTTTATTTCCCGATAAAACGCCTTCAACACAACGATAATAAAAAAAACAAGCAAAAGAAAATTATATATTCTGTACTATGTCAAAGACGACAGAACATCCAGAATGTAACGTCATTCCGAGTACCGCGAGTAGCCACGGACGTCGCTAATTGGCTGTTCAGGAAATCATGCGATCTATGGTGCGTTCAGAAATGCATCGTGCTACAACACCAATTTTATCTTGTTTTAACTCTAATAAACTATAAATAAAAGAAGGATCCAAGTTAATTAAAATATTACCCGCGCTAATATTATAAATACGAATGTAAGTTTATTTGTTACGGTTTCACACCTTATCTGCTAATTCGTTAATATTATAAATGCGAATGTAAGTTTATTTGTTAAGTTTCACACATTATCTGCTAATTCGTTAATATTATAAATGCGACTGTAAGTTTATTTTGTTACGGTTTCACACCTTATCTGCTAATTCGTTAATATTATAAATGCGAATGTAAGTTTGTTTGTTACGGTTTCACACTTTAGCTGTTAAATTGATTGTCATGAAATGTTATATAGATGTTGTCAGGGATACAAAAAAGACAAGAAAGTACTTGTCACCCAGAAAACAATGTATTATGTCCGATGGATAGGTTAGATCAGCATTAACGCAAGCGGAGTCTTGGAGTATGTTATAATTGGTATTAGAATAACAATATTTTTAATTTTTGACATTCGTAGATAACATAATAACGAGTATCGACGATATCGATCACCTTTTTATTGTGTCCCAAAAATAAAGTTTTTAGAACGTTGTCACTAGGCTTAAAATGAATATCACAGGTATGGATGTGTATGTAGTACTTTCTTTACCATTATTTATATATTTATTTTAGTTTATACTTCTAAGTTGTAAGTACATATAAGTGTATGATGGAACTAGAACGGCATTTTAGTGATAAATCTCCCTAAATAAAATTAAAACTATTAATAGTTGATATATTGTGTAACGCTAAACAAATCACTAATTCTATCCAAAATGATGAATATTATAAATAATTATATCGATTTAAATAAATGTCTCCATCAATAGTGATAAATACAGTGTCATACACTTAAAATCGTTCATTGTAATGGAAACATTCTTATAACTTAATTTTTTTTTCAATTTCGACGGTTTACTTTAAAACCCATGCATTGGTATACTTTTTTGTACAGCAATAGCCATTTTCTATTACGAAGAAATACGTTCATAAGTTAGACGTCAGGAAATATGTACAGTAAGATTTATCAGTTTTATTGTTTATGTTATCAGTTTACCAAAGGTGCTCACTGAATTTGTGAAATGTTGAAATTTCTAAGACATTCGCGGGCGACGACAGTCGCCTTGTGTTAGTTATTGGTAATCGCCAAGAATACGTACCACATTATTTTTGGATTGCAATATCTTTAAGAAATTTTGTTTTCAGTTAGTATACATACCAAGCACCTATCTTATGGTCAGTAAAAATAAATAATAGTTGCATAAATGCAGTTAAATAAACATGCGATGCGTCACTGTTAATATCAGCACCTCCAGATATCAGTATTTTTATCATTTTTTTGTCACTTTTTACAAAAATATACATTTATTTCTAATTTACACTATTCTTAATCCAAATTTATTATATTTTATTTTCTGTTTTTTAGTTGGATTTTTTATGAAAGCGGGTTTTTTTAGTTTTTTAAACTATTATTTATTTTTCATTTTTTAGTTAAAATTTTTTATTTTTTTTTTCGGATTATTACATTACATTACATTGTCATCGACCTTTGACAGGTGTGCAAAGTTTGAATTAAATCTGATCGTTCAAAGTAGGACAAAATCGAGCTCAAAGGGGTCGGTTACAAACATACATACATACAGGTAAAGCTAATAAAAGCGTGATAAAAAGCGTTATGTATTTACGTTTTGTTCGATACGTTCCATAGAATAGAGAGAATAGAACAGTGATGTTGAAACTCTTTATAACGAAAAAAATATATTAAGTCGCTTAAATTTAATTCTAGAAAGTTTACACTGTATTTATATATCCAATGAGTCCGACAGAGCTAAGTGCATATGTAAATTTCTTAAATATGCATATATTTCATCAACTGACTATAGAGCAATTAAATATTATCAAAAGAAGTGGATTGTTTTTCCAGTCTTAACAAGGAACAATTAAGTAGCCCTAATTTATGAGCCGCCCAAATTTTGTTCGTGTATTTTTTTGCACTTTTAATTACAGTAAGAGATCACTAGTAATTATCTTTAAGATTATTTAATTAATTGGACATGGTGATAGAGGTTTTTCTAAAATTCTCCTATCTAATATTCTTGTACCACGCTCATGTTGAAAATCTATCGCCTATTATCTATGGGTATATTCCATCTGCTATATCACTTCTAAGCCTAGACTACATAGTAATTTAACATTACTTAAAATTGTGGTCAACCCCTAAAATCTACAAAGTATAAAAAAGCTTTTAGGATATATTAAACACTAGCTGTTCCCGCGACTTCGTCCGCTTGGAATAGTTACTTTGAGCTAACGCTAACACGCAGCGAAAGCTCTCAAATGGAAAAAAAATGATATTGAAAAATTCTTCATTGGTGTTCCGCTCCTATTGGTCTTTGCGTGATGACATATAGCCTAGCCTTCCTCGGTATATGAGCTATCTACCACTGAAAGAATTTTCAGTCAAATCGAACCAGTAGTTCCTGAGATTAGCGTGTTCAACTAAGCAATCAAACTAGCTTTGTAATATTAAATAGTTGGTCTAGATTACTGAGACACCTGATTTAATCATACAATAACGATGTTGTGTATCAAGATATGCAACTAACTTTAATTCTATGCAACAATATTATTTTATTTTTTATTATTCTATTACATTTCAAAGTAGAAAAAGATTCTAAATATATATATTCAAGTTTCACAAAGTATTATTTTATTTTTTTAAAAATCTTTATAAAGTATTAATACATCAAAAAACTTTCTATAATTATTGCCTCATTCAAAATCACTTCCACAAAGAGCAAGTGTTGTCCTCTTCATAAACAATTTACCTCGGATAAAGCGATGTTTTCTACAAATCCATCAACCCTTTTCCACGAAGATTTCTCAACGACAGGGAGTTTTGTTCCGAACTTTTAGCTTCGAATAAATTTCTGTGACGGACAGTTAGACAGATGGACGACAAAGCGGAATTAATGAGGAATCAACGTTTTAAGGTAACTGTTCTCAGATTACAGAGCTCTTAATAGCGTACACGTATTTCGCAAAAGTAACGCGATGGCAAGATTGATTAAATGTCGTCTTTAAAGTGGCAAATTTATTTGTTGTACTAATTTATATTAAGCAACGATAGAGCTGCTTCTGCTATACTCAATATCTATAACTTCTAACAAGTAATCTCGTAGTTGCATGCTTTAGTTTACATCATGACTGATACATGACCACTAATTTGATTTTGCGATATTTACCCATTTTTTCTATAGCTTTGCTCTTGCGAAGTACATTTCGATATAAAATTGTCATTATTTTGAGCCCTGACTGGACAAGATCTCACAGTCGACCTCGTTACAAACGGTGAGGTAAATTGACCCCATTGAAGAATTGCTTGAGCATTATAGTGAATTTACTTAAATGGAAGTATTGGACAGAAACCCCTATTATGCGATATTAAATATTCGTTGTTATGAAAAATCCTCGATTATTATTGGTTTTAACATTTTGCGTTAATTTTGTTAAAAAGAATGAACATAAATGATTCACGTTTGTAGTTTTTGGAAAAAATTATTGAACTGAATTGTGATGAATATAATAAAAAATAAATGTAACTAATTGTGATACTTGTCATAATCAAAAATAAGATATTATTTCCCTTATCAGTTTGAACGCCATTATATCTGAAACTGTCGATCAGTTTAAAACAATATTTTCTCTCTTATTGTGGTGGATGTTTTTTATATTTATTTATTTGGAAACAGCGCACATTTCTTTAAATAAAATGACGTATAGTGTGTCACAAACAAAACAAAAACATCATTACTCAATTGCAACAAAGTTATACATAATAATATTTATAAAAATAAATGAAATCTATACTATAATAAAACTGTAGCAAGGTCAAATCTGTACATTAAATATTTTTTGAAAATTTTTATCGGGGTAGACTTTGTTATCGATATAGAAGCCAAAAATAATCTTTTTACAATTTTTGTCTGTCTGTCTGTTTGTCCCTGTGAACACGCATCACTCTGAAAGTACTGAACCGATTTTGACGAAACTTGGCACAGTGATAACTAATATTATGAGATTACATCTAGAATACTTTTTATCTCATAAAACGCAAGGGATTCTCCAGGATCTGCCTGTTTGTCTGTCCCTTTGAACACGTACCACTCTGAAAGTACTGAACCAATTTTGACGAAATTTGGCACAGTGATAACTAATATTACAAGGTTACATCTAGAATACTTTTTATCTCATAAAACGCAAGGGATTCTCCAGGATAACGGACGAAAGTCAAAAATTTGTAGTTAATGAAATTTTTGACGGATTTTGGTAAATTTTCATTGTGCTATATATAGCAGACAGATTAGCTAAAAAGATAAGCTATATTTCCCTAAGCTACTTTAAAAAAAATACCAAAAAAAAAGATCGCCGGGATTCGAACCGTCTGCTCCGGCGGACCATATAATGTCCAGTACGTTATAACTGAGTGACGGCTGGCTATATGACATTTCTATGCGTAATTATCAACCTCATATGAAAAAGTATGTGTAAACGAAACTGTCACTTATATGTTGTTACATTTATTTTATTGTATAAAAAAATGTTTGCTAAACAAAGGTGACAAGATTTTTCCTAAAACATAAACCTAGATAATAGTTACATTGCATTGTAGAAGATGAATCTCAACTAGAGTTCTATCAGTACGTGTGTTGTTTCGATATTTGATAAAATTAGTTTTCTAAATGTTGTTGAGTCTTGAAGTAGTTGGGTTCAGGTTTGTGAATCTAAGATTAAAATAAATCAGTTGAGGTGTATGCAGTTATTTTTTTTTCTCGAACTGACCACGCTATTGAACTAGCAAGGTCTTAACAGCTTCACCGGACTACTGTTTGCAGTTACTATGTTGTATTTATACTAATATTATAATGAGTGGTAAAGTTTTGTTTTCGAGGAATGATTGGTACCTACTACTGGTCCGATTTCAAAAATTCTTTCACTGTTAGAAAGGTATATTATCCCAAGTTCAGTATCTCAGTAAAAAAGGTGGTTTGTATGTCAAAAGTAAAATAAATGTGACCAAATTAAAATTGAATGCAGATTTCACGTATACTTTACAAATTCTTATAAAACAAACAACTAAAACAAAATGGAAATTTAATGTAGATAAAGTTCAACTTTTACAGTATGTTACGTGATGAAGTTACAAGGGGTACTGGGAAGACATTTATCGGCAATATATGTAAGTTAGTTTTGATCTTCACTTTGATGACACTACTTTAGGTAATGCTGCGAACAGATTCTAGGCTTATTTTAAAAGATTTCTCACATACCAACTGGGTATATGTTTGAATGAGTCCCTGGATAGTTTGGATTCACGATTGGAAGTGCTGGATAACGCTGCAATAGGGTTTTAGGTTTTTTAAGATTATTTGTGTTTAAAAATACAATTGAAACCGGTAATAACCGATTTGGTGCAGACGAAGTTGCACGTGTCAGCTAGTACATAATATATCCTTTACTGACGTTTATGCATGTATTTGTGAGTGAATGTACAACTATGTGTTCATTATATAATTTTTTAGAATACTTTTACCGCGATGCAATTTAATGAGTTTACGTCTAAATTTATTCTGTGAGTATTTCGTATACACTATTATAATACTGGGTAACCCGACGCAGTACTGAATTTTGGGCATAGGTGCCTTTAACATGTGGTAGAGTAAGCAGTGGTGCTTTGCGTATGTAGTATGCTGGCATTCGTAGTGAATAGTGATACAAAAGCTAAAAGATCGGGACAATCAATATAAGTTGACAGTATAACGTGCTAAAACATCATGTAATGTTGGCGATACTGAACTTCTAAGGGTTCTACATAAAAATAACTACATTAGCTTCTCTTTCACATCTATTGACACTCCCAACTATAATTGTATATTTTTCTATACAGCTTCTTCATTCATCAAACAAATGAGCTGCACGAACTCAATACGAAATGATATGTTCTCAATAAAATATTCGATGTATACAGGCTTTTATATTACGCGTAGCTAGTTTGACGTAAGCCGCGCAAGCGCTATACGGTCGGTCATGCTTGCTAGCGTGTCATGACGTGAAATTATTGATTTATCTCCTGCCAATACCACTCAACGCGCCTAAAGAAGTTTTCACTTCAAAACCACGTGCGTAGCCGCGGGTAACTGCCAGTTTGATATTAATTTAAAATGGAATATTCTTCATTATGGTTATCTAGTTGCGTTGAAGTAATTAATCTCTTTAGGAAAAATGCTTTCTAGATTTTTTCCATACTAAGCCGTTAATTGCTCTTCAATGAAGGGATCAATTGAAATTAATTCTTGGGCTTTAAAAAGCGAAATTTATTACGAATCTTTTCGTTATAAGGATTTAAATTCCATGTGTCTAATTTTGTGTGATAATGTTGAGGCGACAGGGGTTTCAGGAAATTATAATTTAGTACGGTCTAGGATTATTTAATATTACTAAAGATTTATGTTCCTTGATATATTACTCTGATATGCGCTAATATTATGTGTTTTTGTGGTACTGACATTTTCAGTGTAGGAGTACCTAGCTACAGTCAACTAAATGTTTTTGAGTAAAAAATTTATAAAATATTTTGTAACATTCTATATTGATCATTGTTCAAAGACGTGGAACAGTATCCCAGTCACCGTGCTCCCCGTTTCCTAAAACATTTGGTACCTTTAAACAGATCGTAAGTTGAGCAATTTAGAAAAAAGATATAAAAGTGATAGATTGATGGTATTTGTCGTCAGTGACCATCGTTTTTGGTATTGCACATTACCAGAAGTTTGATAAATAAGATAAGTTAAAATTAAGTAACTTGTACCTGTGTGTTTCTTAGACAGACACATGTAATGATATGCAAATTGAAGTCCTATTTGGATTAACAATAGATGAAACTTCACTTATACAAGTTATTACTATTAGGTAATACTTATTGTCCCGAACTTTTTGCTTCTGCATCATTATGAGTGCCAGCATACTGTATACACAAAACACCACTAATTGCTGTATATACTAAATCCAACTATGTCTAGAGTATCTTTTCCAAATAATTATTAAAATACTGAGGATATATTTAAAGCATAAGAACTAAATAAAAATCGAGTTCCAAGCTGTCACGCTTTTGAAGTTTAAATACATATACCTATTGTATTATTTATAATCTATTCCCCCTTTAAAATAAATGTAAAGTCTACATATAGAAATAGTAGAGAACTAATTCACTAGAACAAACTAATAATATGTGAAAACGCTTTGATACAGGCAACCAAAGTATGAGACATGAATGTAGAAATGAGGCGTGTTTCTTACTTCGGAGACAAATAATTAACTAGAAGAGACATTCCATTTTATTTCTGCTTTTGTGTAGCCTTGGCACCGTACCTGGGCCTAACTGTTCTGGGATAAAGAAAGTCTGGGTAAACAAACTCATTAAATCCATTCTAGCAGAAATCAAAATTTCGCTGTTTGCATAAAAACATACTGTAAAATCACGAAAGCTTTACAAGGTTTGTTAATAACTTAGTTACATAGTTTTCGACGCCTAAAATTTTATAGATTAAATATCAATACCAATGAATGAAGACATAATGGTATGTCAGTGTTATGGACAGCGAGGTCGGACATAAAAAACGAATGCTATAATTCTTAGATTCGAACAAAAGTTTATCTATACGTCGTCTCTTCAAAATTATCGGATTAGTCTGTAGTTTACAGTTAAAACTAGCAGATCCGGCGGACATTGTCTTGCTCCGAATATAAAAATAACCTTGACAAATTATATACTTCAACTTTCCTCATGAATCACTTTATCTACTGGTGAAAACCGCATAAAAATCCGTTCGGTAGTTTTTGAGTTTATCGCGAATACACAGATAGACAGAGTAGAGGACTTTGTTTTATAATTCATTAAGTATTACGTAATAAAGTACCCTTTATTAAGTTGTATACGTTAAGTATTCAAATTCCCGGTATTTATTTTAATAATTGGTTTTGGTCGTGGTATGTTGGGCATTGTAGTAGCGTAAATCCCATTACGCGCTCAATTAACCTATCTGATGTAAGGCGTCATGAACTAGATTACGTACCGTACTAATAATGTTCCTATATAATATTTTTTATTCACAAAAATGTGTAAAACGCTAATATATTTATATAAAATGTTATAAAGAACGTTTTATTATTAACACAGTTAATAATTCAATTATTTTATTATTTCCTATATAAATAAAATTCAATTACCAATCGTATGGAAGGCCTTCAGAACAGCTGCATATATTTGCATAATTTTTATTTTGTTGTGCTTTTAATTGTCAGGACAAAGTTTATATAACAGAACATATTTGAAAAATTGTACGGAAATGTGAAAAATTCGGATTAAAAATCTCCATACAAAAAAGTGCACTGGAAAGATCTCTAAAAATATTGATAGATGGATGTTAATTTATTTTATTGTATAGAAAAAATGTGGTATAATTTTGTACTTTACTATCCGGTACGAAGCCAGGCGAGCACCTAGTTTTTAATAAAACCTGTTGTCGTGTGTGTTGTCGGTGCAATCCGTTTTACAATATAAACTGTATATAAAATACGAATAAACAACTACTTCTTTTATCATTGTAATATTCTCTTTTAGAATAGAAAATGCGTTGGAGTAATCTTCCCGCATACAAATGGTCTAATAAAACGGATTTTAGCCTGTATATTGCGTCATTAGAACTGTCGTTAGACTCACATATTACTGTATTATCAGTGATCTTGTTTTTTTTTAATACGCTGTTACTAGTCCATACACTATCATTATATACAGATAAGATTTAATTATTTGTTTGTAATCGATAAAAACTCAGAAAATATTCGGGCCGATTTAAAAAATATTTCGCCAAAAAAAAGGTCAATTTTAACGCGAAATATGAGTTGTGTTTTATTTATAAAGTCTAAATTAAGGTGAGCGAAGCCGCGAGGATGAGTGAGCTGGCTTAGTTAGATACGGATATCTTATACTTATTATTTTCATCAATGATTTGTCTAAATTGACACTGCCATATAATGATATGATTAAATGAAATGAAGAAACATTTATATCTTATTTTTCTTAAAATACAATAGCTACAATAATATACCAAATAAATAAAACCGCAAATAATAATAAAAATAACACGAAACTTTTTTGATATGCAGTGTTGTAATACAAATTTGGTCATTCAAATAAATATTCCTCTGGGCGACAATATTTGCTCACTTAACTATCTTCTCATAGCTCATTTTCCATTATAAATCGTGGTTAATTTGTAAATAAGATTATAAATTTATCTTTACTCTTGAGGTTTCTCCTTTATGAGAACCAAATTAAAACTGAAAAAAACCGGGATTTTTTAAATATTCTTTATTTTACGTACCATCATCGCCATATTGACGTTGCAAGAAATTTAACTTTTATATTAGTTAATTTAATCACGGATTTCAATAAATACATTATATTTAATGTTTTTGATTTTAGTTTTTTCTACGGACGAAGCAAACCGGAGCATAACAAGAAGGTTGTCGATTCATCGAAAATATTACTTTTCCCACAGAACATACTATTACAATCGGGCATCAAATAGTATCCTGGTTGTGTTTAAACTTATTTATTGAACTATGTATTTCTTTATTTATTGTTTTGTTTTTTGTTAAACGATGATTATATTGTAATAAAATGAGCAACATTTCATTATTTGTGTGAAGTTTAAATTGATGATTTAAATGAAGTTTAAATGTCATCACTACATATTAAAAACAAAGTCCTCTGCCACGTCTGTCTGTCTATTCGCGATAAACTTACAAACAACTCAACGGATTTTTACGCGGTTTTCACCAGTATATAAAGTGATTCATGAAGGTTTAAGTATACAATTTATCAAGGTTTTTTTATTATCAGGGCTGGAAAAGACTATAAGAATGACTCATGAATTCACAATCAGAAATAACGTGGACATGAAAATGAAAGTCAATAAAAATGGGGTGTTGGATTGACATATAATCGTGTTTTATTTTGACAGCAAATCCATAATGCTGCCAAGTCTGTTCTCGTCGGTGTAATACGTAAATGGAATTTCCTATTGCCACGTTACCGTTAACATCTTAGGAGCTGTCAATTCAATTTCTTTTGAAATATTTTAACTCATTTCTTTGTGCATATCGCTTTGTGTTAGTAGACTGCGATGTTTTTGGGTCGTCGGACGTATTTTAATAATGAAGGAATGTACGTCACTTTGTTACGTGTATCAGTAGCCATAACAGGTGTCCATAGGGTATATATATATAGATTAACTACAAACACCTGACATAGATAATATTTTATTTGTAATTTAATCAATTAAAAATAATATACGACGGTATAATATAATGTATATTAATACGTTCATTAGGATATTATGGTTATTAAAATTGTATATTCACTGCTTGAATGATTAAATTTTGTTTTATTTTTCTTTGATGTTAAACAAACATATGCCGATGTTATAACGCGCAAAACTTAGATGGAACTGACTCTTGTGGAGAGATTACAATAGAGTATATGAAAACATTTTTCAAATAATATACACATATTTTTCTACGATTTATTTTATGCTAATCATTTAGATACCAAGACAGACAAATTGGTCATAATTTAACGGGCCATAAATCTGCTCATTAATTAACAAAAACAATAAAATCAGCACTCCTCAACCCGTGGTATAATTTAATAAATGCCTATAAAATTGTAATTCGATTAAAAGGCATTTTTATAATCAAATCGAATTTAATATTTATTTTTATGCATTATAAAGGAGTCAACAAAACCCACTTACTCTCCCATCTTACTAAATGACATACTTTATTTATTCAAATAAAGATTAGTAACCCTAAATATATTTTTTTGAACTGACTACGCCATTGGCCTGACGAGCCTTCACTGCTTCATCGAACTACAAGTACACATATATACGCGTTACTAATAATACTTTATACTGTTTATAAAAGGTAATTTAATAAGAATATATTATAATAATAATATGACAGTAATATTAAGTAATGAAGGTACTAAGAGTAGTTAAATTTTCACTAAGTTCTCCAAAAGTTGTTTGACAAAAAATCTTTGCAGGGTTGTTAAAAATGAAAAAAACAAAGTTTCACCAAATTATATACTTTAACTATATTCATTTCAAATTTATAATACATTATTATGTATTGTATCAAATTCTTAGTCCTTGTGGCTGATTTAGGATGTCAACTTGATTTATATCCTTTTTTAAAGTTGATGGCGTTACTGTGATGGGATATAAAGAATGTCGAATAACATCATACGACTTGAGACACCCAAGCCAACCTCACCTGCACGTGGTGCACCCTGCTGAATAACGAACGAGGCAATGGCGACAGCGGGGTGATAGGGTTTTACAGCCTGACTGGGTCGCAACCACCATGTATATGGCGAAGAAGCCCGTCATAGTGACTCGCTTCTGTGGGTCGCGTTTCGGGATCAGCCTGTGCATATCCAGCTTTTCGCAGGCCGGCATGACAGCGGCGACCGGCGATGGATAGTGTGTTACTCGGTAGTCGCCATTGTTTTTGGATTGTACTGTGCTTACACCATCAGGCATAGTGCAGTCATTTTGCCGTGCTACAATAAAAAAAAATTCAAATGTACAATCTTGCCAGTAGCTCTATTTCCATAGAACGGAAGATGATTATAATGTTTTAATATCCTATCTACGAAGACCGATAGTCGTCGAGAAGTTCGATTCCTCCATAACGAAGTGATATGATAGCGAAGGATCTATCCGAACTTTATCAGAGGGATACCGTTCTAGATTGAAGAAAGTGGCAAGCATTTGTTTTGGTGTCTATAACTTCTCTCTAGGGTAATTCCTCAGTGGCAGCTGGAGTGTACTCAGTCTGTCTCCTTATTAGGCAGGAGCCCGGCGGCCGCCATCCGGCGGGCGGCCTGTTGGGGCGGCTATCCAAGGTTGAGTAGCTCGAACGATACCTAGCCGCCCCAATAAATACGGTCTCTCAGTGAATCGTGGGGTTTCAGCCCGTGCGTGTCGGACATAACCCACTCTCTCCCCCGGGAGGGTGGGTATCCATAAAGGATTTCCCTACGTTAATAAAAAAAAGGGTAATGCCTCAGTATACCTGCCTTACTATTAGTCACTAATACATTATTAATTTTCTGTCTATAGATAAATATGAGAAAGTGGAAAAATGACTTCATTGTATTATTAAACAAAAAAAATATATTACCCCAGTCAATAGTACCACGATATTGAATTAATAATACACAATTTATACTTAATGAAAGGCTCTTTCACAAGAATAAGTATAAGTACAGATTTGTCTATAAAAATTCACTTAGGCCTGTTTGCAACAAAAGGTTTCGGTGCGTTTATGAGATCATAACTAAAATTGTCTTATTGATGACTCCTTCATTTCAAAGGCGGAGAACCATGCTGAACGAATATATTGTATCTAGATATTCTTTTTACTTAAGTATTGATAGTTAGATCTTAATCTATTATTTGGGTTACGTACAATGGCTAAGTTATTAAGGAGATTGCTAATTAAATTCGTTAAATTCGAGAGCAACGGATAACCCACCTCCATTCCCCCTCCGCACTCCCCCTACCCTACACACAGGATGGCAACGCACTTGCGACTCTCCTGGTATTGCAAGTGTCTATGGACGGTGGTGATCACTTAACATCAGGTAACCCACCTGCTCGTTAAAAAAAATAACGTCCTTTAAATTTAATCATGATATTTATTTATTTATTATAGCTTTATGTACAGAGAGAAGGTACCTCGCATATTCCTACCACCTCGTAGATTCTTACCATTTTACAGATCACTAACAGTTCGCAGAGTTCCATAACACCGTGACCTCACGGTAAAGTATGGTCTAGGAACACAAACCGAAATCTATTGACCTTAATTACTTTGGTAGGTCAAATTACAACAATCCCAGTTCAATATTTTACAAAAAGAAAAAAAAACGAATAAAAGCCACATTCAGCAATATTTTAGCTCTGAGGTTTTGAACAATTTGCTTCATCACTCGGAATAATGGGCGCGGACAGGCTTTCAGCTTTTATCCGAGTCCGCTGCCGCGACCGGCTACGGCTCGCGCGTGTGAATTCAACTTATATGTAGACGTGAGAGCTTTTTGTATACAAACTTTAATTAATAATGCCGTGTATATGTTATTCGGAATTCTGTTAAAGCAATATTAAATGCATTTATTCGAATACCGAACTGCATGTAAATATAAAACCTAAGTGTTTTTGTCATGATAACGGTTTTTGTGCTATTAATTTTACAATTTATATTATTGTTAGATGTTTTATATTGGAATGTTTAAATTTAATACGGACAAAGTCATAAGCGATTTTTATTGTAATATAAAATAGATAAAAATAATAAATAAGTTGTGATAGATAATTCTATGTCCGCAGGTTCGAACCCCGGCATGTATCAACGAATTTTTCTGAATTTGCGTACATTTACTAATTTAAATTGGTAACACTATCGGCTGACGGTGAAAGAAAAGCTCATGAGGAAACCTGAATCTGAGAAATGTTCTTGTAGTACTACTGTATGTGGGAAAAATATAGAACTGTGGATTTCTTAAAGTTTGAAATCGCCAACACGTCGTGGGCTGGCGCGGTGATTATGCCCATACCTTCCTTCGGGAAGAGGCCCATGGCTCTGCAGTGGGTCTCTTACAGGTTGATTATAATTATTAATAATGGTATATTACTCGAAACATGTTCGAGACTAGTACTAGTAGAAATGATGTGTATTTTATGATAATAATTTTTATGTATACGAAGAACGTACCTTTTTATCCTTGAATTATTTTTCATAATTTGCAGGTTTGAAGTACTTCGTACTAACATATCCATAGATAGGATTTCTTTATAATATTACTGTAACTCTACCTAAAATCGGATTTTAGTACAATAAAATCTTCCCCATGAAGAAAAGTGTGCCAACCAGTGTGACGAGACAATTATTGTGCTCGCTGCCTGATGTAACAACCGCGCTCCGAGATCAACCATTAAGCAAACGACATGATATGGTACCCATACCCTACCACACCACCGTCATGTACATGGTTTGGACCGTTCATGTCGGGATCACCTTATATATATCTAGCTGCCACGAGCCTTATAGATCGACATGACTGTGGCGACTGGTGACACATTATCTCTTGATCGCTGGTGTTTTTACATTGCACTGTACTTATCATTAAGTACAATATAGTCGCTTTATGTTGCTCCAATTAAAAAAATAAATAAACAGTCAATGCTGTACATAGACCTTTCCTTGAACCGCCACTGGAGCCTATACTCGATCCACTGCATCCAATCAAGTCCAGCTAAACTGCACAGGACGTTGCTTCAACTTGCAGGGGTCATTCCGCACTAAATGTTCCTAAACGCGGCACCCACTTCAGAACTTAGTTATTAGTTAAGAGGAAACACGTTCCACGAGAAATTTCCAGAATAAGTATCAACATAAGTATAACCACGAGTTATCGTACTCAGGCTGAACTATTAAAATAGAACGCGAGAAAGATGACTGCAATTCGGAATGATTTTATTGATTGAAACTGGGATATGTTTTTTTTTTCAAAATACATTTAGGAAGGACTTTGGTGGTGTCTGTATGTTTTTCTTTTTATATATAATTTTCATCAAATTAATTTATCCGATGTGTGATACCAGCGATGTTTTGGGCAATTCTGTATTTTTTATAGATTTGACAAAAAATAGAAGAAATAATGTGTTTAATTCCATTATCAATTTTCTCCATATTGTATGGGTTAAAGACCGCCGGTGTTACCTTTTAATATATATTTTTTTCACTATCATTAACTTTTCGACCGTTGAATACTGCTGGCGTTAACCAAAACCTGGGCAGACGTTGTAGAACTAGTTTACACATTGAAAGTCGCTCTATCCCCTCTTTCTTGAGAAAAATTCGAAGCAAAGCTTTTTTCACACCTTGCTGAGTGAATTTAAATTTCTGAACTAATCATCATGACTGTTCAGGTTTTGGTCATCATCGATAGCACACAATGATGGAACACTAAATAATATACGGGTATAATTTTTAATTGGACAAATATTTATTTTAAAACTAACACAATAGGGGTCTACAGTTTTGCACTTATAAGTATGGCCTATACTTTGAAAGGTCGAATTTTCCGTATTAATTAATTTAACATGGACCAACTAAAACCCATGCTAAAATGTTATCAATTTTACTAAACAAGAATTATCACTGATTATAGTTATTATGAACTAGCTTCTGCTCGCATCGTCGTCAACGTGGATTAGTTACTTTGGGCTAACTAACACGCAGCGGAAGCTCTCAAAGGAAAAAACCCCGATTTTGAAAAATTATTCATTGTTGCTCCGCTCCTATTTGTCTTATATATATATATATAGCCTTAATAGATAGTTAAGCTATCTAACACCGAAATAATATTTCAAATCGTACTGGTAGTTCTTGAGATTAGCGCGTTCAACCATACATACAAACAAACAAACTCTTCAGCTTTATATATTAGTATAGATATAGATTAGAGTGAGAACTGAGACAAGATTAAATATATCGAATAATAATACCTCCCTAATCAATAACGCTATGAATCGCTTCGTTGTCCTTACGTCCTCACGGGCGTTGAAACTGTTATTATCCTCTCGGGATCCATGTGTACACAACGTGATAATATCACACAAAAGTTTTATTAAAATGTGTTGTAGTTTATTTACGTAGAACCGTCTAGACAGGGTTACTTCAATGTGAAATGGCAGATTTCATGCAGAATAAACCCAACGAATCATGCTATTTTTATGTAAATCTGCTTCATTAGCCTTTTAGTGATGAATGTGGGACATAATATATTCCTGGTTTTTAATCAAACGTGCCGTTTCAACGTTTAAAAAGCATGTCGGTAATTTTGCACAAAGAAATTACGAGTGTAACAACCTAACTGTGGTGATAAAAGTATAGTGTTTTTATTGTAAAGATAGAGGAATAAAATAACTATAGATAGCAATAACAGTTATAAGCCAATAATGAATCACGCTGTGGTATTATTATTGTTCGTTACAAACCTAGTTTTGTACAATTTTTATTGAAACTATAGCAGCTTGTATTACCAATCTGCGTCTGCACTGGTTCAAAAAGATCTCGTAATATTCACGGTGTGGATTGGTCAAAAGCGAACCGCGAAGAAAATGTCGCGGTACAAGCAAAATTATCACATAAATTCTTGTATGTTATTCTGCTGTTGTTGAATTCTCCTTTTGAATTCGTTCGATATGTAATCTGTAACTATATACGTGATGTACATCTCTTTGACATCTGGATGTCATATTGGGTGTTGCATAATATATATTTAATAACACGTTACGATAATACAAACCGACTATTGCAATAGCCAATAATACAAATAACGAATAACAGACAATTAACAGCAAAATATTGTTCCGCAATATACATTGAGTAGCAATATTGTATTATATTATTTGATGTTGTCATAATAGTCCAAGATCCCAGAGCTGCCAGACCTATCTTATTTGTAAATGGATGAAACCTTATGTTTTAAATAGTCTTGTATGTACTTATAGTTACTTATAGTACTCAGAGAGTTCGAAACTGGGGGCGATGTATAGTTATCAGGAGAGAAAGGTGATTAAAAATAAGAGCTATTTTACTTACATTTAAATGGCTGATTTTTGTATATGTTGTGTATAATATCATTTTAAAGTAGGATCCAGTGTCGCCAGACACTTTCCGAGAGGTATCACTTCTGCCAGATGCTTTAAAGCGGACAAAAAATGAATGAACTTTACTTATGTTTAAAGCTTGATTTTTTAATATCTTATTCAGATAACTATTAGAAACTTATATGTTATCAACCAGACAGATTGTAAGGGTCAAACATCCCGCCAGACAGCCTTATAATTACAGCTTAAATGGTGATTATATTTCTATTACTTGTTTAAATAAATAGTGGTGAAATATTACAGTTTTATTATGAGAAGTAGATAACAGATACTGTATATCAAATACCTTTAATGGATTCACAACAAAGTGGTGTAATTCATTAATATTTTACAAAGTTTTGCACCTGATACTGTAAGTTGGGTAGAGTCAGGAAACTTCTGTACCCGATGTGTTACAGTGGTTACATCGAGCTAAATTATTCATGAGACCGTGTCGGCTTCTTTATGGACTATAATATAGTGATAGTTACTGAGTGAAGAGATATGAAGCCCGAGCAGTCATGTTATTGTTTTATGGGCCGAAATATGGCTACAGACTTAATATATCTATTTCTTTTTGCTAAAAGCTTTGATACTAAAAATGAAATAGGTTTTAATGGTGTTGTGGTATTATTAATATTGTTTTGTTAAGCTATAACATACATGGTTTTGAATGATGTGGTCGGAATTGGTAAAGTATAAAAAGTAGGGTCTTTCTCATAAATGGTAAATGAAAATAGAGTATCTATTCAAGGAGGTCATCATAATTAATTGCATAAAAATACTTAATCGGCGAGTATTCAGGTATTCTACAGATTTATAAATTACTGCTAAACATTTGTGGTTAATCATTAAGCAACCAATACCAAAAGGTGTTGAAATATAGATGTTCTGTTTATAGTTAGTATAAAAAGGGATGATTTTTCCCAGTTAAAACCACGCAAAAGTTTTGTAATTATTCCATTCTCTTTCACTTAGTATTATTTTCGTTCCAACTAAATTCACCTTTCTTAATTTTATATATTTCTCTTATTATTAATTTTCGAATTGATTATAGGATGTTGGCCAGACGGGTATTTACAGCACCATTATGATTTTTCAGCGATCGCTTAATACAGCCGTATAGCACCAAGCTTAAGAGTGCCATAGTGGTCGTACCTCGGCTTGGCTTCTACGCAACATCCTGAGTAGATCTAAGTTAACCAAGGTAGTTAATTAATCATACATATCTGCGTTAGTAAAAAACATATGAGGACCTACATGTACGCCTCAGGAAAGAATAGTATTACTTTTTAGATTTCCGGTATATAACATCGTTCTCATATTTATTATTACAACGATATCCAAACAGAGCTATTTGGGTCATCACCCAATCAAAAGTAAATCAACTTAACCTTTGAAAAAAAAAAACGTCAAACGTAAATTCAATTTTACCGTTGAATATGGAAAATAATGAGTAAATGTTAAAAAAAAAATTCATATATATATATATATATGATAAACATGTAACACCTCGAAATGTGTCCTGGTTTCAATTTATTCTTCAGTAATGATTTACATAAATAAGGAATTGGATGTGTCTTTCTACACCCCTTTCAAAGTAAAATTATAATTTCTATTTCAAAATCATATTAGTATACAGGTTTAGTTGTGCACAATTTGATCTGATGGTAAGTGATAACTATGTGACCTATTATGATAATATACTTAGCTACAGGAATTGGTCCAACAAGTACTGTGCTAGTAAATACTTATAGGCGTTTAAATCAAACTGATGATATACCACGTGACTGTTTAAAGGGTAACAACATCCAATCGTGTGATATTTCATGGTTACATTTAACATATAAAAGAATAATATCAATACAAATACTATTTTTTTTTTATTGTAGCTCGGCAAAGTGACTGTACTGTGCCTGATGGTAAGCACACTAGAATCCAAAAACAATGGCGACCACCGAAAGACATACTATCCATCGCCGGTCGCCGCTGTCATGCCGGCCTGAAAGCGACCCAGTCAGGGACAGCCCCCCCCCCCCGGTTGCTGGATATACACCGGCTGATCCCGGAACGCGACACGCCCAAACGTGCCACTATGGCTGGTGTTCCACCTGGTGTACGGTGGTCGCGATCCAATCGGGTACAGACACCCTACCACCCCGCAATAATAAACAACAAAGAGATCCTCGGTTAAAGTTTGTTCTAAAACTTTTAAAAGTATGGATAAAGACATGTTGACACCTAGGTCTAATGAATGAAATGTAAAGGGGCGCGTTTCAAGGTTAATCATTACGTAACGTGTGGCACGGTGGAACAAAGCGGAACGAGGCGCGGGCCAAGGTGCGCGGCACGGGGGCGCGCACATTGAATACGCGTAACGTCACCGCGTCGGTATTTATTACACCAGCTCGACTTTTACGTAAACTAGGTATTTTGAGTGAATATCAGTTTTGTATTTCTCGAGATAATTAGGTCAAATATTGAGCACCTATTTTTTTATTGATTTAGAACCAGAAACGAATACCCCGTAACTTCTGTGAATATTGCTACTCTTTAACCATTCAGGCGGTATAATGCTCCGTGCTATTTATATTATAATATATTACTCCAGTGAAAATTCAGGGTCGATCGATACAATAATAGAGATCTGAGTCCTCATCGTTTCAACCGTTTGCTCATATATAAAACGAAATACGTAATTAAACTTTGTCGTACAACAGATAAAATATACGAAGGGTACTGAATTTGGTCACACATAAAATTTAATTGCAGGCCTGCCTCTCGCTCTGGTCACGTACACGTAAACCACCAAACCACAGTCAGCTTCAAGTAAAGCAAATTACTAAATTCACAAATGTAAATACGAATTTAAATATTCTAAAGATACATATGCTTAAGATATATATGAATTAAGCATATATTTTAGAAGATTAAAAATGTTTGATATCTAATAATTATCTTAAATTGTAGTTATCGTACATTAGTTACTCGCCCCAGATTCGCACGCGTATACTAACGAAGAGAATGATACCAAATGTTCCCTTTATAGTACGATCATGTACATCTATACTAATATTATAAAGAGGTAAAGTTTGTGAGTTTGTGGGTTTGTGAGTTTGTGACGTCGTGACGTTGTGGCGTTGTAAGGGGTAATCTCAGGAACTACTGGTCCGATTTGAATAATTATTTCAGTGTTATATAGCTCATTAATCGAGAATGGTTATAGGCTATATATCATCACGCTAAAGCCAATAGGAGCGGAGCACAGATGAAAAATGTTTCAAAATCGAGATGTTTTTTTTCTTTTTGAGAGCTTCTGCTGTGTGTCAGCGTTAGCCCAGAGTAGTAACTATTACTACGCGGACAAAGTTGCGGGCAGGGGCTATTAATATTATAAAGAGGTAAAGTTTGTGACGTTGTAGGAGTTAATCTCAAGAACTACCTAAACCGATTTTGAAAATTCTTTTACCAATAGAAAGCCACGTTATTTGTGAGTGTCATAGGCTACATATCATCACGCTTAGATCAATAGGAGCGGAGCAACAATGAAAAATATTTTAAAATCGGGGTATTTTTTCCTTTTGAGAGCTTCCGCTGCGTCTTAGTCCAAAATAACTATTCCACGCGTGCGAAGTCGGGGGCAGAAGCTATTAACTAATTATATTATCTATAATCTATATTAATATTATAAAGAGGTAAAGTTTGTGAGGTTGTAGGGGGTAATATCTGGGGAGTCGGAGAAAAATGGTCGAACGAAAACGTTTCTTACGAACGCTGCCTTAATTATGAGATATATATGATTGAGTTCTAGAGAAAAGTTGTAGCTTGATAATGCCTATTACCGCCCAAGTGGGCACGGGTCGGCTAGTAATTAAATAAAATGGCAATTAAACAACGGAATGTCAATTCGATAGTTCTGTCAATATGTTTAAAGATCTCTCTATTGTCTTCTGTCTTACTCATTTACTTTTTACCCCAAATATTTTTCTTTTTCATAAGATATTTCAAATATTTTCTTTCACACAAACCTCAGCTTGGCAAACAAATACAATACAAAGAGAATTAGTAATATAGGTGCGACCATTCTCAAGTAATGCGGTTAGTGCGGTTACATACATTCAACTATTAACTTTATTTATACAGACAATATATTAGAAAATAAATATGAGTGTTGTTTTTAAAAATATAAAATTACTTCTTAAATATCGAATTTAGATATTTATCGTATATATACTTAATCTACTATCGAATATTTAGAATATGAATGGGAAAGTACATTTGTCCATCAATCAATCTGAAATAACGGGACGGATTCTAATAAAATTTTGTTTAGGAGTCGATTATATTGTGAAATACAACGTAGTATTTATAACTTCACGAAGGAGACAGGTTCCAATTAGTAGTCATTTATATTAATAAATCTATAGCTGTGTCTGTATATTTCGTCTTTTTTGTAATTCTGTAACATATGTCTAATACCACTGATTCCAAATGTTATATTTTTTTTTCTGTTCGTACGTCCAACTTTAATTCAATATCAACCTTAACCGATTTTCATGGCATGTAATTACAAAATTAATAGCTTATCAATAACACTTGTAAAAATCATAAAATATTCTAATAGCAAACTGGGAAGAAATTTTATTTTGTAAAAATGAATGGATTGGTCTCATTAGGCGATAAATTATCAACAAAAAATTCATTGAGTCAAATTTCTATTTTTAATATATAAATTTCTACGGATTTTTCAAATTTGAATTTTAATAATTTTTGCGTTTTTTTATCTTTTGTGGCTAAATTATAAAGAGTAGTAAGTAGTACTTTAGATGCTTTACAAAGTTCCTAACGAATTTTCCGTCTCATTAATAACAACAAAGTTACAAATTTGTACTAAATTTTAGCCCTAGAAGTATGACGGCAACCATAGTGACGTCATGATTGTAATTTGATCGATCCACCAAGAACAATCGAATTAAACATTAAGCGATTACAGAAACACAACACTGAATATGGTTATGACGAATTATCCTTAGAAGTGACTATCCAAACTGTCTGAGCGAGGATGCCAGTATCAAGTCGTCGGTCAACTTTTAAGGCATCGAGATACATAAACAGCCAATACCTCTAACCAATGGCGTCTCACACCTGGGTTAATAATGAACAGCCGATAACTTCAACCAATAGCATTTGAGGTCATTTGTAATACCCCCGATAAAGTCAATATCGTGGTATCGCAGGTCAATGGTAGCTCCTCTGATATATAAAATGATAAAGCAGCGGTTGAATCTTAAATAATATTAAACAATGTCATACAAGCTGTATTATAGTAATGAAGCAATTTAATAACTTTGGAGATATTCTATTTTACTACTGCGGAGAAATTTCATTGTAAGCTTTAGCCTGGTTATTAAATTTTCTGAATTGTTACAATCCTCAACTTTGTAGTAAATGACACGTGTGTACACCACGTAGCTTTCGCTTCGCATAACATGAAACGTTATTACATTCTCGCGTGAAGACACTCGTTCCATAACAATTTTCAACGAGCTTCGGTAACACAAAGCATTGACAGCTATTGAAATGTATGGAAGAGTCTTATTATGGTTCCGCCGAGAGTAACTCTAACAATTTATACTATGTACATTGCCAGAAAATATTTAGATTAGATTTCGTTTTAGTGTACTGTTATGTAAGTTCTAAGGACACCATTTTTTTCTAATTTTATGATTTGTTAGAATAGTGAGTAATTCGTTTCATATGTGCAAATATATAAATATTTTGTTTATATATATATGTATATGTAGGGGGAAAAAAAGATATTTTTAAATGAAGGAAAAAAAATAGTTTTTAGTTAAAAAAAAGAAAAAAAAAAAAAAAAAAGGAAAAATTAAATAAAAAAAAAAAGAAATAATTTTTTTTATATTTTATTTTTAAAAAAGAAAAAAAAAAAAAAAAAAGAAGAAAAAAAAAAAAAAAAGAAAAAAAAAAAATAAAAAAAAAAAAAAAAAAAAAAAAAAAAAAAAAAAAAAAAAAAATATTAAAAAAAAAAAAAAAAAAAAAAAAAAAAAAAAAAAAAAAAAAAAAAAAAAAAAAAAAAAAAAAAAAAAAAAAAAAAAAAAAAAAGAAAAAAAAAAAAAAAAAAAAAAAAAAAAAAAAAAAAAAAAAAAGAAAAAAAAAAAAAAAAGAAAAAAAAAATAAAAAAAAAAAAAAAAAAAAAAAAAAAAAAAACGATATACAGGGATTGATAAATTGGAGCCTTAATTTTGGCTGTCCTGGGGAGAGGGCTCTTAAAAAATCAAAAACTAACATTTTTTCATCCGAAACTAAAAAAAAAAAAAAGTGGTTGTTTTTCTCCCCCCCAATTAAAAAAAAAAGGGGGGGGGAAGGAGAGAATATCATACGTGCCAGGCAGCTATTGAAATGGGGGTCGCAGAAAATATGACAAAGCGGAAGAAGAGCTCCAAAATAGGTATAATTTTGCGTGATCATTTTTATAACCGACCCCTAACTACTAAATAGAGTTTCTACTTCTTAATTTCCAATGATAATTTCACTTCTATAAATAATGACTCCTGTAAAGAATTATGTATGTTCAAACAAGGAGTGGTGATCGTAGCGACACTTTGATTATAAATCGATTTGGCTTGGCTTGACTCGCATTGGTTTCGTGTTTGCTTACTAAAATTTAGGGAGGCTATTAAAAACATTTGATAACTAAAATCTTGGATCTTAGAATTGCGTTATATGACGTATTGATTGATTGATGTGTCGATTTTCATATTATATTTGATATTAGTCGGGTACAATTACCTTACCACTATGGTTGTTTATCACACAATGAAGCTATAAGGCATAATGTCTTACACTTTGTGACTAATTTGTTGTATGAAACCCTAATACAAGTAATAATAAAGCCTATTCCTATTCCAAACTTCATATACCAGAATTTCATAACAAACGTGACCCAGTAATTACAACTGCATAAATGATGTAAGTCTATCTGTAGAAATGATGTAATTAACACCGTCTATTCCAGCGGTATTCGTGTTTCAGATCTGGAAATTTACAGGCGGGTGCATTTGCAACGCTATAAGCCGCAGAGATGTGGAGGCGGTAATTGATTTAATTAGATTCGTAACTCTCGACTTGGAAGAGATCGCGAGAAGTTTTGGTTTACTTTAACTAGTCGCTTAGTGTCGACATTCGGTTATAGTCCTTTTTTTTAAGTTTTAATATTATAACAGTTTTGTTTTAATTAAAAAGTCTCCAAATTTTATTAATTAGAAGACGTAAAGATTAACTATGACGACGACTTATAAACAGTCGATGGTATGGAAAAAAAACTGTTTCCAATATTTTTATTGATAACAACTGTAGAACCTCAGTGGATACTAAATAGAAATAGTCGAGGCAGTCATAAGGATTGCCGACAGAAGTAAAAACTTAAAACAATGGAATAACTCTTTTAAATTAATTATAGTGTGAATTAATATATTACATAACTAGCGGGACCGGCAGACGTTGTCCCGCCCTAATTATAAAAAAATCCTGGACAAATTATATACCAAAACGTTCCTCGTGAATCACTTTATCCATTGGTGAAAACCGCAGACAGACAGACGCGGTAGGGGACTTTGTTTTATACTATGTAATGATTTTTATATTGAAATTATGACCGTTAGTCTGATTTTCACATATATTGGCACTCGGAGCTATAATTATATACAGTTTATTAATTAATCAAACATATGATGGGCTGTTCAATCTCAATACAAAATATCAATATTATATGTACACAGGCAGCTATAATACACGTCGCTAGTCGGACGCAAGCGCAATACGGTCGGTCCCGCCTGTCTAGCATGTCGCTGACGCGAAACCATAAGCTTTGTACTGCCAAAAATAGAGCTCAACACAGAACACAGAAGTTGTTATTTCAAGAATAAAAGAACATCGGTTGATAAACAGTGGAGTAAAAGGTATTGAGATGTTTTCTTTTTTTCTATTTTAAAGTGATTGTAACTATGGCGATTTCATATAGTCCTGTTGCCATCGTTCGTAGTCCTATGACTTATTCTATACCGAATAAAACATAGTCATACAAATGATAAGTCATTTAATATTTCAACAGTCCTTATATAAAGTTTCGTATCCGCAATATACAAATACGGAAAGTTTGCTACAAAAGTTTGAAGATACATTACCTCTGAGATACTGACTGACTTCGAAGAGTACTTGAGTGCTTTGAAGTCTTTTTAATGTTTGATGAAAAAATCTGAAGAAAAATGTATTAGACATTATTAAATTAAATGTAAGGTTGGCGGTTTCTTTATTAATGGTCTGTAAAATGTGTCGATTGATACATTTTTAGTGAGGTAAAAATATAACTTAGTACTTACTTTTAAATACATTGTAGATAAGTGGTAGAGTTACGCTGAAGCTATTAATGGTTTCAGCATGAATGGGCCGGATCGCCCGGAGTAGTACCACCCTCTCACAGAAAACCGACGTGAAGTAACAGTGCTTGCATTGTTGCGTTCCGTTCGGTCAGTGAGAGCGCTGGAGGCCCACCTCCCCTCCCCTTCCCCTTTCCCTTACTCCCCCCCAAGACATTACTGGTTTCAGCATGAATGGGTCGGCTCGCTCGGGGTACTACCACCCGACCCACAGACACACCCACGTGAAGTAATAGCGGTTGCATTGTTGCGTTTCGTTCGGTCAGTGAGAGCGACGGAGGGCCACCTCCTCGCCACTCCCCTTCCCTTCCCCCCAAACACAGGTTGGCAACGCACTTGCGACTCCCCTGGTGTTGCAAGTGTCTATGGACGGTGGTGATAACTTAAAATCAGGTGACCCACCTGTTCGTTTCCTATGATATAAAAAAATGTGTTAGTTCATATTTCTCATAGACCTATTTGAATACAAACGTATAATGTAACCTTTATGTATTGTGCTCTATAATATCATTTTATACTATTAAATAAAAATAAATTACCGAATATATATACGCGCGTCACTTGAGAACAGTACAGCCGTATTATAGTCGTATTTCTATGATTTCTAAATTTTCGCGTGATAAACTAAAGACAATGGCTTCGAGTGAATAATCCTGTTTGACAGTTCTATCGTATGCGGATACTGACCAAATCTGCCTAATGGAAAACTTGTGCTCGATACCTAATGGTTTTGAGTTGGTTTTTCTACGTATGTGTTCATTTCCAAGTATAATCACAACTGTATATAGATAAAAATCAATCGCCTAATGTATGTAGCACATCGCTGCAGAATGGTTTAACTTACTTAGCTAATTAATTTGTATTATGTTTGTCAATTGTCAGGCCGAGGTTTAAAGGGAAATGTATGAAAAATTGTACGGAAAAGTGACAACTGTATTAAAAAATCGCACATATATAAAAGTGAATAAGTTAGAATATAGACTGAACACCGACGTGAAGTAACAGTGCTTGTTGCGGTTCGTTCGGTCAGTGAGAGCGCCGGAGGCCCACCTCTTTTCCCCCTTTCCCCATACACAGGCTGGCAACGCACTTGCGACTCCCCTAGTGTTGCTAGTATCTATGGACGGTGGTGATCATTTAACATCAGGTGACCCACGTATTCGTTTGCCGCCATTTGACATAAAAAAAAGATAGTAAGGAGATTTTCAAAAATATTGACAGAATTGGGATATTCAGTTGCCATTCTCGTACTGAAAAACGAAGCTCGGGTGTGCATATAGTTTGTATTACATAGAGATGTCAGAGTATTTTGTCATTGTAACCCATAGTTAATTCTACTATCTGCTTCAACTTAAAAATACTTCATTCAATTAAGGCCCTAAGAAAGCGCTTATGATGCAAGTCAAAACTACTACCAGTTAGGAAAACACCCCAGTCATCGAGAAAAACCGGCAAGAAATTCGATTGAGTTTATCTTTTTAATATTCATAATCATTTTTAGTGGATCTACAAAGAGAAGAATCAATTCCAGATATCACCATAGTTCACATATTGATCCATTCTTAGCCTTTTCACATCAAAACCAGCTTGACATGGTGCTTAAACTTACAATTCGACAAATCAATAATATTTTAGGACTTTTATGTAAAACCTAACACTATTACTTAAAAAACTTTTACTGGTCTTACTGAATCTATCACATGGGACGACTAGTTTATCACAGTTTCTAGTATTTAGAAATGTTGGTTAATGGTATTGCTATTGCAAGTGTCCATATGCGACGGTAACCATTTACCATCAGATGGGCCGTCTATCTGTTTGCTGCCCATTAACAAAACAAAAAGATCATATCGGTCTTTTACGAAAGTAGCTTTTCGAAATTTTTGCGAACACACATTAAATTATCAAGAATATGCTGAAACTATCAACTGCTAATTTTTGAAATGGAATCTTCCTCTTCCATAGAATAACTATCTATTTTTATGCAAAAAGGTTGTAATCGGAGACTTTTTACCAAAACTGTTTTTTTTTTGTGTTGTTCGAATCAATACTAATTGTATTGGTGTTAGTTATATTTTTATATTTCTGCTATTTCACAGGTGATAAATTAAACCAAACGATATTAAAAATAGGGATTACAAAGGAACTCGTACCCTAGCGACCTTTTTTAGCATTTTCGTAACCATTGCATACGCAAGCAAGGACAAAGGGTCTTTCGGGGACGAATACCTCTTTCAGCTACTCCGACCACAACTTAATACATAAAAGGATTTCCGGACGCGTAACTTTTTTAGCTATATATACTATCATTAGAGTTACTCGCAACGAACAATTGTTATAACTTTAATATTGGACGTGTGGAAAACTTATTGTTATTTAACATATTTCATATAATTTACAATACACAATTTTATATCAAACTTTTGATAAATAAATATTATTCCTTAAATATAAAAAAAAAACTTTTTGATTTCTATATTTATATATTTGATTATACACGTCATGTGTGAATATTTAACCTTATACATATACAGGACTGTAGCTAGAGTTGAATTTCAGGTAGGGCAGCATTGGTTACAGGTAGGGCGGAAGTAAAAAAAATATCATAATTGATCTACCTTCGTATGTCACAAACTGTGGTATATTCGGTTTTGGTATTTTTAAGGTATGGCATTGTCCCACAACCCCCCAGCTACGGCCATGTACATATATATAAACCTTTTCTAATTACTCGCTTATTGCTCGTCTTCAATCTGTGTTAGAAATCTAAATAATCAGTTACTTTGGGCACATGATCCCGTTTAGGAAACCTCATAAAATCGAAGCTCCTACCGTAGTTTAGGTCTCAGTTATTCAACACGATCTAACGTTTCGAACGGACGCCCTAGTTTAACGGGGATCTGTTACGATCCATCTACAAGGAATTTTACGACAGTATATACATATCAAAACCTACAGTTATTACGTACGCGAGTACGTTCCCTTCAGAATAAAATATGACATATTATGAATTCTTTCCTGTGAAGTTATCTTTGTCATATACCTAGGGATTATTTTTTTTAAATGTATAATTAGCTTTATTGGTCAATTTAGCATCAGTATATAAAAAAAAAAATTATATTACGTAGCTTTCAGTTATATATTGTAGTTGAACATAACAAGCTAATAAGTATCTGACAATGTTCCGTAAAGGAGCGAAACACGTAAACGATTGCGGTCACTATATACGGTCACCTGCAACATGTTTAAATACATTTTTAGGTATAATTTTTACAGCTACGAACAGTGTCTACGTATTCGACCGTCTGTTGTTTCAACTACTAATATTCTATGTTTATCAGTTCGTTTATAGTAGTTTCAGATTTAGCTCCTTGTAAACGCCTTGCAAATAAAATCAAACTTTTTTGTTACAGTGACACGTGGTAGTGGTTAGCAACTATTAGTATTTAGTCGATTGTCTGCCATTTTGACAAGTACATTTTTCAATTTATTATTTGTGAAGGACTACTTTTAAATAAGAGGGGTTATTTTTAAACTTTATTTTTGACAACCAATCTTCTAGATTATTACTACTATTGTCGAGTAGTTAATAGTATTACAAGTTAGTGTCATGCGATCATTTCAATGTCAATGTTAATGTTCCAACAAGATGGTGGCTCGCTTGTTAGAACTTTCCAGGGAATTTTTGTGGCATCTCAGAATTCATGGTTCGTTGTATTATTTTCCATTCACTTCACTTATGCACAATAAACAAACTATATTACATAAAACACCAACAATTTACAAAATATAGAGTCAAGTAACACAAGATCATGAATAAAATATAAAATCTACTACATGACAAACTAAAATCCCGCCAAAAACTTCAATAAGAGGGGTTATAATTAAGTTTTATATTTAGGTTAGGTTCCCAAAGAATTCTTATTAAATACGTTATATTGTGTGAACTAATAAGATTAATAAATGAATATAAACCATAAATTACGAATTATCCTAACTTATATTATAAATGCGATAGTAAGTTTGTTTGCTACGCTTTCACGCCTTAGCAACTCAACCTAAATAATGAATCTTTATACACATTCTTTGGGGTATAGAGAAGGTTATAGGGCATCTTTTAGCAAAAAAGTATTAGGAATATAGGAAGTATAGTATAGGATATAGTATAGATAGTATAGGAGTATAGTATAGGAGAAGTATAGGAAGAACAAGGAATAGGTCAAATATATATGAACTCAAGCAAAGCTCCAAGCAAATCCTAGTAATAAATATTATTGACCTACACAACATGGTGATAAGTTACTAAATCTGTATATACAATTGTTTGTATACAGTTTATTTTAGACAACATCGAATAAGGCGTTTGAGTTCTCTTTGCGTATCATTGAGCTGTCTAGCTAAGGTGAGAAATTTGCGCGTGCGAAACTGCTTATTCATCGCTTGAACTACTTCAATACAAAGTGTCATGCTTTTTGACTTCAAGCTGCGTGTAAACTTGAGAAGATGTATATATTTATGTACACTTGTGACTACGTCGGTATTAAAATACAATATAAAACCTCATAACGATAATAGATAGAGTTATTTAAAATGTGCAACTTTGTTGAATTATGAGAAATAGTCTTGGAGTTTATCGTTCTTAGATATACCATTACCCATTTTTATACTATACAGAACAGATATAAATTAAGATCTTAGTTTTTGTTTATTTGAACGTATTCTCTGAATCTATTAGTCAAATCTGGATAGCTCTTTTTGCATAATGCAGTAGATAGAACCTCTGTAAGTCGAACTTCAGGAAGACGCCAAAAAAATCGAGTTCTGGAGGTTTCTGGCTTATCGTGATTCAGCTTAGAGGTGCTATTGCATTATAGTCTATTTAGTGAAGAAGATAATAGGTTGTCTAATAACACGCTACAACTACTACGTGTGAGACAATGACCATATAAAATGTTGCTCAGACGAGTAAGCGAGAACGTAGTAATAGTCGGTTGGGCTGTAACGACAATCAAGATGATACGGTTGGCGCATATAATGGCATGTCAACGTGTAAAGTCACGGGGCAGAGTTAGTACATAATAATTTTAACTGCAATCCTAAGTTCGCTTTACCATTAATATCGAATTGTATATCATATCAGCCCGTAAGTAACCCACTGTAAGGTCATCAGCCTTTCCACAAAAGAAAGCATAAGTATAATCACAAACGTATTGGCGATTTCAAACACCGAGAGATTCCTAGTTCTATATTTACCAGCATATGGTGGCACTACAAAAATCTTTCTCAGTTTCAAGTCTTCTCACAATGTGTTTCTTCATCGTTAGGCGATAGAGTTACCGATCTGAAATAGTAATTGCACCCGATTTCAGGTTTTATTGATACAGGTTGGTAGGCTTCGAACCTGTGGACAACGAGTCGACATTGCAATGGTCAAACCACTCAACCGTCTCGATTTATATAACAACATATATAAAGTTTTAATTCAATTTTCTAGAGCCATAAATTTTAATATTATCATATTTGTGATAGGGTTACAGCCAAATGTAGAGAACAATTCATGGCGGGGAGCCAACTGAGCAGGCAGTATGTCAGTCAGAAGCGAGACGTGACTTATCGGTTCTTACCATCTCGAATCACTATAGCTAGGGACTCGGCCGATCGCTCTACTCGATCTCGCAAAGGGTGGCAAGCAGAATTGCCATTTCAAGCCTACGTGGCAATTTAACAGACTACCCTATTTACCCTAGGTCGATTACAATGAAATGTGTGTTTGGAAGCGACAGAGGCGATTTAACATCGAAAATATCTACTACAATTAAAACAAAATAAGGCCTTATTCTTAAAAATTTAATATATTTAGAAAAAAATATTTTATTTATCTGCAAAATACCGAAATAGCTGTCTCATAATAAAATTCTTTTCAAAGTAGTTTGTATTACAGTTTGAAAAAATGTATGACTATGAATAACAATTGAAAGTTTGTTCGGTGGGCATATGTAAAAATCTAAGTTAAGCCTTAAGCCATCATAAGCCCTTATTTCTGATTATTACTTTTAATACATATAAACTGGCGTATATCTATTGTTAAACAAATGAAGTTTCATATAAAATTATGTTATGAAAAATAAAGAGTTATGAATAATTAAATATCCGATCTTCATTTCTTTTACCTTTCTAGGATTTTAGGACACATTTATTATACACTTTACTTATTACAAACATTTATTATACAGTTCTATCTAAAGAGATATGTTAAATTTTAAAATAATTCCTATTTACTTACTATTTAGCAGGTTCACTTACAACTGAAGCGGTGTTTCCGGTTCAATATATGTACATAGAGTTCATTTAGTACACATCCTTGATAAAATACAAGCTTATGGTCGCGGCTTCGCTCATGTTAATGCAGATTTTGAAGATAAAATACGCCCAAATTACTCGCTGATAATGTAACTTTTTATAGGTGAAAGAATAAAATCGATTAAGTATTTTTTTTATTTATCCGTTATATACAAATTATCCAATTTTTCTCTTTATAATAGTCCTATAAATAAAATTCAACTTTATTTAAATGTAAATTACAATACATTTTCCTATAGAACTTTAACTAATAAATTCCGTTACTTTGACACCTTATTCGATAACTTACACGTTGTTAGGTACGCGATGATATCAGATGTCTTTAGCTTTTACAAATGTAGCTACGGAATGTTATATTATAAAGGGATAATGTTTCGGAATTTATACGTCCCGATACTAGAGGGCAAGTATAAAGTAAGAGCCCTTCAGTTATTTCAAAGAAAAAATAGAAACAAACTGTATAGACCAAGAGCCAGGAAACTTATTTTTATCCTTTTCTTAAAAATAAAATTATATTCCAATTAATATTAATATGTAATTTCAGATACGACTTTTATTAAACGTTAGGATACATACATATGTGATTTTCTATTCTGTTCTTTTTTGCATAAATGCGCTTTGAATTAATAAAATATCGGCGGAGAGAACGATGATCGCGATTTGATAGGAACAATCTCTATTTTCGTTAACGCGTCCCTATAGATATATAAAAACCCAAGATGCACAGTCTCGAATAAAAGTAACTCTCATAACCGTCCCCAAAAACTCGCCGTATACCTAAGTAATTATAATTATACTATAAACTTATGCTTTTGAAAATTCAACCTTACGCGAATTATTTAAAGTTATTTTTACAAAGCAGTGTACAAAAAGTCCAAAGACGCGAGTGGCGAGAGGCATTCTAAATGAGCTCGGTATTCTGAATTGTGCACTCATTTTATGCGGATGGGTTTAAGAAGTTGATTGTGCATCTTGGGTTTTTATATATCAATGCGCGTCCCTCATATAGTTCATTTTTGTGATAGTGAAAAAGTAGTTAGTATGATACAGGTCATAAACTCAATCGTGGAATACAATAAAGTTATATATTTACAACACGATAAATTATTAATTACTAGCGGGCCCGGCAGACGTTGTCCCGCCCTTATTATGAAAAAAAGTAGTTTTTGAGCTCATCGCGAAGAGACAGACAGACGTGGCAGGGTACTTTGTTATAGAATATGTAGTGATATAAAATAATAAGCAACTCATGGAAAATGGTGGTCTTTCCTACCAGCGTTCATCCCCTTTTCCACTATTTAAGGGGTTGATTTTCCACAAATTCTACAAAAGGAATCCCCATGTAATCTTCACGGTCCTAACTCCAGTGATTTGGGCTGTGCATTAATATGCCAGTTAGCTTTTATTATATTATATCTATACATATAATAAGAATGTAAATGTAACGTGTTAGTACTTTTTAGATAATTGTGAAAGAAATTGTTGCAGGTGTCTTGGAATAAGTAATAGAATACATTTTAATCATCCTTAGAAATGTCTGTCCTTTTGCCTGTCTGTTTTTTGTTTAAACACGCATCACTGCTAAAGTACTGCATTCACGATAAAATCGTAAAGCGTATCCTCGAGTAATATTTAGTCTTGGTCTCATTAAAATCGGTCCATTCTATCAAAAGTTTTTGTAATTGTAATGACGACGCGACTTAAGTACGAGAGAAAAGTAGTAAGTAAATGGACTTAATACATTCAGATGATTCTATTAGTCACTTTTTTACATCAAGTCCCACGCGGACGAAGTTGCGGGCACAGTTATTATACAAATAACCTTCTCAAATAAATAAAGTATAAAACGAAAATTATTTTTTCAAGTTTAAATAGTAGTTCCAAAGAGCGTGCTTAAACGGTCAACTAACCCAAACAATCTCCTTGATCTATATAATATCAGCGTAGTGTACCCCAATAAAATTGTTTTATTTTGAGCAATAAGAACATATATTTCAGTAAACTCTGTTTTATAACGCCACCAACGTAGGTAGAGCTTATAACAATAAAATGTAATAGGTAGTTTTGTGAAACAAAAGAAACGATGGTAGTGCTCCGTTTATTTTTTTTCTGAAATGACAGAGACATTCGAGAGACATATCGTCTTTTTGTTACCAAGTATGATTGTACAATGTAGTATAATTCAAGATCGTATGGAGTGATAAGACACGCTTCACTCCCGATGGCGTATTGCCTGCCGAATTGGCGTTCTGCCATGATTCAACCTTAACAAGCCAACAACTTGGCTATATTCCCACTAATTATGTAATGCAATTAAAATGTTATATGAGAGATAATAAATGAATAACTGTTATTCTGGTAATGAAAATAACGCATCGCGATGTAAAAATTCGATTTAAAAAAAAGGATTGTGTGGTTTTATGAAACCACGGTAAAAGTGAAACTTTTTTTCACACTATAGACATTTAATTAATAATAGTCTATACACTACACGGTCAGCTGCTGCGAACTACAGGCGCCACCATATTGGCCCTGGCTGCGCTGACGAGCGCCTTTCACTTTATCCCTACTCCGCGGCCGACCATCACGCGACATGCAACACAGAGACGAAAAAGTTTGAGACGATATAATAAAAGTTTCACTTTAAAATGCTTTTGCGTGAATGCTGCAAACAACAAGCTCGTTTTGTATTTCTACATAAAGATTCGTAGGTCCGGCTTTTAATGCGGATTTTTATTAAATTAAAATTTAAAATTAAATCATTACTATCGCGAGTAAAACCGCCAGCAAAAGCTAGTTATAATATAAGATGTAATGACAATGAAATACAGCCTAACATTTACCATCATCTAGTGATAAGCTACAGTTAAATGGATACATAAATTAGTAATCATCCATCAATTAATATAATCTGCATTTTTAATTGAATAAACTAAAAAAAATTAGTATGTTTGAAGTCTGTCAAGATTTCTGGTGAAAAGTTCTTGCCGTAACTTGAACAGAATCGCAACTGAACAAGCGGAAGGCTCCGGGAAAACTATAGATTTTCCAAACTGTCAGTTGACGTAGAGACTTTTAATTGATATACGAATTATAGTTTTTTAAATTTGCCTTTTATTACAACTGTATCCTTATGAACCTGTTATGTATTGAGATTGGCCATTGTTGATAGACTTAAAATAACAAACATAGTAAATGAAATATGGGCAAATTATAAAGCTATTAATATTTACAATGGTAAAAACCGTATAATTCGCGTGGAAATGGAAAATGGTAAAAATGTTAAAGCATAATTTTATCAACTTTTTACTTAATTAATTGCTAAATGGAATGGAAGCGTGAAAGCTCTAATTTAAAATTCCCATAAAAGTCTACTTTGAGGATTAGGTAAAGAATGCTTCCCTGAAACTTTCTTCTGAAATGAAAATTGTTTTTAGTAATATTGTTCACTTTGGTTTCGTGGAGGTTATATTTATGAGAACTGGGTAATTTTTTAATAGGTTCATTTGATAGAAATCACTTAGATTTAGCATAATACTAATTATTTTATTAGTATTCAGCGACCCGCACCAGCTTCGCACGGGTACAGTTTAGACACACTAATATGGGGTATTGTGGAGTGGTTAACAATATTATGACTAGAATATTCCTCCCATCTTTTTTTTATATTATAGGTGGCAAACGAATATGCGGGTCACGTGATGGTAAGTGATCACCGCCGTCCATAGACACTAGCAACACCAGTGGAGCCACAAGTGCGTTGCCAGCCTGTGTTTGGAGAAGAGGGGCGGGGGAGGAGGAGGAAAGGTAGGGGGAGGAGGAGGAGTGGAAGGGGACGTGGGTCTCCGGCGTTCTCACTGACCGAACGAAACGAAACAATGCAAGCACTGTTACTTTACGTCGGTTTTCTGTAAGAGGGTGTTCTACCCCGGGCGAGCCGACCCATTCATGCTGAAACCAGTAGTAACTTGAGCGTGGCACTACCACCACCTAAAGGAGTGAAGTATATTCACTTCCACTTCTTTACATAGTATAAAATGAAGTCCCTGCCGATATCTGTTCCCTTAGATCTTTTAAACTATTCAACGGATTTTAGTACAGTACAGCAATATGTAGAGTGATCCAAGAGACAGGTTTACATGTATAACACACGCATATTATAGTACAAAAAAGCCGAAAAATTCAAAAATTTGCTATAAGGAACCGATATTCCTTGCTTTCAGTGTGGCTCTACCACCCAAAAAACCTCTCCTCTCCCCGCTCCCTCCTTTTCCCCCAAACACAGGCTGGCATTGCACTTTCGACTCCCCTGGTGTTGCTAGTGTCTATAGACGGTGGTGATCATTTAACATCAGGTGACCCAACTGTTCGTTTGCCTCCTATGACATAAAAAAATTTAATCATAATAATATTTTATTAACAAAGTAAAAAGGACAAAGGTAGGCAAGTGCCTAAAATTGAACATCGTTCTCAGTGCATAAAAACAGGAACACTTAAAAATATTAAACATATCATATGCACGATTAAAATTAGATTTAACTCATTTTTAAACGTAAGACACATTTGTTGCTAGCCACACTACTTGTAATGTCATAGATTAAGTAATAGATTAATAATAATAATAATATAAATAATAAATAGTAATAGATTAATATTTTTAAGTGTTCCAGTTTTTATGCACTGAGAACGATGTTCAATTTTTGCCGTCCATAAGGTTTTTAGTTTTGTTATGATGTTAACATTTTACATGTACGTAATTTAAAGATATTGAAAGATAGCGCAACATATTAACGGCTAAAATTGGATTTAGCTCATTTTAAAACGTAACGACAGAGATATAGAGCAACAAAATGATACAATAAATAAAAAGAATTGCATAACCTCGTTAATAATAGGTCTTTACCTATGAAATTGCAGTTCTGCAGTACTGGCCATTTCAAATCAAAATAATTTTTGTTTGGCTAAGAATTCTAATTTCAAATTAATTTTATTTTAAAAACATGGAATTCTTTTTCCAGAAGTAGTTATTTGTTTATTGATTAGTGTTACATTTTCATCGCATTTCAATCTTTTTTGTCATCATGAATACGTTAAAAATTCGAGTAATTATGGAATATGAGTACCGTCGTGGCAGCAACGCGGCACAAGCGGCACGCAACATCAATGACGTTTACGGAGCTAACACTACAAACCAACGCACCATCTGTTATTGGTTTGCTCGCTTCCGTTCTGGGAATTTCAACCTGAAAAATGAACCTCGCGGTGGTCCGAAGACTTTGGTCGACAATGACGAATTAAAGGCGATTGTGGAAGCTGATGATACACAATCTACGACTGAATTAGCAGCAGCTTTCGACGTTAGCGTCAAAACAATATTGGTCCATTTGCGTCGAATTGGCAAGGTAAGAAAGCTTGACAAATGGGTGCCCCACGAACTCAATGATCGCCAGCGCGAAGTACGCGTCGAGACGTGCCTTGCACTGCTCAACAGACACACAAATGAAGGAATTTTGAACCGCATTGTTACCTGCGATGAAAAATGGATTCTGTTTGATAACCACAAGTGCTCAGCAAGTTGGTTGGATCCTGGTTCAGTACCTAAACAATGCCCTAAACGAAAACTTACCCCTAGAAAAGTGATGGTCACTGTTTGGTGGTCTAGCGCCGGTGTGATTCATCACAGCTTCTTACCAAACGGGGTGAGCATTACTGCAGATGTGTACTATGAAGAACTGAACATAATGATGAAGAAGCTGGCACATCTCCAGCCAGCATTGGTCAATCGCTCGTCTCCGCTGCTCCTGCACGACAACGCGCGACCTCATACTGCACAGCAGACGGTCTCCAAGTTGCAAGAACTGGGGTTGGAAGTTCTCCGTCATCCGCCCTACTCACCAGACCTTGCGCCTACAGACTACTACTTTTTCCAGAATTTGGCTAACTCCTTGGCGGGAAAAAAATTCAATACCCGAGAGGCAGTACAAAATGCCTTTGAAGAATTTGTTGCCTCCCGTCCAGCTGATTTTTTTAAGAAGGGCATCAATAAACTGCCACTGCGTTGGCAAAGATGCATTGATTGCATGGGTGATTACTTCGATTAATACAAATAAAAAATACATGAAAAAAATTCGTTTAAATTTTTTCATACAAAACGGCAATTTCATAGGTGTACGAGATAGTCACCACCGCAAAACCAAATTGGTGCTGGGCCCATCAATATTTTCAATTCGGGGTCGTGACAACTCTGAGTGAAACTGCGATTTGCACAGCAACTCTAATAATACGTAAATGCAATTATTATTAAACCACTTACCTTACAGGCTTGGCGTTCCTGTTACGCTTGCACTGTGCTGCTCCGTGTGTAGTAATGTGTGTGTAGTGTATTTGTATGTATATGTGTAGGATGGCACAAAAACTCACAACAAATAATAATAATGTCCAATATAGTGTTTACAACAATTAATATCAAATTAATCCAACAAACAAATATTACAAATATTAATTACGCGTCGGACGTCACAACGCTTCCAAAACCGCACAAGAATGTCGCATCCGAGATGAAAACATGTGCAGGGTAGCGAACCCTTTTTTTTATAACATTTTTTACCACAGTTTAGTTTATCCCGTGCACGTTCCTTAACAATAGGTAAAGACCTAATATTAAGTACACTCGTTTATCGTCTTATTCAAGTACCATGAAGGGCACAAATTGTATTAAGTACCAGTTGTTATTATCGTTGATATCTGTACTAGTGTTGAACTGTATCACAGATATCAATGCCACCCGTATGAACTAAATTCACATACTTTAATTTATTGAAAAGTATTTGTGCGCTAGTTTTTGTGTGTGAGTTTGTGTGCATGTGTGTGTTTCAATGTTTAATTTGATAATTAATGTCGAAGAAAGTTATTATTTAATTATATTCATTTCTAGCTGCTCATCCAGGCTTTGCTGAAGAAGAAAATGAGACCAAATGTTCCCCTTACATTACGACCCTAAGATAGAATGGCAACAAAACAGCTGAACGGCAATCTGTCAATAGTTTTGAAGATCTCGCTACTGTCTTACTCGGTTTTTAACACACATGTTTCATTTTTTCAAGTTCTGAAGTGTTCCGCTTACATACACTCGGTAATTGAATCTTATTTATATAGACAGTGATTATTATATTTGGAAACGAAGACATACGTGCAAAATCCGTTTTATAACCATTAGGTATCGAGCACAAGTTTTCCATTAGACAGATTTGGTGGTTACCCGCATGTGATAGAACTGACAAGTGGGACTATTCGTACAAATTGATTGTTTTCATTCCTCGAGCAAAAATATCTAAAATATATAATACATTTTCGGAGTAAGTAACTGTAAATTACGCTTCTGAAAATCGCATTGATATTTATATTTTGTATTAATTCGTATAAAAATTGAAGACCATACATTATTTTAAAAATAACAGAACTACGTTTCATGTTTGAAGTTATCCTTGCTTTGCCACATGCTTTGTGAAGTACGTGGCATAATAATCAGTAGTACAAGCTTCTGTTTGGAACCAGCTAAGACTAGAATTTTTAGTGATTATTGTAATAACACTAAACCACCGTGTTTCGTTCCTACATATTATAAGTAAAAGGTAAATTAAATTGTTAATAACGTGTCTTCACTTACGTTCCAATTAATGGACGTTTCATCTTTATTGGATTGTAATTGTGATGTCGGCATAAGTAAGAGAAAGCTAAGCGTACATTTTCTGAAAGATTCAAAGATAACATAGTTGCAGTAAAAAAATATAAACATGGAAATCTGTCATCGCAAAACACTTACTGGGAGATGGTCTTTATATTGGATTGAATTGAGCTATATGAGTCAAAAATCCAACGTCTATTTCACTACAATATTAAAAAAAATATTTGACATAGAATACAGGAATTTCAGTTAGAACGACGGACAAAAATTATCTTCGGCGAGAAGTCAGATGATAGAAAAACTTAAATTACGCATGAAGCTATTGAATATAGCAGTAGATTTAGCGTGTCGTGTCGGAACGTTTATAGTGACAATGACCAGTTCAGGATAGTCCTACAACTTGCCTTCGCTAATGAAGCTGCCGCAACACATCAGTCGACTAGTGACAGTTATGACCATGGCTTGCGTAACCAAACCAAAAATTAATCGATCAATTAAAAAGTAAATGAAGACACATGTTAAACCCATGTTTGCGGGGTGGTAGGGTGTCTGTACCCGACTGGATCGCGACCACCGTACACCAGGTGGAACACCCGCCATAGTGGCACGTTTGGGCGTGTCGCGTTCCGGATCAGCCGGTATATATCCAACAACTCGGGGGGGGTTGTCCCAGACTGAGTCGCTTTCAGGCCGGCATGACAGCGGCGACCGGCGATGGATAGTATGTCTTTCGGTGGTCGCCATTGTTTTTGGATTGTACTGTGCTTACCATCAGGCACAGTACAGTCACTTTGCCGAGCTACAATAAAAAAAAAAACCGTAATAAATATTAACAATTATTGGAAGTGAATTTAAAATGTTATATTATATTAGTTTAACGTGTTCAAGTGATACTATTGTTAAAACCGGATAGTGATTAAAATAAATAAGCACAAGAACAAGTCAGAACTGTTATTAACGAAACCAAATTATTATTCCATGTCTTTGGAAAATACATTATAAAGTTTAAAAAGAAAATATCACAATGATTCGACAAAAAATATGTTTACAGCCAACTATAACACATTCTTTATGTCTAGAAGTATGTTACTCCTTTTGCCGCACTTATTTATGAAAATGATCCCAAACAATTTTGTGACTCATGTGAAACGATACATCTTCTTTCGAGTAATGTATTAGCATAAATTGACTTAACGTAATACGCTCAGCGAAGGGAAGTATTACATTTGTGTAAATATTTACCAAACAACCGCATTGCATCCCATCATTACATGATACCTGATTCCATTACTTTTGTATTTCATTGAAGCTCCTGCTTAAATGGAGGAATTCTTTGTATGTGTAATATTTTTTCCAAACATCAGCGACGGGACGCGCAGGGCCTTGTTTATTGGATATATTGCTACTCTTTTTCTAGTACTTTTGTCCCGAATATTTTGAACGGTTCCTTTGTTGTACATTATATTATACTTTTTGTTTGAGTTAAGTATTGGTTATTAACATAATATGTAGAGGTACAAATTTTACAAGAAGTACTTTTGGTGTGCTGATTTAGGCCTATACAGACCATAAACAGTTAATCAAACAAAAAGTAATATTATGTTTATTTTAAACGCAGTCTTCCCATGTCGACAGATTTATGCTGCAGATATCTTGAACCTGTAACCTGAAGAGCAAAAGTTTCTACCAGTACATCTTTAGCTACCTATCCTAAAAATAAAACCAAGGTTATGTCGCCTATGCATGTAAAGTTATCGATTGTACAGTATATGCGGGGCGGCATAAATTCCCATGATCGTTAATTCTTAACCTGTGCCATTCAATATCCTATATTGAAAATGAAAGGCATTAAAAAAGACAAAGAAGTTAACTAAATAAAACTGTATTGATCATCAAGAAGCAGACTGGAATTTTCGTTTTTATTTTGGGTTTGGGAAAATCTTGCGAAGATTGTATTGTTTCATTAAAATTAGATGGGAAGAAATACATTCATGAACTTATAATGAAACTTTATTACATTTGTCGAAATATATACATATAATTTATTTAGCATGCTAGCGGCATTATTGGAAAGATTAGATGGTTCTAGGCTACTTATTCTTTGAATTTGTTTGACCCTTTGCCATTTTCTTCAATGCTCAACGTAGTAGGAGGGAATTAGTTGATGATATTGTAAATATTGGAAATGTTTTCAATGCCTGTCATTGCATGTCTTCATTTAGACGTTTATTTTCGTTGTTCTCTCAAAATTCCATTCATAGAACTCATAAATACAATTTTCACGTGAACATTTTTATTAATAATTTATTAAATGAAATTCTACCTAATGATATTCCTCCGTTCTACTGTCAAGCACAGATATTTCTAAATTTAACTCGAATTGTTTATAAAATGTAATTATAATAAGCTCGCTTTCGTTATTATGAACATTAATAGAACTTTGTTCAAATGATGGTACTTATAAAATGGTCTTATTTATGTCCGTTTTACTTACCCGAGACAAAAGACTGCCTATTAGCGTTAATGCTCGTATTACTGCGGTATTATGGGCTCGTATATCACGTTGAAGGTTTGTTGGTTGTTAGTGCCTTGTTCAGATTATTTACGCTTTCATTGCTTGACACACCTATGTATATTTACAAGAGCTTACCAATATTTTGTTTATATCGTAGGAGGCAAACGAACTGGTGGGTCACGTGGGTTAAGTGAACTACTATTTATTTTGGATTTTTATAAAAGAATAACAGACTGACATATCAACACACAGGCTCACAGCTGAAGTCACTGAGGCGGGGGACTGTGAAAATTTGCATGCGGATTGTTTTTACACTGTACATTAGCACTGGCGAAGCATTTTTGGAAATTGGAACTCTAAAGTGGTATAGAGGAAGGTGAAAATTTGTATAAAAATACTTAATTTGTCTGTCAATCACTTATTCTTTTATATATATAAAATAAAGACTCGAGAATAATTACGAAGCCGCGGGAAATTCCTAGTCTTATATATTTAGCATCATAACTAAAACTATATCCATAAATATAAAATTGGACGTTATTATATCTGAGAGCTTTAACATCATTTGATCATCGGATCATGAAAGTTGATATACTGAAGTGTTTTCCATGACATAGTGTTTATACATAACATAGTATAATTCATACCTACCCATTTAGGGCTGACAAGAGCTTTGTAACAAGTCGAACTCAAATCAGTCAGGTAAAATAACAAAATCGGCTTCAAACTAATAAGTAACGGGTCAAACGGGTAAGGTTAACTAATTTATTATTACAAACTTTTCCAGTAAAAACTTACTTTTCAGGCAATCAGAGTGCAAGAAGTGCGGGTCCATCAGTCATAAGCGTCTGTGTCCGAGGCGCGCCATTTATCATCCGTCAGGACTCGACATGACTCGTACGAATATTTGGCGGAACGCGGCAATATGGTTACTAGCTGCCTTTAATGTCCGATTATAAAGTTTACGTTTTTACAAACAGAGTGTAAGCAATAACGATTATGATTTTATTAGCTAATTTAACCATATAATTAGCTTTCTTATTCTGACTACATAAATTTTTATAAATAAAAATTAATCACGCAATGTGTGTAAGCGCATTACTTTTCAAGACCTGCGGTGAATTAGTTAGTTCTTTTTTGTTTTGATTTTAATTGTCGATACAACGTTTGTATGAAAAAAAAAATGTTTGAAAAATAGCACGAGAAATAAAAAAATTGGGTTTAAATTTCTTCATACAAAAAAGTGAGCGAGTGAGTGAAACAGAATACAGTAGATAAATCTTCAAAAATATTAACAGAATTAATAAATCGACTTTCAGTCGTCATTTTATTTTATTAATGGCCATACAGTAAAGGAAAGATTTGATTTCATTTTGTACCGTATTGTGCAGAATCGGGGTGGGTAGTTAGTAGATAACTGAATAGGAAAAACTAAATTTAGTAAAAGATCGGCATAACATAAATACTAGAAACTGTGATAAACTGGTGGTCCCATGTTTCAGACTTAGCAAAACCAGTAATAGTTTTTTAGGTAATAGTGTTAGGTTCTACAATAAAGTCCCAAAGCATGTTACCGATTTGCCGGACTGTAAATTTAAGTGCCACGTCAAACGGGTTTTAGTTTCAAAAGGATATTATACAGTGGATCAGTATGTGAATGATAGTGATGTCTGGAATTGACTCCTCTCTGTTCTGTGCATCCACTAAAAGCACTGTATGATGTATTGGAAATATATGTTAAAAAAATGTACCCGATCGAGTTTCTTGCCGGTTCTTCTCGATGACTGGGTTGTTTTCCGAACCGGTGGTAGTCTTTGACGTTCATAAGTGCGTTATTAGGGCCTAAACTGAATGAAGTATTTTTTATTTTGATAAAATAAGCGTAATGCGCGCCTTATGGTAGATACAGTAGAATAAAATAGTGATCACTGATGTGCCAACAATCGTTCTCATCCCAATATCTAAATATAGTGTAAGTGGTTAGAAAACCGGACTCAAGATGAATTGAGTTACGGAAATTATCGAGATTACCATTTTCCAACATATTCAGTACTGCAATTGCAATACAGCTAGACGTGTGTGTTTTATCATTTGCAGTTCTCCGCTTGTTGATAATCACTTCCAAACTATCATTACATAGTATAAAATAAAGTCTCCTACCGCGTCTGTCTGTCTGTCTGTTCGCGATAAACTCAAAAACTACTGAACGCATTTTCAAACGGTTGTCTATAGAGTTATATATATATATAACTCTATATATATATAAGTACGTATCGTTGGTAATTACGTCAGAATGTAACGTAACGTCGATGATGCCGGCAAAAGATTTACGGTTAAGTCATCCGTAAACCAGATAAGCGAATATAGCTTAAAAAGCTTCAAAATGTTATGATTCATGTATATAGTATTTTTTCTTTAACATATAACCTGTTATATACTCGTATATGAAGCACCAACGTCGAAGGACTAATAGATATGGCACGTCTAGAGTAATAAGGAATTTTGTTAAAACTTCAATAACATATTTATATTATTCATCTAAAATCCCGATGAAAACCGTACCGAAAAATTCGTAAATAATGTGTTATCGAATTAATCTATTAACATAGGATATTTCTAATACCCACTTGGCTTGTCGCAACATTTGTTACCAAACAGTTATAGGTCTGATCCGAGCGGTAGCTACGCTTAAAAATTAGTCCTTTAGGTATGTATAAAAACTAGTAAGTACTTTCAGGCAAATTGTTGGTTGAAATTATGTTATACTACCTTTTGCTTGTGGTATCGGCGTCGCTTGTGTTAGTGTAGATTTGTTTTAATTCTCGGAAACTGTACTCTTTTTCTAAAAACCCTGACAACATGTACGTCAAATTTCATAATGATTGGTTGAGTAGTTAAGACGAGAAAACGTAATAAAGAAACAAACAAACTCACCCTCGCATTTATAGTATTGGATAAGATATAGTCAAACAAAGTTATGAAGACTAAAAAACCTGCATTTATTAATATTATTACGTATCGAATATAACTCGTTGTACAATTGTATGAAATGGACCAGCTTTCTATTACCATAATATTGGGGTGTAAGGGGTGTCGAATGGGGTGTAAGGGGTGTCGAATGGGGTGTAAGGGGTGTCGAATGGGGTGTAAGGGGTGTCGAATGGGGTGTAAGGGGTGTCGAATGGGGTGTAAGGAGTGTCGAATGGGGTGTAAGGGGTGTCGAATGGGGTGTAAGGGGTGTCGAATAGGGTGTAAGGGGTGTCGAATAACATCATGAGGCTTGAGACACCCAAGCCAACCTCACCTGCACGTGGTGCACCCTGCTGAACAACGAACGAGGCAATGGCGAAAGCGGGGTGGTAGGGTTTTACAACCCGACTGGGTCGCAACCACCATGTATATGGCGAAAAAGCCCGTAATAGTGATACGCTTCTGCGGGTCACGTTTCGGGATCAGCCTGTGCATATCCAGCTACCGGGCGACTTTCGTCTTGGCACAGGTACCAGTGTGACTCTCCAATAGCTCACCGCCTAAGAGAGCTGCATTGACCCGGCGGACAGGGAGACCTGTAGAAACGGTTGTTCCGCTGGCCGCCCGCGGTACAGTACAGGGGCCCAATTATGAGGCTGCCCCACCATGCCGCGCATAACCTTGGGTAGGTTCGTCGTGCCGGTTGGTGACCGGATTTGGGGTTCCGGCGACCTATTCCGGGGGGGTACGGGGGCCCTTCCGTTCGCCGGGTCAGTGCAAATCTTGCAGGTATTACAGTGAGTCGGCGATTAACATTTCAAAAAGAAAATAGTAAAACCAATTATTTCTCAAAAATTATATTTAAGAATATTCTGATATGTCTTTACTGCAAATATTAACCATTTTTTGTTTCTCGAATTGATTACGCCATCAACCTAGCAAGGTCTTAACAGCTTCACCGGACTACAGACATTTTAATTGATAACCTAAATCTCCTTAATAGCTACTAAATAAAAAAAATAAAGAAAATAGAAAATTCTTTGTAGTTTCATTAAAATAGTGGAATTTACCAAAAAGTTTTTAATCATTAAAGTCTACATTTACTAGAAATTATTGTTTATTTTCTAGGTATTTTATTCAAGATTTTAAAACGTATTTATTTCAACCACCGTTCCTGGAATGAATTCATCTCGTCTAGACAGTTAAGCCATGAGAACATTGGGAGTCGGCTAGGTGTCGAAAAACTTACATTCAACCCTTTAATATGATAAACTCACTGAGAGGGCTCCTGATTAAAGGCAACCTTTGTGCCCGCAAATTCTACGTTAACTAATTAAATTACTTAGCTCTGTAGGGCTTTTAAGGTGAAATTTCTCCAGGATTGGTATATAGTGTATCTTCACGTGCTTCTTAGATATCAGTATTTTTAATTAGTTTATTCATCAAAATAGTTAATTCAAAATTACTGTAGACTCCGTTTATAAAATGTAATTAAAGTATCAAGATATATAGTATGATTATAAGAAAAACCTATAAACTCCAGCAAAGGTCTAATTTTTTTATCTATATATAAATAAAATGATAAAGGTGTGTCGTTATACACACAAAATAAAATTAATAAATATCGTTTTTTTTTATTTCCTAGACATTTGGTTCTTATCTAAAGAAAATATCTATACTAATATTATAAAGCCGGAGGGTTTGTTTGTTTGTTTAGTTGAACGCGCTAATCTCAGGAACTAATGGACTGATTTCAAAAAATCTTTCAGTGTTAGATAGCTTATTTATCGTAGAAAGTTATAGGTTATATATCATCACGTTAAGACCAATAGGAGCGGAGCACCAATGAAGAATGTTTCAAAATCAGGTTTTTTTCTTTTCGAGAGCTTCCGCTGAGTGTTAGTGCTAGACCATAGTAACTATTCCACGCGGACGAAGTCGCGGGCAGAAGCTAGTCACGATATATTCATTTAATAAACAGTTAGTCTGTTAACTGTCTGCAAAGACGTATATAAAGCAGAAATGCGTAACCACTTTTGATTGAGCTTTTGTTTACTGATTACAGAAATATTACAAAACAATACGTTTTTGTTTGTTTAACTTAACCAAAGTTATGAAGTAAATAAAAACAAACAATGTAGATTTAAACTTATTTCAATAATTAGACAGATAAGTTAGTAGACACCTCATATTACATATTCTGCATGCATAAATAAAATTGAACTGCCTATTGTTTGTCCTATCTAATTTAAGAAACGGCTGAAGTGATTTTGACAAACCTTTTGTAGTCCATTGAAGCAGTGAAGATCCGTCAGACCAATAACGTAGTCATCAAAACTTTTACAGACAGAAAGTCTTATTCAAAGGGTTTTAAAGTGTTGCCATTACTCTTCTTTATATGAAATAAGTTCAAATAATAAACCGTAGTAATGGGGATACGTAGTAATTACAAGTCAAAATAAAGAAACTACTCAATGTTAATTCATAAAGAACAACGAATACTTACTATTTTTATGAGACAGCAATCGAAGATTTTTGTAGGTGGTAGAGCCACGCTGAAGTTATTATTGGTTTCAGCATGAATGGGTTGGCTCGCCTGGAGTAGTACCACCCTCTCGCAGAAAATCGACATGAAGTAACAGTGCTTGCATTGTTACGTTTCGTTCGGTCAGTGAGATCGCCGGAGGTCCACCTCCCCTCCCCTCTCCTCTCCCCACTCACTTACTCCCTTTCCCCCAAACACAAGCTGGCAACGCACTTTCGACTCCCCTGGTGTTGTTAGTGTCTATGGACGGTGGTGATCACTTAACATTACGTGATCCACATGTTCGTTTACCTGCTATGACATAATAAAAAAAAAGACGGCACGGCCATCGTCTTTTGTAACAAAATTAAATTACTAGGCATGTCATGACGAGTGATGAAAGTCATATAACCAGTTTTAAGCATGAAGGTGTGTTGATATAGGAGATACCGAAATTCGAGAATACCGAAGATGGTATAGATGGATTGTGTGAAGAATGGTATGTGTATAAAAGGTGTGAATAGTGAGATAACATCTAACTGAGGAAAGTGGCAGAGAAAAACATGTTATGTCAATCCTACTTAGGTGGGATAAGGGTAAGAAAATGATGACTTATTTATTGTACTATTGTTTATGGAACTACTAGATTTTATCCGCGTCTTCGCTCGCGTTGATTTGGATATGACCTTTGGCTCGGGAACAAACCTTTTTTGTCCGGATGAATGAATGAATGACAGATACCATATGTCCTTTTCGGTGTCCTGGCAAATGTGTATGTAAAATTTAATGATTATCGGTTGAGTAGTTAACGCGTGAATGCGTAAGAAACCAATAAACAAACAACGTCACAAGTCACATTTACGTCTATAATGTTATCTAGCATTATAAATTAATATTTTATATGATTATTCTATTAATATGATTTTTTTTAATATTCTTATAAACAAGCTTTTATAAAAAAGCCGCAAAACCTTAATCGGGTATTCAATGTTTATGGCGGCCATTTTGAAATTCGCCATCTTGTTTTTATTTCATTTTGTCTTGTTATCAGGACTGAATAAACGTGTAAAATTGTAAAGTCGTGGGTCTCGAGCTACTAGTTCTAATTTAATTTGTAAGATTTGACCTAAATAAACTATAACAAACGTTAAATAAAATTTCTAATGATCGTAGAAAATAAAAAGACGTTCAAACGAAATGTCTAAGATTATTTTTTTTAAAGTCGCCATTTTGTTTTTATTTCATTTTATGTGTTATTCTCAACGCTAAATAAACGTTCAAAGTTATAAAAACGTGGGTTTAAAGGAACTAGATCTACTTGCAAGATTCGGCCTAAATAAACTAACAAACATCAAATAAAAGTACGTAACAATATTAGTAAATAAGACGTTCAAACGAAATGTCTAAGAAAATTTTTAGTGACGTCCCTAAAGCGGGAACACCGCACATAAATAATGCTCATGATATATGTAGGCGGTCTGGTGAGACCCAATATTCGGAATGATTCGGAGGAGCACGTCCAACGAGCATTCATATTTCATCCCGGAGCGAGTCGCAAGGGACGAGCGGGGCCGAAGGGCGAGTAAACGCCTAGCAGAAACACTTGTCACGGTGACTAAACATAAAACGGTTTCATTGTTATCCTTATTTAAGATGGAAAACATAATGTTTTCTGAATAGGTTTAAAACGTTTATAACATCTTTGATCTTCAGTGAAGTTTTTTTTTAATACGAAATTAACGAAGTAATACAATCATTTCAGTTTGATTTCTAAGTAAATGGGGATTATGGGCTGAAGAAATATTTTCACCTCACTGATCTTCAAGTTGAATGAGTGTGTTTCGACGGCTGCACTTCAGAGCTAGTCGCTCTATGTTTAGCGTATTTACTACCTTGGGCTACATCGTTATTTAACGTCAGGTGAGATTGCGGTCAAACCTTCAAAATCAATCAAAATATCCTTTATTCAATTTAGACCCTGAGAAGGCGCTTATGAACGTCAAAGCTACGACCGGTTCGGAAAACAACCCAGTCATCGAGAAGAATCAGCAAGGAACTCGATCTGGTTTATCTTTTCATGTTATATATTTTTACAAAACATAAATATTTACATTCGTTATTAGTGGATGCCCAGAGAGGGGCGTCATTGCCAGACGTCACAATCGTTCACATATTGATCCATCCTATAATATTTAGATTATAGATTTAGATATTAAAACCCGCTTGACATGGTTCTTGAACTCACAATCCGGCAAATCGGTAATGTGTTTTAGGACTTTGTTTTTGTGGACTAACCTAACACTGTTTTTGTACTTAGTGAGCCTGAAGCATGGAATGACCAATTTGTTGCTGTTTCAAGTATTTAAATTATACTATTCTTTTACTAGATCCAACATATCTAAGTTTTTGCGGGCATACATTAAATTATCAAGAATATATTAGGAGGACAGAGTTAAGATACCGATTTGTAATAGGAATATGGTGTCCACCTCAGCTGCTGTCCCACACAACAAAATATCATAAGACATTAAGCTGTGGAAGTAAGCGAAGTAGACAACCCTAGCAGTGGCGATATCTGTTAGCTGGCGAATCTTTCTAACTGCGAATGCAGCAGAACTTAATGTTCCCGCCAATTTTTTTACGTGAGGACCCCATTGTAATTTCGAATCAAGTGTAATATAGCGCTAAAGCATATAAAGTTAAAATGTTCATAGAGTGATATGAGTAACTGTTAAAAGTATTTCTGTTTATATTTTGAATTTGTTAAAGAAAAAATAAGTTCGTACAATATCCAGGAATATTCATTTAAATTCTTAAAAATGACTTCAACATTAATTAGAAAAAAATGTGGCGTAAATGTCAGTTAATCTATACATATAATAAGAATGTAAATCTAATATGTCTGTACTTCTTCGATTTTTGCAGGTGTCTAGGAATAAGTAATAAAATATATTTCAATCATTTTTAGAAATGTCTGACTGTCTGTCTGTCTGTTTGTATGAACACGCATCACTGCTAAAGTACTGGGTTAACAATAAAATCACCATAAAGTACATCATAAAGCATATCTTCGAGAATAACTTAGTCTTTGTTTCATTGAAATAGATCCAATCTATCAAAAGTTATTGTAATTTTAATGACGACGCGGCATAAGGACGATAGAAAAGTAGATAAGTAATTAGACTTAATACATTCAGATGACTATATTACTCACTGTTTTGTATATATGGTTCCATGCAAATGAAGTTGCGGGCACAGCTATTATAATTAGAAGAATTACTTTTGTCCGTGTGTATGTGACTGAACTCCTCCTAAACGGCTGAACCAGATTTTGATGAAATATTTTGTGTGTGTTCAGGTGGATTCAGGAATGATCTAGATTCACAATTGGACCCGGTAGGTGGCGCTGCAGTTGTTTTCAGTATTTGTTTATTATCAAGGTAGGACAACGTCCGCGGGATTTGCTAGTAGTCTGTAAAATACAAAAATACATTTTCAATTTCATTTCATAGTTATTAGCGCGTTTAAAGAAACAAAAGAAATAGTACCTTCTTTTTATTACATTATATTGTAGATTATTATATTACATAATTTAGGAATATTCTAATTATATACATAGAAAATAGTAGCATATCAATATCGTGTTTTGTTTGTCACACTTTATTGTATATAGATGAACAGTCGCTTTTAACTTGGACCAAAAGCAGTCGGCGGAACATAACAAGAACATGTCACACAACTTTAGATCGCAACAAAACACCGGAATCACTTTAAAAGCTATCAAATGTTCATCTATTTTGAATAACTTTAGTATATTTATTATTATGATTATATTATAGAAATTACTATTATAATTATTACATATTTTATTAAAGGTTCCATACGCTTATCTGCTTTATAATAAAAATTACCAAAAGTATGAAATTACCACGAGATGGCTAAAAATATGAATATATATAACCAATATTAATTCATATTTTAATACTTTCGCCCGATGTTTCACTCGCGACAATTTACATTTCACCTATTCGGGAACTATACTTTTGACGAGATAACGTCTTATAAATCGAAGAACGTTGGCTGCATGCGCGAAAAAGGCATAATTCATTGTCACGTTCCACCTGAGCCGAGCATGTAAGCGAGAGCGCGGAGCAAGCGATGGAGAGTCGTGATCGGCCTAAACATTGGGCTTGTGACACATCTATCTCTCTTCCACTCCATCGGTCATCGTTATCTCGTAAAATTACCGTCCGTAAACCGACTTTACAGACAACCATTTTTTTTCTTTATTAAATATACCAAAATTTCTTACATGATTGGTGGAGTAGTTAAAGCGTGAAAGTGAACAAATAAACAAATAGACAAACTCACACATGCACTTATAATATTAGTTAGGATTATTGGCATAATTCACCTATAAATAGTTTTAATAGCAGATAATTATAATCTGTCCAAGAAGTTTCTATTTTTCATTTTATTATTTAAAATTTAACTGTTATTTAATTCGTATTAAAATTATATTCATAGTATATAAGTTATTCTTCACCGACAGAACAAAAAAGGCGTATAATTCGGTAAAAGAATTAGTAAAAGTTGCAGCACCAATGAAACCGCCATATAATTACTAATTCATAATTTATATTAATTTAATACAGCAGATTTATGTAAATCAAGATATCTTCGAGATACGCAGAGCCTATTGTACAGCCTAATATGCTAATTAAATTATATATTACATATATTGTTATGTACAATGTAGAACCGTGATTGCAGATGAAGCTGTTTGCGGGCCGTAAATACTGAATAGGACAAGGTGTCTCGCGCCTGTATGTGACAGCGTGTAACCGCATTAATCTTATATACAACCATAAATACATAGCTTTTATAGAATACTACAATACTTCTATATCACTTGCAAGTTTAAATACGTATATTGAGTGAAATAATTGTTACGCTTTCACATCTTAAGAACTCAATCGATCATCATGAAATTTTGTATACAAGTTATCAAGGATACAGAAAAGATTAATGGTACTTTCTATCCAGAGAAAAAGGCGCGAGCAAAAACTGGTGATTGAATATACACCGTGACTGTTTAAAGAGTGACAACCTTCAATCGTATGATAATTCATAGTCACATTTGACATATAAAATAATAATACCAAAACAAATACTAATAAACAACAAAGAGAGCCTAAATTAAAGTGGGTTCTAAAACTCTCAAAAGTATGGGTACAAATTTAAATAAACCTAGGTTGAATGGCCAGTGACAAAACCTGCGAGTGACGTCCCGAAGTTTATAACTTTCGGTAACAAAACGGACAATAAACCCTTTTGTTTGTTCAAACTTCGAAAAATTATCCTTTGTTAGTTGTTTGGCTTCACTTTCACTTCACTTTTACTGCAGTCGACAATCATAGACACTGTGAATGACTATAATTTTTATATTTTCTAGATAATTAGGTTATTAATATTAAGCACTTATTTTTTAAATTGATATAGAACGAGTATCAAGTACTGATCATCCTGTAAAAATATTGCTAACGAGTAACCAGTCACTCAGTATAGATAACAGAATACAGAAAATATCGTAATGATACCACAGCATGTTGTTAAGGCTTTTCTAAGTCCGCCTAGCTAACTACCATCCTCAAGGTGAAATCTGTTGCCGAACGACTAACTGTGTGTTCCGGCAGCTGCACTTGAGAGACAGTCCCACTATAGGTTTAATATGTTCACCACCTTATACCGCACTGTTATTTAACATCGGGCTTGATTGTGGAGACACGCTAAAACTTCAAAGTATAAAAAACGTAGTGATGTGATTCACATTATATTATATATCATTGTGAACTTATTTTTGAAGTTATTCTTCTTTTGGCGCGTTAGGGAAAAATGATGAGAGTAAATTTTTACGATGCGCGCGCACACATTCACGAAAACCCGACACCCTGAAGTTACTACGATGCTCGCGCACACCGTCACAATAAACCGACACCCTGAAGTTAGCTATAGTCATCATTTTGTTTCTTTGTATTAAAACTTTCAATGTATTAAATACCTTTTTCTATTGTTAGTGTCGTTTTTTCTACAAACGTAGAATAGGGCGAAAGATAAAAAATTTGAAAAGATTTTTATCTTGTTACGCCAAAGAAGTATAACTTCTAACGCGTGTACATAAGTACATACACACTTTTTTTTTAATATTTTGAATAAAAGTTTATAACTGACAGGAGATTAATCAACATATATTATAGTAACCGAATATAAAATTAAAGATCATTGGTAAATAGCAAATTAGTGTACATTTCTCTATAAATAATAATAAATTAATTAGTTTATCGAACTATTATTGAATACAGAATAAATAACCATTAACATTAAGCAATTCTTAAGAATTGTTCTGTTGAGTTTTGCTTAAAGTATGTACATATATTTAATAACTTTTGGAAAATAGTTCTTTATACTACAAACAATTTTTGGAAATGAAAATTGGATAACAATAATTAGTGATTGACAGTTTGTTATTTTAAATGTCGAATTATTAAATGTATTTCGTAGGTGTTGTTGTGTTCGAAGATACCGTGATCTCTTTTAAAGGAGACCCGTTACATTTACATTTCAATGTTAAGGTAGTTTAATTTTATTATACGATACTTTTGTTAATATTTCACATAACCTATATTAAGTATATAAATAAATATATATTTATTAGATTTTTGATTTGTCTACTAAATCAACATAGTTAAAATAATTTATATTTTGTGTAATAAATCTGAAGAAACTCTTTATTTGAACGCAATATTATCTGGAACCACACATCATATTTAAAAAATACTTATTGCATTAAATATCTTATTTATAAGGATTTTTTTTTCTCGAATTGATTACGCTATTGACCTAACAAGTTCTTAACAGCTTCACCGGACTACTAAGGCGAGCGCTTAAGGCATTCAGCCGATTTTATTTGACAACTAACTCAAGGTTGCACCTCTCGGCTTGGGCTGTTGTTGCCTGACTATTGCAATCGCGACCTATCTGAGCTAACCTAAGCTAAGCTACATATTCATACTTATATGAGTTATTGAAACATATGTGTACGAAGCATAATACATACCTCAACAACTCTTATATGTATTTTGTGTCGGATAATTTTTTAAAGGGCCGAACTGTGAATGCCCATGGTAACATCATACCATGCCAGGACGGCTTAACCGTGTCGTGCATGTACGTGCGTGTACGCAACAATTGGGCTTTACATCTGTGAAGTTACCTAACCGTATTAATTATTTTTTAAATATCACGAATGAAGTATTTTTCTCTGAGTATTATCTGTTATTTTTCACTGTTATTAATTTTCGCTAAAGGTCGTTTGCTTGTGCCAGTTTCCTCTTTATAGATATTAAACACATAATAGGTATATTTCTTAAATATATGTTTCATTGAGAATATCATTATTTCTGTTACCCTCTTCCACTATTTAAGTTGTTACGAACATCCGCGCAAATAATATAGCACGTCGAAGTAATCCCAATTGCCGGTGGCATTACAAACTCTATGCTTATATTAAACAATTAATTAACCAAAATGTTCCGTTCCATTACCCTTGTATGTACCGCAGCGGAATAGATTACTACTTGATACAAGAGTTCGCTAAACTTATAGACATGAATAGTAGTAACATGCAGATAAATGTTCAAGTTCATGTTCTATATCATACTGTTTTATATTAGACATTTAATATTACAGATACTTAATTTCTACATCTATACTGTTATGGATACGCTAGGAATATTACATTTATTTAAAACTAGTTATACCCTCGACTTTGCGTGCGTTTATTACGTAGTACTTATTTTCATTTGGTAATTTTGTGTGCCTGTCGCGTACAAATTTTATATAAGCGACATGGAATTATTTTAAGTCACAATTTCATAATATTAAAATACTCAAACTATGCCTTGGAATCTCACTAAACCACGTTTGAATGCATATGTGGTTATATCTAAGCCTGTAAAGTCAATTTACCTTAATATAATGGTTAATAAAAATGAAAGTTTGCAATATGTAATTAAATTAGCATTAACTAAATTGATTGTCAAAATTTACTACCTTTTTTATAGAATATACGATTATAAGTGTAATACATTTCATACAACCACAAGGAATGAATAACAGTTATGCATGGCACAAAGTTCAAGCGGTAGGTCTGCCACGAACGCTATCTACTGTAGTAATCCAAAGTGATAATTCCTATACAAAATAACCAATTTCTATTATTTTGATTTTTTGACAGCCCCTTTGAGGTTTTCTTAATTTTCTTTATACCTAAACCACCACAGTATTGAGACGAATATAACAAAAAAAAATCAGATTGGTCAAGCCATTTTTGCTTTTTTGCAAGACTAACGCACGGCAATTCATCTTTATACAGATACAAGATGCCGATATACGAAATACTACGAGTCAGAGGGTCAAGTGTCGAACACGGTACAAATGGTAGTTTGTAAAGTTAATATAATTAGTATATTTTTTTTATAATTGATGGATTTATATCTATTAATGATATTAATAGAAGAACAAGTGAAGACCCAAAAGTTAAATCAGTGGCTATCGTAAAATAATCTTAGCAAAACTGGCAGTTTAAATAATATCAATTGATAACTGATTCAATCACTAATGACAAAACGCTTCCCCACGAACATGAAGTTTATAAGCATAAAAGTTTTTTGGCCTCACAATAAATTAGGCTTTCAAGGAAAGTAGGTTACATTTTGAATAGAGCTGCCACTTTTATATCATTCACATCTAGAATGTTCTATTTCAGTTTATTTATCGTGGTAATTAATAAAAAGTAGCATACGTATAAAAAGCTAAATACTTTTTATAATTTTATTAGATGAGTCAGTATTTCTTCACGATAATAATGTATCGGCGATGTATATATGTATTATGAACGCAATTAGCCTTGGCGTATTTAGAGTATGCTGTACGAACCGTTAAGATTTAATTCCAAGAAAACCAAGACCAAATAGTTATTAGGTAAATTTGAATACTGTCTACATCTGTACTATACTCCGACTAAGCAAAGCGACGACTTCATGAAGATACACACACATTTCTGAACTAATACAAACTCTAGTAATTCAACGTGTACAGCCAACTGTAAGTAAAACAAACAACAATAATTAGCTCAAACATTCGAAGTAATTATATCACAGAGGCGCTTGGGTATAATTAAGAACACTCTGGTAATTGATAGCCAGGATGAAAGGATTCAAGACAGTCTGAATCGGACTGATTCGGTTTGTTTACGGTCTTAATTAGCGCGACAGATTGCAAACTCTCACAGATGCCGACGACTAGATTAATATTTCCTTTTTTTTTTATTGAAAATGTATCTTAGCTGATTATTATTTCACCAATACTGAAATTATTTAAATATCTTTTTTTTTCTGGCAGAACTCAGGCGAATAATTCCAAATCACCTCCAGCTTCGGCCAATAAGAGTCTATTTACAAGGAAACTGATATTTTTTATATCGTCCAGCTCTATCACCGTCGGACCTCAATTGCTTCTAATAGAAATAAATAAAAATATTAATTAAAACATCGATCACCAAAACGTTTCCTTTTTTTGTTCATAAATTTTCGAATAAAAATCTAAATGGCCTTTTCAAAAATTTAAATGTATTTCAAAAATAATTATTTGTATAAAATTCAAATGTCTTTTCGGAATTCATTTGTGTCTATCGGTACAGCGAACAAAACACAACATATACCGTCTATAAATATATATTAATCCAGTGTCATGTTGTTTATCCATGTGAACTCCGTACTCCGATGAACTCCGTAACTACTCAACCGATATTCATGAAAGATCAGTTTGTTGGCAAACTGTGGTTGGTGTTCGTTCTAAACTGAGCCACAGCAACTCATGGCTGGATCAACTAGTAATATACCAACAATTTCATATCTAACTAAAAAATAATTGCCATAATACTTTACTGGGCCTGACGGTATTGATTGTAGATAGGCACTCCTCTTTCCTCCGTAATTGCTATTCTTAGAAAGTAATTCGATAACCATCAGATGTAGGGAATTAAATTTTCTGTTATAATTAAAATTGGATGGCTTAAATAAATTATTTTTGTAGTGTAAGACTTCTTTATTATACTTCACTCAAAGAAAAGAAAAATACACGGTCTTTGGAATGAATGGATGACGCAGTGGCTCTAAGCGTTCGGCTTGCTTTTGCCGACACATTGATAGTTATGGGCTTCGAATTCCATACGGGGCAGTTATTAAGGTGATCCACAAATTATAGCTCTGTTTCTGAGTGCACATTGTATCCATTAATTATATTTTTGTGAAGTTATGACACAGAATTTAAGTTCTAATGTACGAGCTGCCTTTGTTTTGGTTATATATTTTCATTGGCCATTCGTTACATAAAATAATAGTATGTACTTTAGTAATTATTTTACAGAATTACAATCCTTATAACAGTTTAATATAATACTAGCTGACCCGTGCCCACTTCGTTGGGCGGTAATAGGCATTATCAAGCTACAACTTTTCTCTAGAACTCAATCATATATCTCTCATCCTTAAGGCAGCGTTCGTAAAACGCGTTTTCGTTCGACCATTTTTTCTCCGACTCCCCAGATATTACCCCCTACAACCTCACAAACTTTACCTCTTTATAATATTAGTATAGATAATATGATTAGTTAATAGCTTCTTCCCGCGACTTCGTACGCGTGGAATAATTATTTTGGGCTAAGACGCAGCGGAAGCTCTCAAAAGGAAAAAAAAACGATTTTTAAACTGTTTCTCCGCTCCTATTGGTCTTAGCGTGATGATATATAGCCTATGACACTCACAAATAACGTGGCTTTCTATTGGTAAATTGGAATTTTCAAAATCGGTTTAGTAGTTCCTGAGATTAACCCCTACAACATCACAAACTCACAAACTTCACCTCTTTATAATATTATATAGTATAGATGATGTAAGAGTTGTAACGAAATTTCTGAACCATAATTAATACCGACCTTGTAATTAACAGAGTATTGCTACAGCTTTGTACACATATTGAGTATTACCGCAGAGCATTACAGTTTAGTACGAATAGTTATTGACTCTGTCATTAGGATAATGCTTCTGAGTGTTTTGATTCGGTCGAGTGATTTATAAATTGTATAACTGAATTTATTTGTATCAATACTAAAGATTATTTAATTATTCTGATATTATCATATTCATGTTTACAATACCAGATTGTGTATCTTGAATTGTTTTTGAAGTGGAAACTCCTTTAGGCGCGTTGAGCGGTATTTTTGGCATGAGATAAATTTGTCATTTCACGTCATGACATGCTACGTCAGCATGATCGGTCGTATTCCATTTGCGCTGCCCTTGCCCTTGTCCTTATGAGTGCCAGGACTTTTTTTCTCTTAAAGTGTCTTAGAATAGATTTTGTAACGTTTGGAATTACTAACTTTAGTAAAACCCTTATTTACGTACATGTAAATTATTACAAGACGAAACATCGGCTATTTATGAAGGTCGTCATGTTATCCCAATATTAGTTTTATCTATTTTGATATCCACAGATTACTTAATTAGCACTAGTATAGAGGGATTTAGAAGTGCTATAACCTAAAATTATGTTCATTAAAATTTCAATAAGGATAATAACATTCCAACGTGAAAAGTTGAGGTGAACATTACTTGAACCGTGACGAAACTTTTTACGTAAATGTAAAAGTAAGATAATGAAAAAAGTAGAAATAAGTTTGAGGAAAACGAGCTGCATTGAAAGTAGCCCCCTAATTGAAAGCAACTTTTCCCTTCACGTTAATTGCATAGCGTTTTTAACTTAAAACAGCAAAAATAACCCGCATTAATTCATACGTTCTATTTAAATAGATAGAGTATGAATTAGATAAAAAAAAGTTTAGTACACATTTTCTAATTGGGTTAGTAATGTTTTTCAAATAAAATATGCTTGAAAGTACGTCTTATTTTATGGCACACTCTGTAACGTAAACTTCTTGATACATTTCATTCAATGTAATCAAAAAGCTGTAGATATGTCATAAGGGCTTCGACAACGCCTTATTAAAACTTGGCTAGCTAGCAAACGTGATCTAGCCCTGTCAATCCGCCCGTATCTAAGCAAAATACAACTATTTCTTTTTCACCACCGATATTGAAAATATGCTATCTCACTTTCACATTTTATCTAAGATAGTGTGGCGTTACAAAATTACTTTACGTATGTGTGCGTTATCGTGCCATTTGTTTCGTCACAATATCATGTAGATAACATATTTACAGCTTCTTAGTTATAGTATCGTTGATTTTAATACTAGATTCGCTTTAATCATGTAAATGACACCGAATATAAACACAGTATAAAGCCTGTTAATAAAAAAGACAGGAACTTTGTTTTTTAGTTATATTTTTTTTTATTTAATGTGTTTCATAAAACTTAAACACGTATGGACATATTTGTACAGTAACGTTTCAATATATTAATTGTAATATGTGTGTACACGATAACTTTATATTAAATGAAAATCATATTTGCATCTGCGAACAATTTTAATAGTATATAATTTAAACGTAATCCGGTTTTTATTTTAAAATAAGGGAAATGGACCGTAATGTTTTCTTTTCACTGTGAATTTTTAATTAGTTACTCTCGCTTTACAGCAGCGTTAAATATTGCGCAAACATTTTCTGTACTTACAGAAAAGTTAAAATACAAAATTTATATCTGTGTACTTCATTTTTCTTACAGAAACTATTTTATTAAGAACTATAAGTATATTCCCGTAATCTATTTTTAGTTATATTCAAATACTGATATGAAAAGACTCATTCCCCATCTCTGGATGTATTTATCTACTAGTTGACTATCTCCCGTTTCGGTTCTCATTAAAATTGTCATTTGAATTTAAAACAATAGAATCAAGAGAAACATCAGCATTGAATAGTGCTAGTCCGATGGCGATACGTTCATTAGTTTTGACTTGATTGAGCCTCAAAGGATCTGTACTTTTATTATATATATATATATATATATATATATATATATATATATATATAATCATATTATATTATACATACATATGATCAACAAAACAAACACAAATAAAAAGAGATAAATATACACAGAAACTGATATTTGTATTAATCTATATAGTCTATGGATATTATCTGTGCATACTTGCCATGGCTACTGAGACACGCAATAAAGCTACATGTACGTTCCTTCATTCAAGTGTATTATTAAATACGGCCGACCACTCAAAAACATAACAACTACATCTATTTTAGCGGATGAAAATCTTAGAAAATCGATAAATACAATTGTATTTGAATTTTCTAAAAGGTAATGTGTAATAAATAAATTTTCCAAAAAAAAAATAAACCGCCTTGGATGTGAAAAACTAATAAGGCACAAAAAAGCCGAAAATAACTGAATTATTAAGTTAACAAAATTAAATAAAAAATATTGATATTCGCGCTACCTAATAATATATTTAAAGTCAATGCCAACCTAAATTCATATCATCTACATACAAAGTTTTGGTCCGCTCTCGTGTCCCATGATGTATATCTGTATAGTATACATATTTTATTACCTGCAACAAATTTGAACTGTAGGTTGGTAACGACTTCAAATATATTATTAGATAGCGTGAATATCTATATTTTTTATTTAATTTGGTTAATTTAATAATTCACTTATTTTTGTCTTGCCTTATTTGTCTATCACTATTTGTTTTTTTTTTGAAAAATTTTTTATTTCTCCATTTTTAGTGACCATAAATATATCTGGTTTCTAATGGGTATAATAATTCAGTTCCAATTTCACGAAAATACGTAGATACGAAGTGGGTGAAAATCAAATAAACGATATTTGACCCTCTTAGGGGTTGAATATTTTCTTCAAATTTATATGGGGCCACCTCTGAATATAACCAATTCAAATAAAAAAAGAATCATTAAAATTGGTTCATAATTGACGGAGATATCGATTAACATACATAAAAAACGTACAACCGAACGTAGTAACCTCCTCCTTTTTCGAAGTCGGTTAAAAACGACTTGATATACCGTATTAACTATTCATTTACAGGTATCGTAAGAATATTTCATTTACCTACATCAATTAAAAGAGAACGTTAATGATTAGTTAGACAATTACAAAAAATAACCTTTACAAGTATTTTATCTAAATTTAATTGATTAATCTCTATGTTTAGCTTTGAGCAGAATTCGTAAATCAGGCCTAATTAACACAATTTGAATAACAACGTTGATTAAAAGGAAGCTTAGAAATTCGCTTTTATCTGGTTAATTTGTATGTTAAAATAAACGCGGTCGACGTTCGAAAAACCGCAACACGCGGTGTCCTGTCGCGGCCGCAAACAATTAGCCACGTTGTAACAAATAATATTTTATAATGATTGATTTTAACTGGAGCTAACGAGTTATTATTTCAATAGATTAATTTGTTTGTCTTCTACAGAATGTTCGTCATTTTCAAGTTCGTCTACCAGCGGTTCTGCACTTGTATTTTTATGTGGTAATTATTTTGGACTCATTATTTTATTGAAGTTTTTATTAAGATTCCTAAACGCAATTTTGATTATGCTAGTACCCCATCGATTGAGGAATGATATGAGCTTCTTGTGCACAAAATTATAAAAAAAAAGTCAAGCCGGTTTTGCGTTAAATTCAGATATACAATACAGAGAGACAATAAAAATGGAAAATAATATTCATGACCATTAGCCGTTTTTGCATATGTGTTTTATGATAATAAAAGTTTTCTTTTATCCATTTTAGGTGTCGTTGCAGTTTATCAACTTTTGTACAATCCATCCTATCGTCACTTAATATTTGACATTCATACAAGAAGAACGTACACAACATCCGTGTTGCAATAACTAAAGTATGCGTTGCAGAAAAAAAATTGTAGTAAACAATAACAGTAAACAAAATAACAGATACGTGTAGAACCGCGGATACCGCTTATTAGTATTACATATTTTATTAGAGTAAACCAGACTTTAGGCTAGCACAAAAACGCGCAACATTATCTCCTTTAGAGTGCTCTTAAAATATTTTTTAACACGGATAAAGGGGAGCTTAAATACAGTTAATCGTTGACCACTTAGCAGCAGGTGTTCGTGGCACTCATACTCATAGTGTATGAACAACAAACACTTTAAAAATGCATAACATGTTCACGGAGTGTAATGGTTAATGATTAAAAAACTTTAAATGTAAATACTTTAAATTTTTCGCATATAGCTTACTGCAAATAAAATTGTTTCAATAATGCATTTTATTCGCAACTAGCGTCCCCCCTTAGCTTCGCACGGGTCAATGTAGATATCCATTTTAATGAAATACTGTTAAGGGCTGTTTTGATTTACATGACATGTACAACGTATGTAATCTACGAGTATTTAATATGTAAGGGATAATACTGTATTCTATAAAATACCTTGACAAATAACACATAAATATTTTTTCAAAAATATGAAAATGGTTACTGTGGGTTATCTTTTAGAGATAAATATATACCATCGTGGAGTTTTTTATCGATCTTTTTAAGATATACAATTCCGTTGTACATTAATTCGATGTATCTCGTAATGTTTAGCCAGCGTTTGCGATTTAAGCGCACAAACATATGTAATGACATTACATTACAAATATTTGGATTATTCGGCTTTTCTGTAGTATAATATTTATATATTATACATATAAACCTTCCTCTTGAATCACTTTGTCTATTGCTGAAAACTGTATTAAAATACGTTGGATAGTTTAAAAGATCTAAGGGAAAAAACAGCGGAAGCGACTTTATTTTATATAAGACTAGCTTTTGCGCGCAGTTTCGCTCGCGTTAATATAAATTTGACCTATCCCTCGAAGATAGTGTTGTTTTCTGATTTTCTTATGTCCTTTTCTGTACCCCTGACAGCGTCTATGCGAAATTTTATGATGATCGGTTAAGTAATTAAAGTGTGAAAGCATAACAGAGGAACACACAGATTCACTTTCGCATTTGTAATATTAATAAGGATATCTAATTTGAGACAAGAGACAGACAAAAGAACTAGCGTTTGACCACATTCTCAACTACTGCTTAATGACAATAAACAGTAAACACGCTAAACCTAAAAGGGACTGGCTTTCAATCACTGCTGCCTGAACACATCAACATGTGCTTGATGACAAATTTGCAATTTGAAATGGTACGTAGCCAGATGGACATAGAGAAAGCCCTATCACCATACTATGGGTTCATCACCATGTTTTCCATCTTCATCATTACATAGTTAACTCCATTTATGTGAAGAAAAAGGACAAGCTATCGCCTTAGCTCTAATTCTTGATTTTCTATATTTACCCTATAACAGATATGTCAACTGTCATAGTGCCGTAAGCGGCTTATCACGTTCCGAAATCGTCTGATATATATTCAGTAATTACGCGGAATGGTAGGAATGTACATAAGACTGGGTCGCAACACCGATGCGCATGTAGGTAAATGCGTCACAGTGAGTCTTCTTTAATAGCTCGTATTTGGTTATCACGTAGTCTATATCCAATATCGTCAAGCCTAAATGATACTGATCTCTCACTGCCCACTGTTGTGTTTGGGATGAACTCACCATCAAGCCCATTGACAAAAAAAGACATACCTAAGTAAAACAAACTTCGGAAAAAATTCGAAGTTTGTAGACTGCACTTTTACAAAAGTAGGTCTAACTCGTATTTTGGCTATATGTAATTTGATAACAGAAGCTCATAGATTAGCATAAGTATAATAGTAGATGCACCTTTTTTCCTAATTCCGAATAAATATAAAACTCTATTACTAATATCATAAATTGCAATGCGAGTTTGTTCTTTGTTTGTTACTGCGTTCACACCTAAACTAATCAACCTATCATTATGAAATTTCGCACGTTGTCAAGAGTACCAGCGAAGCCACGAGTTCAAGCTAGTGTTATATAAAACGGCAGATACGTCCTTCTTTATTAGGACGGCTGTATAGGTTATTGAAGTAAATAGTTTTATCTTATGAAAACCATTGACTCTATCTGTAATTTATCATTCGATTAAAGTATTGTATATACGGATGATAGCATCGTCAATTACCTAGAAACTATTCCAATCAATAAACGATCCACCTTAGAATTGGAGGTTGTATCCGAGCAAGTTTGAAAGCGTACTACGTTGACTAATTCATGTGTATCAGATTTCAATCGAGACATTGAGATGTCAAAGTTTTAGTCGTTCAGTGAAACCATTCTACATAAACCAGTGTGGAAATAGTTTCGATATTGTTAATTTCATTTAAGTTACGTATAACATCGATTTGCAGATATAAACTACTTGAATAATTATTAGCTGATACCAGCGGCTTTGACCCCGTGAAAGTAGGTTTTTTTGTATTATGGAATATTTTATCTGGGTTATTTGTGGGTGGTTTTTTGTAGATCGTAACTTTTATATACATAATTTAACCTCTGTAAATGTTATCATTAAAACTTAGCTTCTACGGAAAAACTTAGTGATGTGTATGACCTAGGAGACAGTTTGCAAGTTTTAGAAGTACCAGTAAAAATCTTGTCAAAATATGAGAAATGAGAAATTGGCACTCACTCAAAAAAATGAAGATACCATTTGATAATGCTTTATTTATACCCGTTTACACTGTTTTAATATTCGTTATATATATATATAAGGAAAAGAATCATAGTGTTTGAAAAATTAGACCTGCATCCCACTTTAAAATACTAAAATGTTGTTGACGGGGTTCGATACTAGATTATTTGTACATGTTTGTATCGTTTATACTTTTTGTTATATTTGTAACAAAAATGCAATGTTATGAAACTTTTCAACGATTACCTATAGACTATTTATTAGGTATTTTTAGAAAAATATTTTTTTTTTTCGAACTGACGCTATTGACCTAGTAAGGTCTTAACAGCTTCACCAGACTACGAAATAAAATAAAGATATTCGTTACCCTAAGGTTATATAATTCAACTTTTAAAAATTAAAATATATTTACCCAATTTTTATTTTTCTTAATATCCAGATATTCGTTTATAGGTCTCATTAAATAGAGAATAAAAGCGACTTCGACTTATTTTATTGTACCTATTTTATATTGTTTAATCGGGATTCAAGGTAACGCATATATAGGTACACGCCGGTAAGTCAAATTTTTAAACTCCTCTAGTTTCTTAACCAGAGCAAACTGTAAAAATATTTTGTATGTGGATCGAGAACATAATTATATAGGTACTAGCCGACCCGTGCCCACTTCGTTGGGCGGTAATAGGCATTATCAAGCTACAACTTTTCTCTAGAACTCAATCATATATATATATATCTCATAATTAAGGCAGCGTTCGTAAGAAACGTTTTCGTTCAACCACTTTTCTCCGACTCCCCAGATATTACCAACTACAACCTCACAAACTTTACCTCTTTATAATATTAGTATAGATTATAGATAATATATATAGTTAATAGCTTCTGCCCGCGACTTCGCACGCGTGGAATAGTTATTTTGGGCTAAGACGCAGCGGAAGCTTTCAAAAGGAAAAAATACCCCGATTTTAAAACATTTTTCATTGTTGCTCCGCTCCTATTGGTCTTAGCGTGATGATATGTAGCCTATGACACTCATAAATAACGTGGCTTTATATTGCTAAAAGAATTAAATTAATAAAAAAAAAGGTAAAAAAATCGGTTTAGTAGTTCCTGAGATTAACCCCTACAACGTCACAAACTCACAAACGTTACTTCTTTATAATATTAGTATATAGATTATAGCCCCTGCCCGCGACTTCGTCCGCGTAGTAATAGTTACTACTCTGGGCTAACGCTGACACACAGCAGAAACTCTAAAAAAAAAAACATCTCGATTTTGAAACATTTTTCATCTGTGCTCCGCTCCTATTGGCCTTAGCGTGATGATATATAGCTTATAACCATTCTCGATGAATGAGGTATATAACACTGAAAGAATTATTCAAATCGGACTAGTAGTTCCTGAGATTACCCCTTACAACGCCACAACGTCACAACGTCACAAACTCACAAACTGTACCTCTTTATAATATTAGTATAGATAACATAATCTAATATTACTAAAATCGGAAACATCGATATTTATAATGTTCAGACGTTTTGGAAATTAATCTTGAGCAAACAAGACACTTAAATTCTATTTATATATATACAATCTACCTTATTAATGAATGCATACAGATTGTATATGTAGTTAGTAAAATTACGGGAGGGAAAATGGTTGAAAATAAAACATGGTTACATCTCTACTTAATATTCTTTCTTTATCGTATACGAGACAAGTTAAAGTTTGTCAATAGTAAATTCGTTTTTAAAAATTAGATAAATAAAACAGCAGAACATATTTAGTAATGTTATAACAGGAATAAGTTGTATATGAGTATACCCGTTTATGAAATAAATAAGAAGGGCTTTCCTTGAAATGAAACAGTGTCACTTACAAACTCTCAAGTAACGTCATTATAACGAAAGAAGCGAAGTGTACGCGTAATAGCGTTCTCGCCTCCGCAAAAGTGGCAATTTAGACAAAAAATATTTATAATAAGCACTTTTGTGACTTATTACAACCTATTTGGAATAAAGACTTGGCGTTCTGAAGAGTTGAAACGTTATCGATAGTGTTTCACCTTGTTTTTTTTATTATTATTTTAGTTTTGGCAATGAATCTTTCATATTATTACTGCCATTATCGATTAGGTAATAATGTTACGAGTGTCTTGTAATCATATTAATGTTCTAGCAATAAGATGATGGCTACCTTGTTCGAAATTTTCAGTGAGTTGTGAGGTATCTCAGAATTCATGCTCCGTGGTATTCGTGGTATCTATTACATAAATATATCTATACTAATATTATAAGGCTGGAGGGTTTGTTTGTTTGTTGAACGCACTAATCTCAGAAACTACTGGTCCGATTTCAAAAATTCCTTCAGTGATAGATAGCTCATTTATCGAGGAAGGCTAAGGCCACACTAGGCTAAGAAGCATCACACTGAGACCAATAGGAGCGCCAATGAAGAATGTTTCATAATAATTTTTTTCCTTATGAGAGCTTCCGGTGCGTGTTAGCGTTAGCCCAAAGTAACTATTCCATGCTAACGAAGTCGCGGGCAGAAGCTAGTATATAAATAAAATTAAATTACTGAATGTACGTAAGCGTATCACTTCAGGACGGTGACACCTGTTTGGGTAATTCTTTTTTTTGTATTTGACATTGTAAAGCCAAGGTTTTTATAAAATAGAAGATTGAATAATCGTATGGGAAAGTGAAAAAATTAGCTGTTTAGTTTAGTGTGAGTCGCAGTGTTGCATTCAAGACACCTCATAATGTTGTAGACGCAGTCCGCCTGAACATTTTCTTTTGTTTCTCTTCGTATTCGCTCCGATGTCTAGAACAAAACTCCACTCGGATGCACCATAAACGGGCTTATATTCCTTTACATAAAGGAGGATGGAAATTTCTGGAACGCTGACATCATTACTCGAACGTTTCAACAAAGTTCACGACGGGTTAATTTAGAAATCTATTGTTTTTGGTTCCCACGGTTAATGTTTCATGCATTGTTTAACGAGTTCACATACACGTTGTAAAAGTATGACGCAATTACTTTGTTATTTTTTAATAAACGAAATGTACTGAAATAGTTTTAAAATAAAAAAAGTGTCGAGGTAGTCATAAGGACTGCCGACAGATCACAAAAGTGAAAACTCAAAACTGAAATGTCTCTTTTGAATTTTCATATTAATTATATTCTATTAATCTTCTTGAAATTATTGACATTAGTGTGGTTTTCATATCTATTGACACTCGAAGCGATAATTATATACATTTTTATAAAGTCTATTAATCAATCAAACGTATGATGAGCTACAAAATATCAATATTACAAGCGCAATACAGCCGGTCATGCTTAGGTAGCATGTCATGACGCGAAATTATAAATTTATCTCTTGCCAAAAATACCGCTCAACCCGCCTCGAGATGTTGTCACTTCAAAAATGTGTTTATTTAAATTCATAAATATATATTGTGGATATAATTCAGATTCGTATAATATTTTTCTTCAAAGGTTTGATAACTTTACAATAAACTTTTCACTTAAGGGCTTACGCTCAACCCAAATTTTACTTGATGTAAAGTGATAATGGGCCGATGATAAAATAAGCTTATACAACAGATTTTTATTCAACTTTTCCTTTGTAGAAGACCCTTAAGTAAAAAGCCAAAACATCGTTTACGAAATTTTATATTCGGATTTAAGATGTTTTCCTTTTAACGCTTAGTTTTTTGGTAACACGGTTGAGGAATGACGCAACAGGTGTAGGTTATTTCACAGCTTTAGCTTATCTTTGTTAGTACAAGTAAAGTTCTGAGTACACAGAACAAGTTTAAATATATTTAATTTCAAACCTATCCAGTGAGTACACACGTTACATTTAATTATTTCTTAATATCTATCTAATACACATGACGTATTTTTATTTATAATATCATAAAGGAAATCATATACGCAATTGTTTTGGGAATATCTGCACGTAATAGGCTTATATTTCTTATAAGGTTTGGACATCTTCCCTATAATTCGAAGGTATTATTACCCAAAGGGGATTTGTCGAAATTTGGTCGACCTTGGAAGAGATTGGTTTTTGATACTCTGCGTACGTCCCGTATCTTGGTACAATTTTTTGTCGACGAGGTAATGTAACCTCGTATTAATACGTATGCTTTTTAATAATATATTCATAATAAGATTTTTGTACTGTTGAATTCGTACCACAACTGGCCGTTCACGCGGCTTCATTTGCATGAACTACAAAATTATCGCTAGCTAGAGTGCTATTTTAATAAAGCTCACTTCATGGTCTATTTTATATCTAAAAATTTAGTATAGGTTCTTTTGCATACAATATTTATTATATAAACAATTTTACTAAGTTGGTTGATGTGAAGAACTAATATGTTTGTATGGTGGTCAAATTATTTAACTTAATTAAAGTTAATATTTGTGGTCACTGTGGTTTAAATGTAAATGTAAATGATCGATGCTGTATAATAAATATTGTTAGCAGATGACTGTATTAAAACTGTCCGTACTATTGACCTGACACGCCATTGGTCGAACTTATAAATCAATCTCGACGCCATTGGTCCAACTTATCTGCTGATCTCGGCCGATCGTACATTGGTTGAATGCTATAAAAGGCGAGTCGGTCGAGACATTAAAGAAGACTACCCTTGAGCTGGTTGCCCAAATAAAAATCGGCTGAGTGCCTTAAGCGCTCGCCTTAGTAGTCCGGTGAAGCTGTTAAGACCTTGCTAGGTCAATAGCGTAGTCAGTTCGAAAAAAAAAGACATTAAAGAACATTCTGGCTCTGTCGTCTCTCTGGAAGGTTGTATTGCGCGAGTTCTTTCCAATTTACATTGTTATTTCTGTTTCTCTAGGTTTTTATGATTTACTGTGTTACTTGAGTTATTTAATTGTTGATGTGGGTTATTTTTTTTTTTTTTTATAAAAAAAGGAAAAAAAAGAAGGGGGGGAAAAAAAAAAAAAAAACACCAAAAAAAAAACAAGAGGGGGGGGAAGAGGGGGGGGGGGGGGGGGGGGGGGGGGGGGGGGGGGGGGGGGGGGGGGGGGGGGGAGGGGGGGGGGGGGGGGGGGGGGCCCCGCGCCCCCCCGGAGAAAGAAAAAAAAAAAAAAGAACAATATTCCTCGCGGGGGTGTTTAAGGGGGGGGGGGGGCCCCGGGGGGGGCCACCCAAACCGGGAAAAAAAAAAAACTTCAAGGGGCCCCACCACCCAAAAAGTTATCGTGTAGAGATTTGAATGTTCGTTATTTTATTATATAAATCCATTTCTGGTATCTAATAATACTATAAACAATTATTTACTCCATCACACTGGTAAATATTTTACTACAAAATATACTGGTAAGCTTACAGTTCGAGTGCCCTATTCGACATCCACAGAGAAATATAGCCTTTATAATATGTAGAGATGTATACTTTAGTGAAAATAACGTGAATATACCGCATGAGCTCAAAGATTGATCCTTGATTTTTTACGGGCTTTAAAAGGAACGTTACTGCCTTCGCCTGTATGTTTTTTTATCAACACTTATGGTTCACCTGCTTTTTCTGAATTGCTTTTAGTAATCGAACCTTTTGTGTATGAAAAATAAAGTTAACCATGCGAATTATTTATTTTTTTAATTGCATGAAGAATAGAATTTTGAAAACGCATTGTTTAGAAAATTGGTTGGACACCTAATGATACTAAAAACAGACCACGAAGATTAGTACTATTGAATCTAGACATAGCGGACTTGATCATAGATGATTTTTGCGTGGAGAGCATAACTGTCAGTTCCGTGTCTGGGTGTTTTATAATTATGTATGTATATCAGCTGCTTAGTTATCACAATGCAAGCTATATTTAGTTTGGAATGAAAGGGCTGTGTGTTTGTATTCTTATATTGAAAAAAAAATGTTGCTCATTATTATTTCTTAACATCCTATATTTGCTATAGTAGCACTCACTACTAAGTGACAGCACTATATCTGATATAGATCACAGCATAAACAGCAAACATCATTCACACATTCAATCACATCAAACTGTAAAAGACCCAATGCAGTGCTATATGCCTAATCCCGAAGAAAGGTGACTATACCCTTAATCACCACGCTAGCCCACGATGTATTCGTGATCTCAAGTTCCGAGAAATCCACCCTTCTATATTTTCCCACATATAAGTATACCTCTCAGGTTCAAGTTTCCGAAATTGTACTTTACAGGCAAGTCGACAGTGTTGCCATTTTAAATTAAGAAATGTATGTGAATTAAAAAAAAATCCGTGTTACATGCCAGAGTTCGAACCTGCATACATCGAATTTACATTCCACCGGCCAAACCATTTAATTACCATAACTTAAACAGGAGATCTAGAGAAAGGACTAATTGTGATTTTTTTAAATTTATCAACTATTTCAAATTTATCCAAGAATCAAATATTTTTCTACGCTAAACGTGAAGCATTCATATTTCCTAAGTTATAAATAACGCTTATCTATATTGGTCAATTTTTGGCATCCCCGTCGAATAATGCAGAGCTGTAGAGAATCAAGAGGGTAGACAAAAAGAGGGTCTTTTAAAACGAGCCGTATATCGCCTCACAGAAATGAGGCAAAGCGTCTGCAATTACGTGGACAAATGACCCGGGTGAGCGAAACTCACTTATAAAATACACCGTGGAAATATATTTTGCTAGGGTCCTTCCTAGTCTCCTTTTTTTTATTTGCCTACCTACCTGTTAATTAAGAAATTTGGAGTATTACAGGGAAGTGGGACACATTTTTTTTAAACTGACAAAATAAGTTCTGCTGCTGGAATACACCTTTAGGTGCTTGCAATAATATACAGTGGTGGTCATATAATTAGAAACACTTCTTGTGAATAAAGAAAGTATAACTTCAACGTGCAAATGTTCGTAAAAAATATACACATTCAATAATTAATAATAATGCAATAATATAGCAACTCAAATAAAAAACTCATTAAATGCATAAAATATAAAACATATCTTACTTTTAATTACAAAATGAGTCTTACACGTGTAGGAGTTTATTTTCTGTTACTGGCCGCTTGTACGCTTAATTAGAAACATTTTAAAAAAGCAATCCATAGCTCGTTCTTTTTTTGAAATTGGAGAATAACATTTCTTTCTTGGCTTTTTCCATTATTTTGGCGGCAATTCAAAATTTAATCTGAATTTTATGTTGTTCAAAATGGGCAAAAATAAAAGTTGTGACGCGACAACTAAGCAAATAATTATTAATTTACATCTAGATCATAAGTGAGCGTACAGAAGAATAGCTGAGCATATAAATCGTTTTGTTAAGAAAGTTTTTAATGCAATTGATCATTATAAGCACATGGAACTGTTGAAAATGTTCTGAGAAAGGCTCGGCCAAGAAAAACGTCTCCCAGAGAAGATACGCTAATCGTTCGTGTTGCTAAAAAATTATAGGCTCCAATCAGATTAAAATTGAAGTTTTTTCGCCTGATGACCCGAGAAACATCTTGTCAAGACAAATACGCGGAAGATTAGTGGAAGCTAAATTGTTTGGAAGAATGTCTCGAAAGGTACCGCTTCTTACCAAGCAACACCGAGAGAAGCGATTATTATTCGCAAAAAAATATGTTAATTGGACGGTACGAGAATGGAAAAAAGTGTTATTTTGAGATGAAACAAAAATAAATATGGTAAATTCCATTGGAAAGCGATATGTTAGATGTCCTGTAAACAATGCTTTTAATTATAAATACACAAGAAGTATAGTCAAGCACGGTGGCGGTAACATTGAAGTTTGGGGGTGTTTTTCCGGATGTGGAGTTGGACCCGTTCGGAAGATTGAAGGTACAATGGATAAATAACAATATAAAAATATCTTAGAGCACACAATGATTCCCTACTCAGACGATCATTTGCCTGTAACCTGGATCTTTCAGCATGACAATGACCCTAAACACACAGCCAATAGCGCCAAATGTTTCCGTAGCGAACAGCGTATATCCATTTTAGACTGGCCAGCAAATAGTCCGGATTTAAGAAAGTCCCGTAAAAGTTCAGCACTAAGGGCGAAGCCACGGTTAACAGCTAGCCTATATTATAATAAACTAAATTACTTTTTATAATGTCCACTATCTGCCGGTGATAGTCCTGTAAAAATCGGTCCAACCGTTTTAGAGATAGCACTACGGGCGAAGCCACGGTTAACAGCTAGCCTATATTATAATAGACTAAATTACTTTTTATAATGTCCGCTATCTGCCGGTGATACTTCCGTAAAAATCGGTCCAACCGTTTAAGAGATAGCACTGCAGGCAAAGCCACAGTTAACAGCTAGCCTATATTATAATAGACTAAATTCCTTTTTATAATGTCCCCTATCTGCCGGTGATAGTCCTTTAAAAATCGGTCCAACCGTTTTAGAGATAGCACTACGGGTGAAGCCACGGTTAACAGCTAGCCTATATTATAATAGACTAAATTACTTTTTATAATGCCCACTATCTGCCGGTGATAGTCCTGTAAAAATCGGTCCAACCGTTTTAGAGATAGCACTACGGGCGAAGCCACGGTTAACAGCTAGCCTATATTATAATAGACTAAATTACTTTTTATAATGTCCGCTATCTGCCGGTGATACTTCCGTAAAAATCGGTCCAACCATTTTAGAGATAGCACTGCAGGCAACGCCACGGTTAACAGCTAGTCTAAATTAAAATAAACTAAATTAATTGCTATGATGTCCGCTATCTGCTGGTGAAAGTTCCGTGAAAACCGGTCTAACCCTTTTGGAGATAGCATTGCAGAGGAAGCCGCGGTTAATAGCTAGTCTAATTTAGAGTAGCCTAAGTAACCAGCTGTGATTTCAGCTATCTGCCAGTGAAATTCCTGTCAAAATCGGTTAAGCCGTTTCGGAGATTAGCCGGAACAAACAGACAGACAGACCGACAAAAATTTAAAAAATTGCATTTTTGTTATCAGTTTCGTGTATACTTTCGTACCCAATCATTAAAAAAAATTATTTTCATATTACATACAGACGCTTCATTTTTATTATATGTGTAGATATAGATTCTTGAAATAAATACTCGATATGGTTATGTAAGAGTTGATTTTAAGAAGCATGTCATTTATATATGAAGTGAAGAAACTATATTAACCCTATGTGGTTTTTGAAACCTCAAATAAACTCTTCATTATTTATATCCCAATAAGCAGCTTTTCGTTGGGAGTAAATAATTGAAGTTTATATAATAAAGATTTTTTTTTTCAATTAGGTAGCCAACAAAACATACTTATTACATGAATGTTTTATCGAAGCAAATATAATGAGAAAAAGTACCACATTTTGTTCTGAATACCCTATAGATCTGATATTTGCACGTACAATAAACGATTCCCAGTACAAAAACTACAGGGAATGAATAAAATATTAAGCACATCGTATGGAAATATACTTATTGAGCGTACATGTACTTGTACATACAGGTAATATCATTGAAACGGTCAGCAAAGGATACCTGAATTAATGTATTTATGTTGGCAGCGACCGACATTCGTTATGACTAATGTACAATTAAGATAATGAATTGATCAAACGGAAGCTTTATACGCATATGCCTCTGTGGGTGCAAAATATTCGAACATAATTTATTAGATATCCAGTATAGTACATACATAAAGGATATGATTGTGTACATTACTGGAATACACTTCAGCTGTATTATATATTCTGAATTGAGTTTTTTATTACTTATATTATACTGTTAGCACTATCCGTATTATTGACTTACTATTGTCTACTATCACGATAAGGCAATAAGATCGAAGCACCAATGAAGAATGTTTCAAAGTCGGTTTTTTTCCTTTTCAGAGCTTCCGCTGCATGATTGCATTAGCCCAAGTAACTATTCCACGCAGATGAAGTCGCGGGCAGAACCTTGGTATAATATATAACTAGCGGGCCTGGCAGACGTTGTCCCGCCCTGATTATGAAAAAATCTTTGACAAATTATATACTAAAACGTTCCTCATCAATCACTCTATCCACCGGTGAAAACCGCATGAGAATTCGTTGGGTAGTTTTTGGGTTTATCGCGAACAGACAGACAGACAGACGCGGTAGGGGACTTTGTTTTATACTATGTAATGATTTAAATTGCATTATGAGTAATATATAACTAGCGGGCCTGGCAGACGTTGTCCCGCCCTGATTATGAAAAAAATCTTTGACAAATTATATACTAAAACTTCCTCATCAATCACTCTATCCACGGAGAAAAAGCAAAAATTGTGGGTTTTTTTTTGAAAAAAAAAAAGGTTTAAGAACGCGGTAGGGGACTTTGTTTTATACTGATTTAAATTGCATTATGAGATTTGTTCCTCTCTATACGAATAGGAGATCTATGTTGATAAATAGGTGTGTTATATGATCTAATAGAAAAACATACGCCAACTAGAACGCATGTAGGCCTCGATATGTTAAAAATATTAAGCTTTCACGCCTCACTCAGTGTGGTACTAACAAACTAAAATCAATACATTTTATATAGAGCACCTTCCTATTTGGATTAGCGCCAAAGCTACAGGATATTCACCCGCCAGCCTAATTTACTTTGAATGACACTAACATGACCCGAGTCAGACACATTTGAATCACAATAAACTTATTTCACGCTTATATTTACTTAGGCCTGTTTATATAATTATCTTAGAAATTCCATTTTTGTATTGGAGAAATTGTTTCGAATGAAACAATTTATTTAGGAGTACATGAATACGCTCCATTAAAATACATATTTCAACTAATATCAGGTAACAATGTTAAAACAACAAACATAACATGTACATACATAATGGCACCTGTGACCGAGAGAGTAATAGGTTAACATGGTATAGGCATCATGAGAAGAAATGAATGTCATGTAACTAGAAAAGTTGGACGGATACAGGAGTAAAGGTAGACTGAAAAGAGTATGAATAGATTGTGTGAAAAATGATGTAATAATGAGGTGTGAATATTGAGAAGTCATCTGACAGAGGAGAGTGGAAGTGGAAAACATGTTGCGCCGACCCTACTTTGGTGGGATAAGGGTGAGATGGCGATGATCATACGTACCTATATCGATATTTAATACTGTTAACTAGAACCCGCAATGTTGGCTAACACAAATGTCATTCACGTATGGGTTTCGAGTCGTGATCTCTCGGCTCAATAGTAAGTGCTAACCACTGCACCACGCCGTCTGTTAATTACGGAAGTATATGAAAGAAATGACAATAAAATTTACATTATTTCATGGATTTTTATCATTCTAACTAATATTATAAATGCGAAAGAAGTGTTTGTTTGTTACGCTTGCATACCCTTGCAAGCCTTAAGTAATCAACCGATCATCATGAATTCCGTAATACCGCTAGCCTTCGATAGATGGCGCTGTATTAAAGTTAAATGTGTTAAATCGCGGTGTCAGTATTGTGTTCTGATTAATGACATCTCGACGAATTTAGTTAAGTTCGAAAAAAAGAGGAATACATCGTTTGGTCTAGTGAAGCTGTAAAGGCCTGTCAGGCAAATACCGTAGTGGGAAAAATAGTAATAAATTGTCTTACATTGACCAAGTGGTTTATTTTATACGAGAAATCACAGTCAGTGAACAGAGTACCTTACATGCAATTACACATACGTACAGTTTCATACTGTTGCTGAAGGTTACGTGAAATCTACACTAACGCGAGCGTTAAAACAAAAGCAAAAGCTAGTAATAACATTTTATACAATCTAGTCAATTTTATAATGTGTACAATATAAGAATTTTGTATACACGTATATCCTGTATTATTTATACTAATAGGAATTATATACCTTGTAGACACAGTTAAATACAATTAAATATAACGACAACGAATCTTTATTTACTCGTTACCAGTACATTCAACAAAGCTTATGTATTATGAAATAATCATAATTGAGATTGCGTCCTTCAGCTCGAGTGAAGCTCGACTGAACATCAATATGTGCATCAAGTGTTTGTAGATTCAATTTAATTGGCTCGCATCGATGCACTCCATGATTAAAATGATAATTAGAAATATTTACGAATTATATTTCAGTAAAGTCTATACACAATTATTATTCAATAATATATTTTTTGGTATTCTATATATATATTAAATATATAATAATCATTAATATATATTAATTTTAAATATAATATAAATATAATCTATAATTTTATATTATATTATATAATTTTATAAATATATAATTTGAATATAATATAATTTTAAATTATAAATATATATTAAAAGGGACGAAATCTGTACACTAAATATTTTAAAGAAAAAATAATCTGGTTGGACTTGGAAACAATAAAAGATCACATTTCCATGGTTTTTAAAAATGTTCTGTTTATCTTTCGGACCGTCTGTCGTTTGTACGTGAGTCACGTAAAAACTACTAGTAGTATTTTGACGAAATTTGGTACGGTAATTGTTTATACTCCGGTATAACACATAGGGCAAGTTTTACATATATAACTCATTCACATATATGTATATCTTACTTATAAGAAAACACAAAAGAAGACATTTACGCAAAAGCTACTGGGCGCGTTTTGGAGAAATCTGATTTTAATACACAATACAATCCTATGATTTTATCAATCACATTGAATTTTCACGCGAACGTAATCGCGGGCACAGCTAGTTAAAAATATGAGTAAATTAATTATGAATCCCAGACGAACTTAATTTTTATATTTCGTTTGTACATTGTTTAATTTACTTATAATTATATAGGTACGTACAATTCTGGTAAATATTTTTGGCCGTTCTGAATATAGCTGTAAGTTCGTGCTACGCATTATTGTCAAAAGTTTAGTAGAAATCAAAGCTATCTAAAATCTATCCAAAGCTATCTAAATATCATTATAGGAATCTTCAATTGGTATTTAAGTATTTATCCTTAAATATTCCCGATATAACATAATATAATATGTACTTCTTATATCTAATTTGTGTCCTGCGCAGCTATATCCAGAGCGGTCAAAAGGTTTTACGCGAACTGTGTAGGTAACTAAATTTAATTATAAGGAGGATTGGAACGCATACGAATTTAAATGTAAGTATAAAATATTAGTTAGGATAGTTTTGTATGTATATAGAACACAAACCGTAAGGTTCGACCGTATTTCACGACCAATCATTTTATAAGCAGTGGTCGCAACACTGTACTCCGCTTTGAAGGGTGTGATTGGCACTAGGCAATGGCAAAGGAGTGTTCCAACTCATTTCTCTTGTAAAGAATTATATTTTAACTGGCCTCAGAACTTTTTTTATATTATAGGGGATAAACGAACAGACGGGTCACCTGGTGGTAACTAGTTACCCAACACCAAGGGCGTCGCGAGTGCGTTATCGGCCTACTTTTTAGGTTGGTTGTGCTCAGTCATATAGCTTATAATGACTGTTGAATATCAGCCAAACTGCATGACTGTCTGTTACTTCCTACTAATAAAAAAAGAAACATTGTTCCTTTGTTTGTTGTTACATTGGGCAAACTTAATATTATCTGATTATATTACAGAAATGAAATAGTGGCGAGTGGCGCGCAGAAAAATATGAACAAATTAATCAAAAGCAGATTGTAATAAGACAGTGATCCGAGACATGTGTCGCACGTCGCTCACAGCTTACGGGATAATCCGTGAAAGATGAGAAGTTAAGACTTTAAGGAAAATATATCCGTGCATTCCTAAGAGAAAATAATTTGGACATAAATAAACATAACTATTCATTAAATAATCTATTCATATCTATATTTTCGAAAAATATACTTCTCAAATCAAATTACATTTGCAATATAAACATTATTTTTATTTTTAATTTAAAACCGATATCTCCAAATTCGGACACATTAAAATGTGGTCACGGCATGGATTACCAATTAAGTCTACGGATCAGGGCCGTCACGAGATAAACTAGACTATTTTTGGTTAAACAATACCTTTTAGAGTAATTAAAATAAAGTTCTTGGTAACGCATTTGGATTTTATTTAGTTTCGAGTAGCTGATAATTTTACACGCTGTTTTAAGTGTCGCAGTCGGTGTAAATGTTTTCGATATTTCACTGATACATATGAATTCTTTTTTTATATCGAGTTTGTGCTGTTGCATTCTCTAGCATTTGGTTTTTAAAATGTTGAATTAATGGCAATGTAGTTGGTTAGCTGAAACAAATTGCTTATAAAGTACGACTGTTCTGTAGTGAGCCGACCACGCGACTGATCCGCGCAGCATGGTATCTCGCTAACATAGGAGTCTCGGTAGTACTCGGCCTTCGTCAAGCAGCCAACCCGCCCTCAGCCCCCGACACCCCGCAACATATTCCACGTCCAGCCGGCATTTTACTTTGTTCTCACATAGCGTGCTTTTTGACCTACAGTTTGTATGGTAATTGTATCGCTCTTAAGAATTATTGCTTAACAACTTATAACCTTCTTTAATAAATGAACTATTTAATGAAAAAATAAATTTTCAAATGTAACTAGTAGTTTCAGAGATTAGCGTAATAAACTAAAAGTAAACAAATTCTTGATCTTTATAACCCTTTTTATTTTATTATAAATTTATTTATTAGTTTATTAACCTAACCTAACTAATAAATGCGGAGCTTGTTTATTTCTTTGTTATTTCTTATTCACATCTTAACTGGATTCAACTGATCAAAATGAAATTTTGCATACACGTTGTCACGAGTACCTACAGAAAAGGACAAAGAACATTCACAAAAACCATACTGACTGTAACGAGATCGGTCAAATCTAAATTAATGCGAACGAAGCCGCTATTAAAAACTAGTATTAGCAAATATCGAAATTGTTCAAATTTGTTCAAATTTTACTTTATTTTTTGACAAAGATCCGGTTATTGAAAGTGATTACTGAATGTATGTGAGAAAATTCATAAAATTTTAAATGAAATTTTCTACGTATTATGTAATAATAAAGTGTTATATTCGCAGGTAAGTTTAAATATCACAAAATAACAAGTAAAGTGAGCCTCGGTGAAGCATAATTAATCAATGTCTAACAAATGGAAGTAGATTAATCTGGTAACGGAATATTATTGCTATATGTTGAGACTGTTCAAAGTAATTGAATAATTATCATACACGATGATAGACTGTCTGATATGTAATTACGTAATGACCTATAATTGTTATCATCTTACATTACAATGACAATTAACATAACAATAATAATGAGAAAAATTCCAATTAGTATTTTGTTAGTACCTTTTTAGTATTGATAGTTTATTTTTTTATTTTTGTTTGTCGGAATTGAAGAAATTTTGTAATTCAATTCTAATTCTAAACAAAGTCCGTGGATTTTATTTGTATTTACAAATAAACAGGGCTTTGAGTAATCTTCTTTGAAGGCATGTTTTCTACTTTAATTTTTATTTTACAGTTATTTTTTAAATGTATACAATATAAGAATGCATATATTATTTATATCAATATGAGATACCTATATAATAACCATAACTTAATACTTCAAAGTGAGCTGATTCAGAATGTTTTCTTTATACATTCTAAGAAGATATTTAACAATATAAAATATACATAATTATGGCTTAAATTTAATGTAACATCTGAATAATTATATAAATATTTAAAAATAACACAAAAGTCAACTTCCTTTAGTTTTTTTAAAGACATATTAGAAGAGAAATTAAAGCTATTATAGGTATTACTAATATAACATTATAATTTTATTATATTTGCAGATTGAAAAAATAATTAGAAGCTATAGAAATACTTTTAATTATATTGCAATTCCAATTTCATTTCAAAACGAATCGTAGTAAAAGCAATTGAAAAAAGTTTTTCAATAAAAGTAATGAAAAACCACAGTTTAAGAGCTCTTCCAATCAACGAATGGTACTTGCTGTATTTGAAGCGTAAACAAGTTTATTCGAAAAATTGTTTTTTAATAATTTCTCATGTTTTTACTATATGAACGTATTGGAGATATCTCAACTAATATTATAAATGGGAATGTGAGTTTGTTTGTTACGCTTTCACTTCTTAACTACTCAATCAATTATCATAAAAAGAGCTGATACCCGCGACTTCGTTGCGTCGTTTACTAACTCAATTTTCTTGTTACATCTGAAAGGGATTAAGTAGCGTTTTCGATGAAAGCTCCCAGGCGGGTTGACTTTTTCCGACACTAAATATTTATCGTTATATTTCAATCAATTTACAAAAAATGTCGCCAATTTATATCTAAACCTTCCTCGTTAATCACTCTCTCTATTAATGAAAACCGCATGAAAATCCGTTTAGTAGTTTTCGAGTTTCTCGTGAACAGACGGGCAAACAGACGCGGTGGAGGACTTTAGTTTAAACTTTAGTTGTAATATGTAGTGATTTTGCACATACGTTGTCAGGAATACAGAAAAGGACATTGTATTTTACATTCATATATAAAAAAGTACTGTTCCGGAGGAATAGCGCTATTTTTCTTTATTTTCGCTTCCTTCCTTTTAATTATTCCTCTCGAACACCTGTTCCATTTTCATTATATTTTAATGAGTATTTTTCCTTGTGCAAAATATACAGAATTCTCACCTTTAAATTTCTGAATAAATCAGCATATATTTTTGACTACAGATCCCACGAATTTTATCTAAAATTCTAATTATTTATAAGCACGATTTATTTATTCGAAGGTTTCTTTATATGTCAGTAAACGGTTAACGTTAATTTAATTTTTTTTTATATTATAGGAGGCAAACGAACAGACGGGTCACCCGATGGTAAGTGATCACCGCCGTCCATAGACACTAGCAACACCAGGGGAGTCACAAGTGCGTTGCCAGCCTTTTATAGAAGTATACGCTCGTTTCTTGAAGGTTGCATTTCATAATTGTTTGAAAATACCGCCGCTGGGAGTCGATTCCACAAGGTTGAAGTACGAGGCAGAAACGACCTTGAAAACCTCACCGTGGAAGACCTCAACTCATCCAGGTGGTGTGGATGAAATTTTAGTTTTTGGCGGGTAGTACGATGGTGGAAATTAGCGGCAGGTATAAGTCCAAACAACTCCTCTGAACACTGAACACTTTTTTTCTACTCTTCTTTTCACATTTCTACTAATATTATAAACCACAAGAGATTTTGTTTGTTTGTTTGAATGTGATAATTTCTGGAACTGTCAGTGAAATTTAAAACACACTTTTTCTATTGCCTTTATTCATTGAGTACTAACTAACATCACGCTACGACTGTTAGGAACGGAGCAATTATAATAGA
>AP028444.1:7602806-7675278 GCA_036509395.1 Antheraea yamamai | reverse complement strand
GATTAAATCGCGTCACTTTGAAGCCCGACCAATTAATTGCGATCAGGTCACGCCATCTATCTAGCCCAATCATCCTTTCCTGGCACATGCTAATTCGGTAGCGCGACGCTCGCGCCGTTAGTTTCGATTGCGACCACCAGTGTTCGACTGTTGCCGCCATTATGCTACTTCGTCTGCTATCGTCGAGTAGTTTACGCGGCTCGCACAGTGTTGTTGTGTCGTACCGCGCCGAGCCACGCCGCATGCTAACATTTTGATATTTTGCATGGTCGAGTGAGAAATAAACGCATCGCTACATACGTGCCGACATATATTATAAACAATAAGTGTTGTGAGAGAGGAAACCCAGTGGAAAGAAACGAGAAACACCTAGCCGGCTAGCCACGTGGAGACTGCATCGCCGCGAGGTATGTGCCAAGTTTCCTTCCTACCTTGTCCCTAATCGTAACTGATCGCAATAGTTGAATATCAAATATAGCACCCCCGCATATACAGTCCACTTAAATTGAACATAGATAACCCCGCACGCACGCCTACGGTGACGTCGACAATCGCCGCGGCGTCACCAATGTGTAATGTATATGAACGCGAGCGATACTGCGAGCAAAAAGTAGTCTATTTAAAAAAAATGTAAATGATCAAGCATAAGTTTACCCTGAGATATTATTACAGATAGATCTGCAAAATTATTCTCACATATTTTCCAGACTCCTGATATATAATTACTTGTGACTGCATAAATAAATCCATTTATTGCCCATATATATAATACAAGAGCGTATTGTATTCTAACTTTGTAAACATTCCTTAATTTTCTATCAGTAACTCTATATCGGTTGTAACCATTTATTCGATAAGACAAAAGTTACTAGCGAACTAATTAGGCACTTATTTCTAACTAAGAGGCTTTACGTAGTTTAGAGTTGACCAAAGACCCGAGATTAGCCGATACGTGATGGAAATAACTATTGTAATTACTTCATCTGTTAAGTGAGAACATAAATCTGGTATTTGAGATACATTGGGTAATTATTTTTCTCGTCACTTAATTCGTTATATGAAAGAACAAATTTATTCACGGCCACATCGTTTTGAACAACATTTGGTTGTCTGTAAAGTCGGTTTACGAACGATAATTTTACGTGACAACGTCTCGGACGCACCGGCCGATGGAGTGGAAGAGAGATAGATGCGTCACAAGCCGAACGCTTAGGCCGATCGCACCTCTCTATCGCTTGTTCCGCGCTCTCGCTTGCACGCTCTGGTCAGGCGGAACGTGACAATGAGTCATGCTTTTTCGTGCGCGCACCCGGCGTTTATCGATTTATAAGACGTTATCTCGTCAAAAAATAATCAAATCATTAATCAAGAAAAACATTATAGCAACTAAAAATGTCGACGTACGCTATCCGAACAACATCACTTTAAACATAATCGCAGGTGTATTTCACTTCCTCCTTACCAGTTTATTAATTCTGTGTGGACCAAAGTAAACAATTTTTGCAAGTGTGTAATTTGAATCTTAAAAAAGGATGCTTTTCTTATAGATAAATAAGTCGCATGCTACGGAGTCGGTAATTGATCTGATCTTTACGTTTATACAGAAAATGGGCATACTGAAAATGTAGTCACTAGCTATAAAACAAAAAAACGATGTTCAATGAAAAACTTTTTGTTCTTTACTCTCATTCCACAACATAGGCACAGTAATACAAAGAAGAGTATTGCAAATTGCATAATCTGTTTTTAGATTAAACCTATGTTCACTAAAATACTTTTATTTACTTCCCTAATATAATATAATATTGGGCAATCTCAAATAGATTTCGTAATATAACAACTTATGAGACATGACAACTAAATCCGCCATATAGAATGTTTTACAGATATTCTTCACCACCCGAGATCATCAGAAAAAATGTAAAAATCTTACTTTGCCCTAGGTATTCTCTTACTTTACATTACATTACTTCACATATAATAATCATCTCGATCTGGTTTATCTTTTCATCGTACGTAGTTTTACAAACATGGTTGTTACATTTTCTTTTTGGCTATGTATCCCACATGAATCACATGATGGTGGATTCAGCTGTCTTTTTCTCCGACACTTCACTCTAACGATAACATCAGGTTTGGTAACTTCACACTAGCCTTGAATTATACATACATACTTCCAGTTCATTCTTGGCCTGCTTCTGTAGCTTTTAGTGGTGACGGAAATTGTAGTCCAGATTCCGTATGTAGTCTGGTGGTCTTGTCTTCACATATCATAATATCGCTGCTACTCTTTTGCATCTTTTTGTCTATATTGCGTACTCCCAAATGTTATGGGTAGTAGGGTTACACTGCGCATCCACCTTAGAATTTTTTTTTTTCGAACTGACTACGTTTTTGACCAAGCAAGGTCTTAACAGCTTCACCGGACTACTAAGGGGAGCGCTTAAGGCACTCAGCCGATTTTATTTTGACAACTAGCTCAAGGGTGCGCGGCACACCTCGGCTTTGGCTGTTGCCTGATACATGCAATTCGCGACCTATCTTTTTTTTTTTTTTTTTAGCGTGGGGAAATCCCTTATGGATACACCACCCTCTCGGGGGAGAGGGTTAATTCGCGACCTATCTTTTTTTTTTTTTTTTTTTAACGTGTGGAAATCCCTTATGGATACCCACCCTCCCGGGGGAGAGAGTGGGTTATGTCCGACTCGCACGGACTAAAACCCCACGGTGTACCGACAGACCGTTGTGTGGGGGGGGCAAGGGATCGTTCAAGCTAATCAACCTTGTAGAGCCGCCCCCACGGTCCGCCCGGCGGAAGGTGACCGCCGGGCTCCTACCTATAGAGGGACAGACCGGGTACACGCCGGCTGCCCCCCCTCGTCCGCCGGACCTGTGCAATGAGGAGATGGGCCCCCCGGCCCATCCCCTCAGGTCCGGCTACGGTGGCAGGAGGAGTTGGGCAAAGCGCCGCCTCCTCCTGCCAATCCTCCGTTGGCGGAGACGGCCACTTAGCGGGTCTGCCTCGCGGGCCCTCTCCGCCGCCTCCTTCTGCGAGATGACGTCCTTGCAGAAGGAGGACATCGCTCGCCACGCCTGTTCGCTGCCGAGCATGGCCGAGACCACGCTCGGCAGCGACAAGTCCGGTCCTACCGCCGCCGCCAGAATGCGGCGCTGCTCCCCCCACGCAGCACACTCAGACAGAGTGTGCTGCGCGGTATCTTCGTCAGCGCCGCACTCGTGACAGGCGGCGGTCGACTCCCTGCGCGCGATCCGGTGCAGGTACCACCCGAAACAACCGTGTCCGGTGAGTACCTGCACCAGTCGGAACGTCAGGGAGCCCCACTCCCTATCAATCCACTCCCGCAGGACCGGGCGGACGGCGTCTACGGTAAACCGCCCGAACCGCTCGTCCGCCAGGTCCTGCTGCCATCTTTCGACGGCGTCTCAGAAGAGACGCCGTCTCTCCGCCTCTACTTCCCTGGGAGCCGGAGGCTCCCCCCTTCGTTTTCTCGCCGCCGTGAATTGGTACACGGCGGCGAGAACTCCTGCCTCCAGCTCCCAGGGTACGGAGCCGGCGAGCGTGAAGGCCGCCGCAGAGGACACCGTCCGGTACCCCCGGATCGCCCTCAGTGCCACCGTGCGCTGCGCATTACGCAGCGCGCGCACGTTGGCGGCACCGAGGGCGTCGGCCCAGACTGGTGCCCCGTAGGCGGCCATCGCCCGCACGACTCCCATGTAGAGTCGGCGGCACCCGGCGCCCGGCCCCCCTATGTTGGGGAGTAACCGGCCGAGTGCCGCCGCCGCCCCAGCAATTCGCGGTCCGAGCCCCGCAAAGTGGGGCTCGAACCGCCAGCGCCCGTCCAGGGTGAGGCCCAGATATTTCATCTGGGTCCCCACCCTGATCCGGGCGCCCTCCACCACAATGTGGGCCCCAGGTGGTGGCCCCCGCCGAGGCCCATGAAAAAGTAGGGCCTCGATCTTTTCGAGGGCCACCCTGAGGCCCAACCTCCTGATGCGCCTGACCACGAGGGTTGTGGCCATCCCAATGGCCTCCCTCCATTCCCCCCCCCGGGCTACGACTAGGGTGTCATCCGCGTAGCATATGAGGCGTGCCCCATATGGGAGCACGCCGCGGAGCACCCAGTCGTAGCCCATGTTCCACAGGAGCGGCCCCAAGGCCGACCCCTGTGGAACCCCCCGTCTTGTGGCCCGCTTGACCATTCGCCCGTCGCTGTCTACGTAGGCGACCTCCCTTACCTTCGAGGTAAGCCTCCAACACCCGCCGCAGGTACGGGGGCACTCCGAAATATCGGAGCGCCTCCCGTATAACACCATGCGGCAGGGTGTTGAAGGCGTTGGCGATGTCAAGGGACACCGCCAACACCCTTTCCCCCTGGGAGGTCGCCTCCGCAGACAGCGACTTAAGGAGGGACAGGGCGTCCACCGTGGAACGCCCTGTCCGGAAGCCATACTGCGCGTCCGCCAGATTCGGCCCCACGCCCTCTAGGTGCTGGACGACCCGGGAGGAGATAATTCTCTCCAGCGCCTTCCCGGCGTCGTCCGGCAGGACGAGGGGCCGATACGCGGACGCGCAGTCCGGAGGGCGGCCTGCCTTTTGCATCAGGCAGAGCCGCCCAAGCTTCCAGGGCTTCGGGAACTGCCCGACCGCAAGACACCGGTCGAACAGCTCCCGAAGCCACCCCCCTAGATGGCCCAATGCTAGGCCGAGCACCCGACCCGGGACCCCATCAGGGCCGGGCGCTCTACGCCGGCTGAGGAGGCGCTCGACTGCCCTCCCCATCTCCTCCTCCGTTATCGGAGGGGGAGGACCGTCGAGCACCTCCTCGACTGCCTCCCGAGGCGGAGGCATGGGAGGAGCCGGTAGCATCGGAGGGTCGGGGAACAGCTCTCCCACGACCCTCGCTACCACCTCCGGCCGGAGGGTCTCCGTCGCCGGGGGCGCCCAGGATTGTAACTTCATTCGTACAATCCTATACGGGCGCCCCCAAGGATCCCCCTCCAGCGTCTGGAGCAGCTCCTCCCATGCTGCTTGCTTCGCCCGGCTGATGGCAGCCTGCAGGGTCTTCCTGCACTCCCTATAGCTGCCATACAGCCGGGCCTCCGCCTCCGGGTCCCTATGCCGGCGCCGGCGGCTGCGCCCGAACAGCCGCCGGGCCGCGGAGCAGGCCGCTTGGAGATTGGCGATCTCCGGCGTCCACCAGTACACCGCCCGTTTGTCTGGGCGGTGTACGCTCCGCGGCATCGACGCGTCGCAAACCTCCGTGAGGGCTGCACGGAGGCGGGCTGCGGACGCGTCGACATCAGCCTCTGTGGGGGGGGGGGGGGCCATGGCCCAGGCCTGGACGATGGCCGCCTCTTCCGCTAATTCACGGTTGAGGCGGCTCATCGCCCAACAGAGGAACTTCGCGCCCCTCCGGGGGCGTGTGCCAATTCCGGCTTGGGAGGTGGAGACCTCGAACCTGACATATCGGTGGTCCGATAAGGTCTCCACCTCCTCCAGCACTCTCCACCCCCGGACACGGCGTGCGACGGACGGTGTTGCGAACGAGACGTCCACCACCGACGCCCCGTTCCATCGCACGCACGTGGGGACGCTGACGCGGGTTGAGGAGGGACAGCCCCAACTCGGCTGCCCACTCCTCAACGGCCATGCCCCTCAGGTCCGTGACAGCCGCTCCCCAGGTCCTCGATTTGGCATTCAAATCCCCCATGAGGACCACGGGGAGCGGCGACAGCCGCCTGACAGCTCCCTGCAGGGAGCCGAGGTACGCCTCGAACTCCCGCAGGGGCTTGTTAGGGGAGAAGTACGCCCCCACAATGGCGTACTCTTCCCAGACGGCCGTCACGAACCCGGCCCCCCTCTTTCTCTCGCCGCCAGGGACGAACCTCGACCCGCCACGATCGCCACGGAGCCGTTCCGGTCCCCAGCCCACTGCGGCTGGGAGGGAACGAAATAGGGCTCCGTGGCGACCGCGAGCCCGATACCCCACTCCGCCACTGACTGCACAAGGAGATCCTGTGCAGCGGCGGAGTGGTTGAGGTTCGCCTGGAGGAAGTTGCATACGGACCGATCCATTATTGGTCCATAGCAACTTCCTCCTGCCTGGCGGCCACCACCCTCGGACCTGATCCCGCTACCGGGAGGTCCCTACCCTTGGTGGTGGGGGGCCTACAACTTCGGCTCCCCATCACGTGCCCCGAGGGCCTCCCAGCGTCGGCACACACGGCGCAGCGGGCCAACTCCACTTTGCATTCGGCCGTCTTATGGCCCGCCGCGCCGCAGCGGTAGCAGCCGTCCCCCCTGCTGGACGAGGAGGGGCACGTGGGGCGGGTGTGCCCCAAGCCCATGCACTTGAAACAGCGCAGGGGCTTCTCGTCCAGCAGGTGGACGCGCACGACGCTCCACCCGACCAGGAGCTTGCCGGCCTGAACAAGCTCCTTGGCCGCCGCCGCGGGCAGCCTCACATGGACTGCGCCGAGGCCCCCCAGTTCCGTTTTATTTCGCCGACCTTCAGGTCGGCGACCCTGCAGCCGGCCTTCGCCGCCACGACCGTCTCAATCTCGAGGGTGGACACCGAATCGTCCAGCCCGACGATCCGGATGTCCGCCCTCTTTGTAGGTACGACGACCGTGGCGATGTCGGCCAGCGCCACCTTGAGCTCCCGGGCCAGTTCGGCGGCCTTCTCCTTCGTCTGCCCCGGGAGCTGAATTTTCCGGGCTCCCGTGGCCGTTTGCCGGACCCGGACCTCCCCGACGCCCATGTCCGGCAGGACCACGGCTTCCCGCGCCTTCACCAGGACCTCCCTGTATCCTATCCCCCTGTCGGCTGCGGTATCCTGCAGCGTTACAACAACCGCAGCCGATTGGGGGACGGATGGCAGTTTCGGCCCTGGTGGCTTCGCCTGCGGCTTTGGGGGCGCCTTCGGGGGCGCCGCGGCGGCCGCGGAGGCCTTGGGCTGCGAAGCCGGGACCGCCTTCTTTTTCCTGCCCACTACTTTGGTCCACTCCATCGTGGTAGTAGGGGCAGGAAGCTCAGCCCAGCTCATGCCCAGTGGTTGGGCGATTGTGGCCTGGGCCACCGGTGCCGGCCTCGTGGGTGGAGCCCCCGCTCCTCCCTTCTTCTTGTCCGCCGCTAGAGGGGGGCGAACTGGAGCCTCTGGGGGGAGGCGACTCGCCAGACTCTCCAGACGTGCGTTCAGCATGTTGCTGAACGACGTCTGGAGGGAGCGCTCTAGGCGAGCTACAGCCCCGGCGAGGGCCTCTTCCCACTGCAGTGTGGGAAGCTCCGTCGGCGCCATTGCGGGAGCAGGAGGCGGGGGCATCTGCCTCTTGGCGTTAGCCTCCTGCTTCCAGGCCAGAACCTCCGCCTTTAGGTCCTCGACATGGCTGCGGAGGTTCTTGGTCTCCCGCTGGAGCTTCCGCACCTCGTCCGACTCGGAGCGATCCGCCAGAGCCTCAACAATCTCTTTTAGGGTCCTTGCAGCTCCTTTGAGCTCCTTTATGCAAGGACCCTTCAGGTTTTTCGACTTCTTCACTGTTTCGAAGATAGTCGCCACCTTAACTCCGGCCAGAGCCTTCAACGTAAAAACGTCAAGGCCCTCCACGTCTAGAGGCTCAGTCTCGGAGCTCGCCGCCGATCCCGCCTTTGAGCCGGTCTTGGATCCGGCAGCTGAGGCAACGACCGAGTCCGTCGTCGAGGCCTCCGAGTCTGCCCCGCTCAAACTCCCGGCCAAGGCCCGGTCAAATGACCCGTCGGCCTCCCCCATTATGCCGCGACCACCGCCGACGTTGCGGCTGATGCGCCTTGCGGTGCCCCGCTGAAATTTGTTTGTTTTAGGAGCCTTCCGCTCCTCCACTTCCGTGTCGGAGTCCACCGACACACTCACCCGCTTCTGCGTGATGCGTTTCGCGCTCATGGTTCGCTGGAGACCCCAAGGTCATCCAGCAAGCCAAGAGCAAGAAAGCCAAGTCCAGTCAGCGCGCCAGGTCGTCAAAAAGCAAGAGAACAATCCGAAAAAAACAAGCCAAGTCGATACAAGAAAATAATCCACGTCAGTCCAAGAAACAAGCCAAGTCAAAATATATAATACTAAAACACCACAGAAAACCACCCATAAACCAATTCGCGACCTATCTTTTTTTTTTTTTTTTTTTTACATGGGGAAATCCTACTGGATACGCCACCCTCCCGGGGGAGAGAGTGGGTTATGTCCGACTCGCACGGACTAAAACCCCATGGGTGCCCGCAACCGCCATGATGGGGGACAAGGGATGACAAAGCACTCCGCATGTCGCCCCGACGGCCGGCCCAGAAAGAAGATCCTGGGCCTCCCGCTAAAGAGAGACAGCCTGGCAACCGTAGACTGTCTCCCAGACGGCCGAACCAGTGCAATGAGAGACGGGCCCCCCGCCCCATCCCCCTTGGTCCGGCTTAAGGACGAACGTAGGAGGCGAACCTCCCCACGTCCACCCAACGTCTACGTTGACCTCTAAGGAGGTCGCGTCGCCAGAGGAACCAAGCGACCTTTCACGGGAGGCGGCCTACAGGTCGCACCCCCCATGAAGTGCTCGGCACTCCTTCCGGCGGCGGCACAGAAAGCACAGTGCAGCTTATCTGCCACACAGGCCGCGGCCTTGTGGCCGGACTGCCCACACCTGAAGCAGAGGTCGCATCGGTCAACCTCCGACGGGCACAAAGCCCGGGTGTGGCCTACGGCGAAGCACCTGAAGCAGCGCAAAGGCTTCTGCTCCAGGAGCCGCACGCGGGCCACACACCAGCCCACCAGGAGGCGACCCCCCTCCACCAGAGACCTCGCAGAGGCAACAGGCAGCGAGATATGCACGCTGCCCATCCCGGAGCCATACGTGCGTATCTCACCAGCCTTTATCAAGGCCCGCTCACACCCAGATTTCTGAGCCACCGCAGCGACGACCTCTTCAACCGAAACGGTTTCGTCGAGGTCGACGACGCGGATATCCGCCCTTTTTACCGGCGTGCTGACGGTCACAGCGTCCGACAGCACCTCCCGAAGTCGCTGCGCCAGTAGAACAGCGCCCTCTGCGCGTTGAGCGCCGGCAACCCGAAGAACCCGGACTCCGGTCATGGTTTTCCTCACAGAGAGACCTTCTATTCCCAGGCTGGGTAAGTCAATCTCCTGCCTCGCCTTAAGGAGAATATCCTTGTATTGTGTCCCCTGGGTCTCCGCTGCGGGCTGCAGTGATACAACCACTGCAGCCGTGCGCGGGACCGAGGGGAACTTGGGCTTCTTCCCGGGTCGGTTCTTGACAATGGCAGGAGCCGACACTGCCGCCTTAGGCGCCGTGGGGGCAGTTGGAGTAGCCGCCACCGCCGCCTTCTTCTTTCTTTTGCGACGGGACACCTTGGTCCACGTCGCATCAGAAGCAGTCGGAGCAGGAAGTGGGGCCCAGTCCATGCCCAGGACAGGCTCCTGGGAAGGTACGGCCTTCTGCGTCTGCTCGGTTGCAACACGGCGGGCTTGTCGCGCACGAGGGACTTGGTTCGTTCCCTGCGTCTTGCCTTCAGTAGGCCCAGTTGTCCCGGCAGTTTTCGGCCGGTCCCCTGCCAGAGGGGGACGCACAGCCTCTACCGGAAACAACCGGTCTTCCAGCACGACCAGGCGAGCGCTCAACTTCTCAGCAGTTTGCTGGAAGGAGCGCTGCAGACCCTGGATCGCGCATACCACGTCAGCCTCATCCAGACGAGGAGGCGCCGGCTGTTCCTCCGGTGGGAGCTCAATCACCTCGCCCGTGATGAGCTCCATCGTTGGAGGCTTCGGCGGGGAAGCAGCCACCTCAGCCTTCTTTTTCAGCGCCTGTACCTCCACATGGAGGTCGGTGATCTCCCCGCGAAGGGTTCTCACCAACCTCCGGAGGCACAGATTCTCATCTGTGACTGTTCGCGATAGGGCAACAGTCAGGACGTCATGGAGCGTCCTGGCAGACCTCTTCAACGCCTTAATCATTGGGCCCTGGAGCCGACCCGATTTTTGGCAGACTTTATAAATCGTGGCGACAGACTCGCCAGCGATTACCTTAAGGTGCTGAGGATCCTGGGCTTCTGTATCCTGTGGCTGGGCCACCGGGCTCAGCCCATCGTCCTCAACATCCACCCACTCATCCTCTGTACGCGACGACTTGTGCGCTACGACACCAGCACCGTTGGTGTCGTTTGGAGCCAACTCATGGTCCCGCTTACAGCTTGGGCCAGGCATTGGCTCCAAAACAACCCTGGCCGCCTTAGCCCCGGCTATGGCCATAGCCTTTTCGGCCTCCGCCACATCCACAGCCGCTACAGCGGCCTCCGTCCTCGCCGCCTTAGCAGCGGATCGGGTTTTACCCCCCCCCCCATCCTTAAAACTAGGTTTAAAATTTATAAATTTTTTAGTCGAAATTTTGTTCCCACGAGTGTGGGGGAAAGACGGTCCGCCCAGGCAGTGCCCCCTGTACCTTTTTTTTTTTTTTTTTTTTTTTTTTTTCCTACCTTCCGCTATGTTTGGGGCGACACGAGATCTCATTGGACTTCATCGTGTCGCCCCAAGCGGACGGCCCAGCGTCAAACAGGCGCCGCCAGGCCTCCTCTGTGGAAGGAGATGGCTCTGTGATTACCGGCCGTCTCCTTCATCCGCCGGACCTGTGCAAGGGGAAGATAGGCCCCCCCGACCGGCCCATCTTTCCTAGGCCCGACTACGATAGCGGGAGGAGACGATCGAACTGCCGCCTCCTCCTGCCTGTCCTCCGTTGGCGGAGACGACCACTCAGAGGGTCCTCCTCGCGGACCCTCTCCGCCGCCTCCTTCTGCGAGACGACTTCCTCGCAGAAGGAGGCCACAATATTCCATACATTCTCGCTGCCAAGCATGGCCGCAACCACGCTCGGCAGCGAGAGATCTTGTCCTACCGCCGCAGCCACAGTGCGACGCTGATCCTCCCACGCAGCACACTCAGAAAGAGTGTGCTGCGCGGTGTCCGGATCAGCGCCGCACTGATGGCATACGGCGGTTGGCTCCCTGCGAGCTATCCGGTGCAAGTACCAACCGAAGCACCCGTGCCCGGTTAGCACCTGCACCAGACGGAACGTCAGGGAGCCCCAATTCCGTCGACACCAATCCGGTCTGGGTAAGCCTAGCGTAACCCGCCGGAGAGTCGGCCGGTTCTCCGACGGGGGTCGCACTGGCGACGGATCTCCCTATCCGCCACGCATCCCCTCGCGGTGCGCCGCCGCTTGGGATTAGGGTGATTTTTTATAGAGGTTTTCTTCCTCGCGGTCCGGGCGGTTAAGCCAAGACCCTCGGTCCCGTTTGGAGCCGCGAGACATGACCACGACACTCCAAACGGGATTACGAGATTGGGCGGTGGCAGATACGGCAGTATGCCGCACCCGCCTGCCCGACGGCAGTGTGAGTGCACGCCGGACCCGCTAACGCTCCGTCATCCGCCTCCTCTGCTAATCAGAGGAGTGCTCGACAGGCGTCCCCCCCCTACCAGAGATCAGCCGCCGACCGAGAAGCGGTCGACGTTGCCCGGGGTGCGCCACGCGGAGGCTCTCTGGCATCGCACCCCAATTCGCGACCTATCTGAGCTAACCTAAGCTAAGCTAACTATTCATACATATATGAGTTGTTGAAACATATATGTGTACCAAATATACATACCTCAACAACTCTTATATATATTTCTTATCATTAAAATCTTGATTTTGGTAACTTCAGGGATATGGACGTTACTCTGAATTGCGGCTCACGTTTCACTGGTCTTTCATAATGGTCTTGTAAATAAGACAGTTAAGTCTAACATGCTTTATTCTACCGCAGGTCACACCGGTTTAGATATACTGCAGTGTTAAATATCGCTTTCAATATTCCAAGTGTAATATGTAGTTTATGTTAATTAATTTGCCAGTATTATCTCATATAAAAGCCCCGATAGAACGATTTTGGGGCGACTATAAAAGAACAACTAAGTCATTAACCGTCACGCATATGATTTACTTTGTTTGCGGTAGTGGCGCCTCCCGGCTCATGTCCGGCCTTTATGCTAATTGGATGAAGTTGAACACAAAGGGGCGAGGTCCCAAGTTGATCCCACTTGTTTGTTTGGGGACGACAGCGCGCGTGACTATTAACCGGTTAGTCTCTTTCACAACCAAATAACTTTAATTGAAAAGTCCTTTAGATTGTTGGCCGATACGGGTATGTTTCGACATACTATCATCTTATTTTGCTTGTTCGGTACGATCCTCGCAGTTTACAACAATGAGTCAGTAGAACGTTTCTTGATATACTCTTAAAATGATAGTCATCATTATATCTGCTTTAAAGAAAAGTTATTTGTAACATTAATTATAATTATTCTTTCTTTTTGCTGCGCATTATTGATAATATATATACTGATAATAAAAAAAAACCTTGACAAATTATATACCTAAACCTTCCTCATGAATCACTTTATCTACTGGTGAAAACAGCATGAAAATCTGTTCATGAGTTCTGTTTTTGAGTTTATCGCGAAAAGACAGACAGACGTGACAATGGACTTTGTTATATACTATGTAATGATATGAAGAGTATTTTAAAATTTGTCTTCTACTGCCTGCTATGGTAAAACAAATTTGTAGATTACCCGTAGAGACGTTTTTAATTTACTCTTGAAAAAGAATAAAATTCTGTGAGATTATAATCTCAACGAATATACAATCTCCTTATTAATATTAAGTAGAGTTTATATTTTTTCAAGCATGAGACGAGAAGTTTCTTGCTCTCTCTGTACGTTCGTGTAGCAAAATGGGTACGATAAGATTTAAAAAAGGTTTCCCACAATCTCCTGATCAAATATTAGGCATACTAGGCAGTCTCCAATAGTTTTCTTTTGTCTGAAACCTATGAAAATTTATAAAGAATAACTGATGTTTCAAAATATACACACCTTCATCAAAAATGTTGAACATTGACCGTCCTTGACATAGCGTTTGATGTCAGGAAATGAAGCGATGCTGAAACGTTCTCGTCGCTCGTTGCTTTGAATTCGCCGAAACGTACAGCTGCATTTGAAGTACGAAAGAGCTCGGAATACTGCGTTTCACGCTACCCAGATTTATCGATAAAATACAAAATTCAATTTTTAAGGTATTTAGGTCCAACCTGTCCATGGCGTTGTCTAAATTAAGTTCAATATGCAGACGGTGTGCTGTATCATGTAGAAGTTAAAATTCTTAATAACAAAAGTAGAAATATTCCCGTCTCTTCCGTCTCACATTTTCGAATTAATTTTAATTGTTTTCAATAATTCGGAGTACCATATTAATATTAATGAAAGGATCAAAATATTCTTATTATTATTTGTATCGGTGAATGAAGGTGACATCTAAAAGAGAGTATCTAAGAGTACACGTATTTTATGTTTGTAAATAATTAGTTGAGCCTCGTTTGTATCACTTCAAAATCAAAAATAAATTGACTGATTGATTAATTTGATTTGAATTGACACTGGCATAAAATACAGTTATAAAATGGTTTCAAATTTTAATTTACTCTGTAAATATAAATGGTAGTAAACTCTAGCAACATTCATACGATAGCATTGTTATATTGACTCAATTAAAGTAAGTGCCTGTGGTTACGAATATTTGTCATTGTAAGTGCTAGTTTATTCACGTTTAGTATGTACTTACATGCAATTTATGATGGTTTTACTGTCCAATTCCACTTATAATAGGAATTACAGTTTAATGCGATATATTTAAAATTGATGTCTCGTTTATAGTCAAATTTAATTTAATATTATCGATTTAAAAAATATCTGTAATTTAATGAGCATATTTTTTAAACCAAACTGTGGTGGAATCGATAATTTAAAACAAAGTGCTTTTATTATATTTTTTAACGAATCTTATAATGTTTAAAAAATTTTTTTTTATTTCCTAATTAGCATTTTACATACCTATATGTATTTATGTAATTGGATATTATTTTGGTATTATTCGAAAACCTGTTGTATAATGATAGTTAAAATTCCTTAACATATAACTCTATTCGCATTAATTATGCAGTAGAACCTCGGTAAGTGGAACTACAAGGGGAGTTTAACTTTGACAGGTTTTTGTACGTTGTATGTTGTATTTGTATGTTCGATTTTCAATGATGTAATTTCTATTCTACCTAAATTTCAGTTACAAGAGTAAAATATATAAAGAATTTTGTTTCAAAGGCACTGTTTGAAATAAAAATGACCTTAAAAAAGTATACATGTATTGTCAGCAATATCCTTAAGGTACCTTACTTTTTTTTAAACTATAGAGATTATTAATTAAATTACCAAGTTTTAGACATAGTAGAATTAAACATTGATATGTGCGAAATACAGATATCAGCTGATATTCCAGTTAAGGATAAACATATATTGAAATACCTTGAGAAGAAATTGTAATTATTTCGACTGACAAAGAACTCAAACTTCAAGTAACATATACACTGGGACCTAAAGGGTATGGAACTAAGATTTCTTGAGAGTGTAGAGGTTTTCGACTTATCGCGGTACGAGTTACCTAGGTTATAATGTAGAATAATATGTACTATTCATAGTCAGTAAACATACAAAACAAAATACGACAAAAGATAAATTTTATCACACTCCGGTTTCAGGGCATTTAATAACGCATAGAACTCACAACAGTGTAAACATTGCAATATGAATATCTAGAAAAACAAAACAATCTACCAACAAAGGTACTATTTAGAATAAAAATATTAATTTGTTTTGTCATCTGTGTAACGGGCGAGTTCATTCTCTCCTTTCTATAAAATAACCACACGCACTAGACTACAGAGCCACAACTTCGCGATAACTTTCATTTAGGCACTAATAAATAAGTTCATACCGTATCATATCTTTGCGCAGCTTCAGCTGTGGAACTGTCACCTTGTCAGCGTTTACCTTTTTTCTATAGACTCTATACTTTCTTTTGCTTCAAACATAAGGTAAATAGACAATTACACAGAACTGCATGATAGTGACGTTGCCGTTATTATTGGATTTATCTGTACTTATCATAAAGATCCACCCTTTTGCTTTGTCTCTAAAAGTAACGTTATTCCCATACATCTCATATCTGTATGAGTGAGGTCGAATAACCAATTTATCTTGAACTAGCGGGCCCGGCAGATATTGTCCCGCCCTGGTTATAAAACAATCCTTAACAAATTACCAAAACCTTTCTCATGAATCACTTTACTCACTGGTGAAAACCGCATGTAAATCCGTTCAGTAGTTTTTGAGTTTATCGCGAACAGACAAACAGACAGACGCGGTAAGGGACTTTGTTTTATACTACGTAATGATATTGTAACGCGACGGAGAGTAAAATTATTAACAATACATAAATGCAGAAGCAGGTGTATAATTCAATTTACCGACACAAAAATATTTGAAGTAATAAAGGCACGTCTTCCTAACGTAAACAATTTTAAAGCGTCACATCTGTCAGACATTTTAATCACGATACTATATGTAGGCTTAATTGTAATTTATTACTCTACACATGGGTTTAATTAAGATATTGTTATTATATGTAACTTTTCTTTAATTTTATGTTAAATGTATGTTTATGATGATCTTATAAGTGGAAACTTTCCCATCTTTATCTATTAATTACTATCACTGTTATCTAACCTAACCACCTAACTATAACCTGTACTAAATATACTCATGTTCATTAGCTTTACGGAATTCATGTACGTTCATGTCATCAACATGATTTTATATTATAATCAAATGAATAATACTCATCTTTTGAATTAGAACGAGTGGATCATTTATATAATTTTATGACAAATATGTTAATCCGTTTGTTTAAGAAATTTCAAAAGTTAATCCATATTTATTTAAATATTAACAGGGTTATGATGAATTAACTACGGTGGAGATAAATGACAAAGAAGCAGCGAACGCCGTCACCGTTTCATTAACCTTTGCGATAATACTGGCTGAAATATTAACATTTCAATATCATCTAAAAATACGTATTTTAATTAAATATTAATTTTCTAAAATGTAATTAATATATTCATTATATTCATCAGAATTTATTTTGTAATTGAGATATATATATGAGAAAACGCCATCAACATTTTGACTGCCACGTTGGTCATATATGGCCGGCTACGGTTTTTCTTGTAACGCCATGGTGGGACTGGTGTCAAGAGCGTTAGATCTTTATGCAAATGTAAAAATATATAAAAAATTGTAGGTGGTAGAGCCACACTGAAGCTATTTCTGGTTTCAGCATGAATCGGTTGGCTTGCCCGGAGTAATATCACCCTCTCACAGAACACCGACGTGAAGTAATAGTGCTTGCATTGTTGCGTTTCGTTCGGTCAGTGAGAGCGCTGGCGGCCCACCTCCCCTCTCCTCTCTCCTCCCTCCCATTCCCCCCAACACAGGCTGGCAACGCACTTGCGACTCTTCTGGTGTTGTTAATGTCTATGGACAGTGGTGATCACTTAACTTCAGATGACGAAAATGTTCGTTTGCCTTCTATGACGTAAAAAAAAATCATCTATGGCGTCTTAGTGGTAGTAAAAGTTTTAAAATAATATAAATATTGTTGAGCAATTTACAGATGATTTAATAGTAGTGTTAGATTTCCTTTTTAGCCGATACAGAACTGATAATTAGGGACTACATCAGTAAGAAATTTAAGTTACAAATAATACATTAAACAAGATAAAAAATATTTGCATTTAAAAAATAAAAGTCATGATATCTCGTGAAATTTGTTGTTATCTAACATAATGTTCAAGATTCTTCCATTACTTTCTTTATTCAAGCGGACATTAAATAAGGATCTTTCCATCCGACGTTTCATCTCCGGTTTCCGAGTTTGATTTTTGCGTTGTGAAGAATATTTCTATTAACGTTATAACTAAATAAATAATGAACTACAACGTCGTTAAGAGGAATATAAAAACATTTTTTGGTATAATTCTTTTATGTTCTTAACTGTTTGAGTTTTTAAGGGTACACGTTTTATTAGGGTAAAGTTGTACTATGTTGAAACAATTAGCTTCTATTTGTTATTAATTGTGATGATTATTGAATCTATCAAATATTTCGTATAACGGTGCCACGACTAAATGTTTTCTCATGTAGAAGATTTATGAACTATACATACGGATTGTATTCTTATTTTATTTCATACTAGCTTTGCCCGTGACTTCGTCTGCGTGGAAGCTTATGTAAAAAACAGTGATTAATAAAGTTTTCTGAATGTACTAAGTCCATTTACTTGTCTATTTTTCTCTCGTACTTACGCCGCGTCGTCATTAAAACTACAATAACTTTTGATAGAGTGGACCGATTTTAATAAAACTAAGTTACTCCCGAGGATATGCTTTACGATTTTCTTGCTGAGGTTTTATTATGAACCCAATACTTTATCAGTAATGCGTGTTCATACAAACAGACAGACATTTCTAAAAATGATTGAAATATATTCTATTACTTATTTCTAGTCACCCGCAACAAACGTTTTTCACGAAAATCGAAAAAGTACAGACACATTAGATTTACATTATTATTATATGTATAGATAGATTGTAATCTAACGCGACCAAGTCGTGGGTAATTGCCTGTTAATATAAGTCAAATAAAAAGAATTCATACGGAATAAATATCACATGCCTTTTTTTCAGCAAACTATTTGACCGCATCGTTTTTCAGATTTCGTTTTATAATTGAAAAATCGTTTGAAGTGTAGTGCAGGTTATACAGTGAGTAAGACTTAAGATATTACTATTATTAATGTATTTAACTGTATGCTTTAAATTAAGATATAAGGTTTTTTTAATCAATTTTTATTTAGTATATTACAACAAAACAGTTTATATAACTATCTTATTTTATAAATCTATAATTCAGTTACACTTTTGTAATAAATTACTAATTACGTATACATTAAAAAAATTGGTTGTCTGTAAAGTCGGTTTGCGAACGATAATTTTACGTGACAACGTCTCGGACGCACCGGCCGATGGAATGGAAGAGAGATAGATGCGTCACAAGCCGAACGCTTAGGCCGATAGCGCCTCTTTATCGCACGTTCCGCACTCTCGCTTGCACCGAGCGCTCAGGCGGAACGTGACAATGAGTTATGCTTTTTCGGGCGTACAGCCGGCATTCATCGATTTATAAGATGTTATCACGTCAAAAACAACAGATCGTTAAGTTTTTCTACGTTTTTACAGACATATATTAAATTATCAAAACGTACATTACATACTACAATGATACAGAGATTCAACTTTTATACCCTTACCTTAATCACCATGGAAATTAGTTTGTAGTTAGTTGAAGATGGAAAACACAACAGATAAAAACCAACGCGTGCATAACTACGGGCACACCTAGTATATACATATATGCGAATGTAGTTAAAACACCTCTGTACGTTCTATACTAACTCGGGCCAAGAGAACACGATGAACACCTGTACGGTCCCATTAATCCGAATGGGGATGTAAATTTATGTGCGGAAATAACACAGAGGGTTCGTTCTCTTTATGTGGACCGTAAATAGCGCCCGTGTCGAACATTCATTTGTGTTTGCATCGATACTACTATCCCGAATCAGATAGAGCAACTTACTTTTTGACTTCAACCTGTATTGATATCAGGAGACTATTATAAACTGTCTCTGAGAACGTATTTGAAGGGGGTTCATTAAAACACGTTAAATTCGTAAACCATAACGATTTTTGTTTATCAGTTGTGATTGTCAAGCGGTTTAATATAAAATGTAAGTGGGTGTGTGCTTGCGACCACACGATAGAAGTGAAAACTTATAAATAAATATATACACACTTACTATATACACACTTGAAATCCACAATGATTATATAAAAAAATATTTTATAACTAACTTATAGCCGCTACTTTGTCTACGTTGTTTATTATCTTAGTGATATATTTTATGTTCAAAGGAAATAAACAGAATTAAAAGCAAAACTTTGCTGGCATTTCTTTGTAAACAATGTTGATATATTTAAGACAGTATTTCGATTATTGGTCTACACGTTTTGTGGATATTACATTATTACTTGAGTCATTGAACTGTACACATCTCTGCAGATATTCAGAAACTATATTCAAATTTGTGTTTATTTATTATAAACTAGCCTCTGCCCGCGACTTTGTTCGAGTAGTCCGGTGAAGCTGTTAAGACCTTGCTAGGTCAATAGCGTAGTCAGTTCGAGAGAAAAAAAAGACTGTTCGCGTGGAATAGTTACTTTGGACTAACGCTAACACACAACGGAAGCTCTCAAGGGGAAAAAAGATTACCCCCTACAACGTCACAAACTCACAAACTTTACCTCTTTATAATATTAGTATAGATGTTGTATTCGTTTTGGATGACTTGACGGTTAACAATAAAGTTAGCGGCTTTCAGAATGACCTGATACTTTGAACGCTATCGAGTGATGTTAATATGAAATAAATAAAACTGAATTATCTGTTTGCAATCTCAAAATAACACTCGTCTGATAAACGGATCTGAAAGTATAAACGGTTTTTATAATAAAAAAAATAAAAAAATTAAATCTTCGTCAATCTGTCTGTCTGCTTGATTATTACGGCTAATTTTCCGAAACAGTTAGACCGGGACATTTACTGGCAGATAGCTGATATTATATGGAGTGACTTAATCTTAGTTTTACAAAAGAAGAATAGAATTTCACGCAAATATAATAAACTAAATAAGCATTGCATAGAAACGCTAAGTTACACTGAACAACATTGTATTACAGAATTCCGCCCGGGCGAAGTTATTAGACTCTCAATGAATTCTTATTTCTTTAATGTTTTCTATATCAAAGTCAATATGAATTTGACGTTTCATTTTTATAAAGAAATTGAAAGCTATTTGATAATATAAAATTTCTACTTTGTAATTTGAGTAAACTAATTTTCGAACGACTAAACTTTATTAACAAGGCCTCGCAGCGGGATTAACTAGAAATTAGTTGTAACAAAATTCTCTTTAAACATTTTTCTTTTATGTTGTACTTAATTTAATTAGGTTGATAATTTCTGTTAAGTACATATTTCAGATTTAAATACGCTTGCTTTCACTGTGCAACTTAAGGCAATAATTTTTAAGTAGATTAAAAGATTCATTTATTCTAATTTTCAAAGAATATAATAGTATAATCCATAAATTATAGTTACTATCTAGCCCATGTACTAAAGCAAAAATCGATACGTTAATAAATACATCCAATAATTGTAGTGCTAATTTTTATATATAATAGGTCTTTACCTATGAAATTGCCGTTCTGCAGTACTGGCCATTTCAAATCAAAATAATTTTTGTTTGGCTAAGAATTCTAATTTCAAATTAATTTTATTTTAAAAACATGGAATTCTTTTTCCAAAAGTAGTCATTTGTTTATTCATTAGTGTTACATTTTCATCGCTTTTCAATCTTTTTTGTCATCATGGATACGTTTTTTTTTTTTTTTTTTTTTTTTTATTGTAGCTCGGCAAAGTGACTGTACTGTGCCTGATGGGAAGCACAGTACAATCCAAAAACAATGGCGACCACCGAAAGATATACTATCCATCGCCGGTCGCCGCTGTCATGCCGGCCTGAAAGCGACCCAGTCAGGGACAGCCCCCCCCCCCCTGTTGCTGGATATACACCGGCTGATCCCGGAACGCGACACGCCCAAACGTGCCACTATGGCGGGTGTTCCACCTGGTGTACGGTGGTCGCGATCCAGTCGGGTACAGACACCCTACCACATACAAACCAACGCACCACCTGTTATTGGTTTGCTCGCTTCCGTTCTGGGAATTTCGACCTGAAAAATGAACCTCGTGGTCGTCCGAAGACTTTGGTCGACAAAGACGAATTAAAGGCAATTGTGGAAGCTGATGATACACAATCTACGGCTGAATTAGCAGCAGCTTTCGACGTTAGCGTCAAAACAATATTGGTCCATTTGCGTCAAATTAGCAAGGTAAAAAAGCTTGACAAATGGGTGCCCCACGAACTCAATGATCGCCAGCGCGTAGTACGCGTCGAGACGTGCCTTGCACTGCTCAACAGACACACAAATGAAGGAATTTTGAACCGCATTGTTACCTGCGATGAAAAATGGATTCTGTTTAATAACCGCAAGCGTTCAGCAAGTTGGTTCGATTCTTGTTCAGCACCTAAACAATGCCCTAAACGAAAACTTACCCCTAGAAAAGTGATGGTCACTGTTTGGTGGTCTAGCGCCGGTGTGATTCATTCACAGCTTCTTACCAAACGGGGTGAGCATTACTGCAGATGTGTACTGTGAAGAACTGAACACAATGATGGAGAAGCTGGCACATCTCCAACCAGCATTGGTCAATCGCTCGTCTACGCTGCTCCTGCATGACAACGCGCGACCTCATACTGCACAGCAGACGGTCTCCAAGTTGCAAGAACTGGGGTTGGAAGTTCTCCGTCATCCGCCCTACTCACCAGACATTGCGCCTACAGACTACTACTTTTTCCAGAATTTGAATAACTCCTTGGCGGGAAAAAAATGCCTTTGAAGAATTTGTTGCCTCCCGTCCATCTGACTTCTTTAAGAAGGGCATCAATAAACTGCCACTGCGTTGGCAAAGATGCATTGATTACATGGGTGATTACTTCGATTAATACAAATAAAAAATACATGAAAAAAATTCGTTTAATTTTTTTCATGCAAAACGGAAATTTCATAGGTAAAGACCTAATATATTGGGGAAGCCACTATTGACCTGCGGTACCGCGCTATTGACTATATCGGGGGTGTTACTAATGACCTCAAACACTATTGGTTGAAGTTATCGGGTGTTCATTGTTTACCTCGATGTGAGACGCCATTGTTTGGAGGTATCGGCTGTTTATGTATCTTGATGCCTTAAAAGGCGACTGACGACTAGAGGCTGGATATACACGCTCAGACAGTTGGGCTAATCACACCTAAGGATAATTCGTCATGACTATAGTCAATGTTGTGTTTCTGTATCGATTAACGTTTTATTCGATTGTTCTTGATGGATTGATCGATCAAATCATAACCATGATGTCACTATGCATGATGTCATACTTCTACATGGACACCATTTTATCGCTGCCCCGACAAATATAATTTGAGTATAGCTACCCGTGACGTTTTCTGCGATCGCATTTTTATAAAGCATTACATTTGTGTGTATTTTTTTTTTAATAAAAGTAAGTTACTTCTCATAACATCAGCTACTAGCTAATGAAAGGTCCGCCAAAATTGACCTAACCGTTTTGGAGATTAGCCGGAACAAAATGTAGACAGACAGATAAAAAACTTAATAATTGATTTTGTGTTATATATACCGTGTATATTTTAATATCCATTTAGTAAAAAGCTATCATTTTGACACTACAAACAGACACTTCTATCTTATTTATTTGAATGGGTCATTCAATCGTTCTTATAACGTCATTTAGTTTATCTTTATTATATTTTAATCTGGATTCAGCGTAAGTCTGACATTGGCAAGACTAAAGGACAATCAGTCGACACATCTGGAGTTATAAATCTCAGTTAGGGCAATGCGGACGATCCTAAAACCTCAAGCCCGTTCAAAAACAAAGAAAATGTTTTCGCACTTTTATCAATGTATCAATGTCTTTTCATAAAACAAAAATTGTGTGTCTTGAAAAAAAACCTTATAGTTGTATCACGTTTATAGGATACGAAGCGACTATAAGAAATCTCCCTACAATCTATCTAGGTATATAATAAGAATGTAAATTTAACTTGTCTGTACTTTTTCGATTTTCGTGAGAGAAAATCGTTGCAGGTATGGAATAAGTAATAAAATACATTTAAATCATTTTTAGAAATGTCTGTCTCTTTGTATGAAATTGCGTCACTGCTAAAGTACTGGTTTCACAATTCGAGAATAGCTTAGTCTTTATTTTATTGAAATCGGTTATTGTAATTTTAATGACGTCGCGACGTAAGTACGAGAGAAAGTAGATAATTAAATGCACTTAATACATTTAGATGACTTTATTAATCACGTTTTTTTACATAACATTCCACGCGGACGAAGTCTCGACCACAGCTAGTTATTAAATATATCTATAAATACATAGTAGAGTTTAAGATTTGTCGTGGTGCATTGGTAGTAAGCTTTATTATTAAGCGAAGAGGTCGCGAGTTTGATCCTTGCGCATTACTAATATAATAATGAGAGAGTTTGTTTGTTATGCTTTCACTACTGAAGAGATCAACATTTGCATGTTGTTAAAGGTACAAAAAAGGACAGGGCAATAATACCTTTCATCCCAAAAAAATGTAATAATGTTCTCGACGTAGAGATGAAATCTACACGAGCGAAGTCGCAAGCAAAAGCTAGTGATTAGTAAGCAAAGTTTACAGTCTAGTGCCTTAAATATTCTATATGTGTATGGTACAGTATATAGTACCCATAGTACAAGCTATACCGCTTGAATGGTTAAAGAGTAGCAATATTCACAGAGGTTACTGAGTACTCATTTCTGGTTCTAAATCAATAAAAAAATAGGTGCTCAATATTTGACTTAATTATCTAGAAAAATACAAAAATTATATTCAACACTTTATTAAAGCACTTGGTAGAACGGTGTCAGTGACCGTCGAGCCGTGTTCAGTGAAGAGTGTAAAAACGTGGATTTAACGACAAACCAACAACCGATAATTTTTCGAAGTATGTACAAAAAAGGGTTTATTATCTATATTATTATCGAAGGTTATTAAATCCGGGTCGCCCCTTGCAGCTTTCAGCACTAGTAATTGCATCTAGGTTTATTACCTTTGTATCTATACTTTTGAAAGTCTTAGAATAAATTTTAACTAAGGTTCTTTTTGTTGTTTACTAGTTTTTATTTTGATATTATTATTTTATATGTTAAATGTGACCATGAACTATCACACGATTGAATGTTGTTACCCTTTAAACAGTCGCCTGGTATATTATAAGCAACTTAGGAATTAAATGGTCGTGTGTGAAATTGGTGAATAAAATAGTTCATTGAATTTTTAAAGTTTGAACTTTATTAGGGTTCTTTTATCAAAGGGTATTATAACCTCTATAATCAAAGGCTTTCCTCATGCCTACTCAGTTATTTGCCACTTTTTTCAATTATATAAACATTAAAAAAATCGATGTCTAAATGAAAATTGAAATTAATTATAAATTTGAAACAAAAAACAGGCGGTTACATAAGGTGGTAAGGCTCTTAAATACTAAGTAAACATAACTTTACGAAAATAAAAAAAATTATCGGACCCCCTCACGACACAATTTTCAATTAATTTTACACGACACCATGGGCGCGTGGTATTTCTGGGTGATATTGAATTAAATATAGTCTATATATTATGAGGAATAGTGATATACCCAGTATCATCACTTGGAAAAGTAATGGATACACAATAGAATCAAATTATGAATCCAAAACAAAGATGTTTATAATACTAACATTAACTTTTGAAAATGAATTCATTTTTGTTCATAATTCATCATCAACTGTACTAAATATAATTGCTACATCAAGTTGAACTGCATCATTGTAACCGCGGAGATATAAATCATGGATTACTTTCATGACCAAACAAATTTTCTTATTTTGATTTTACAAAGTATTTTTCGCTCATTTTTTATTGAATCATCATTTGAGTACACCATAAAGAAATACTAAACATTAAAATATTGACACTGACTTTGGAAATATTGCTTTACTCTTTTGGCAACATGAAGCAAAGCAAAAACCAAAGAGAATAATAATTATTTCAGTGGTTCCATAAATTTACTAAAGATAAATTATTTATCAATTAATATTATGTATATTATGAATTTACATATTATATTATTCTAAAATTAACCTACAATTTGACCAGTTGATTTCAAAGGGCATATTGTAAGGCATGCAACGTCAGTCATGTTAAAAATATTTAAAAGGTAATTGGAACGTAAGAAGGTTGAAGGATGTTCGAAACGTCTTTTTCGTTTACATGTGTGTATATGTTGTGTAAAATTCAAGCAGTAGTGTGAGTAATGTATATTTTAATTAATTTAATATGATTGTAATGCATTTTATATAAAAAAAATAGCTTTGTGCACTTCTCTGCCATATAAACTTTAACTATGCCAAATTTCAAGTTCATCCGTTCGCGCAATTCGCTTAAAAAGGGGTGCAAAGTTTTGGCTTCACGTGTTAATATATAAGATATGTTATAATATCATTGTTAAATGTAGAATAAAAAAGGGTAATTGGAACGTAAGTGTAAAAAAAAAATACATACAGTCGAGCATAGCAACCTCCTTCGCAACCTTTTTTGAAGTTTGGCAGTATGGATTAATTCCTTCGCCTGTGCTATTGGGCGAATATTATTACTACTTTTTTGAAGTCCGTTATTGACGGATGTCAAAATGTATTTTTTATTTACATATGTGTATATGTTGTATAAAATTCAAGCAGTAGTGTGAGTAATGTATATTTTAATTAATTTAATATACTTGTAATGCATTTTATATAAAAAAATAGCTTTCTGCACTTCTCCTCCATATAAACTTTAACTATGCCAAATTTCATATTCATCCGTTCACGCAATTTTCTTAAAAAGGGATACAAAGTTTTGGCTTCACGTATTAATATATATGATGATGATTAAGAGGCATTGTTGTAACTCCTTTTATGAAGGCATTAGTTATAACTACGTTATTTATTATATTTATAAAAAAAATGAAGGAGGCCTGTTGTGCGCGCATCGCTCAAAAAGTCCTGAATATATTTCGATCAGTTATTTTTAATATTTACTTCCTGCTTGGTAATTAAACAGAAAAAAATTATCACGATAACTTCATTAATCATCTAATAATAAGGTTATTAAAGTTGTAAGAAACTATGATTTTATAAGTACTACGCATTTAGCGACATATTTCTTCTAACCGTCGAGAAATGGGGCAAACGCTATAGTGCTGTTTTCCTCGGTTCATATAATATATGTCGGCACAAATACTCGTTCTATAGTCAAAAAGTATTTGTACTGACATAAATATTACGCGCCACCCTCTAATACGAAGCAAGCCTATAAAGGGCGTAGCGAAAACGAAGCGGGGTTCAGGTAGTCCGGTGAAGCTGTAAAGATACCACCAGCTATATGCAGATGATTTAAAAAAATATACCGTATAATCACAAAGAACTCTGATATCGATATACTGCAAAATGATATAAACAATATTCAGGAATGGTGTAATTCAAATGATATGATACTTAATTCAGATAAGTGTGTCCATATAAAACTTACAAGAAAGAAAATGCCAACTCCAGCAGTTTATTATATAAATGGTACTGCACTTTCTGAGGTTTCGTCGATTCGAGACCTAGGCATCACTATAGACACTCAATTAAACTTTAGATCACATATAGATAACATAATTAAGAAATCGTCGCAATTAGCAGGTTTTATAAATAGACAAACGAAACTGTTTAGACAACCGTCCTTAACAATTTTACTTAACTTTATAATACGTTCGTGGCATCTTAGAATATTGCAGTACTGTATGGAACCCCTGCTATCAGGTCCACATTGACAGAATCGAGCGAGTCCAAAAGCAATTCTTATATCATCTTGCATTCTTTGATAATCAGTGTCGTACTCTAGATTCATACAATAAACGATTACTGCATTACAAAGTGTAGCCACTGCATATTCGTAGGAAAATGGCTGATGTTGTTTTTCTCTACAAGCTAGTTCATGGACATGTAGATGCTCCGGAGATACTAAAAAAACTGTCCTTCTGTGTTCCTCGGCCTTCAAGTCGCTTGTGTAACCGAAAAACATTTACCTTACCACAATCGAGAACCAACTTGGGTCAGCATTCTCCCGTTTATCGAATGTGTTCCTCATATAATAAAATTCAAAGAGATATAGATTTGTTTCTATGTTGTCCTTTAGCCTCGTTGAAATCTAAATTAAAGCAGTATTACCGTAATTAATCTTAAAATTATTTTACATATTATTATTGTATACTTTTATAATCGTTTTTTATTTCTTTTGTTTTATGTATTAGTCTTGTTTTTTTTTTTTTTTAATTTGTAAATAAGTATTTTGTAATTTAAATTTTAGTTATTTTTCTTTTATGTTTACTTACGCATACGCATATACGCATTTCCATGCGCACCGTTTCAACAATGTAAGCTGTGTTTACATCCAGAAGTGTTTAATTTTAAGTATATTTAAGGAAGACATGACTTCAAATTGTAAAATTAAACACAGTTTCGTAGACCCAATAAAAAAAAAAAGACCTGTCCAGGTCAACAGCGTAGACAATTCGAAAAAAAAACAACAACATAAAAAAAGGAGTTGGGTTCAGTCTCGCCCGGATCGTCGGACCGTACACATCTCCGAGTGTTTAATCTCCTAAACTACATCTGTTATTTAAGGTAAACGCTTTCATTATCAACACTTGATTGGTCTTGAGTGACTGGTCGATTAAATGACAAGGACGTCCTGTATGAGTGACGTCGTACCTTTATAACTACGGCCCCCAACGTCAGCCGCGACATATACTATTAAGATAATAAACGACTCGGACCTAGTCGCTGGTATCAACTAGTTTCTATAATATGAATAATTATAGTCTAAATTCACTTAGTCCGCTCTGTTCAAGAACATTACATTCGCGATCATAATCCTAACTAATATAAATGAAAGAAAGAGAAAGAAAGAAATACTTTATTGTTGGCACAACCATACAATTAAATTAGATTACACACTAATTAGACAGAAAAAAAAATACATTTTAAAAATGAAAAATAGATGTCCAACAATTGGCGAACCCATTCAGCAAAAATCTGCAATACTGTAAGTAGTACTGCAGCGCTGATTTTCGATGGGAGCCTATATATGATGATAAACAGACGTTAATGTCAATACAGAATTAGAAACTAACAAACAAATAACACAGACGCACGTAACACGTCACGGATGGCCATACTAAAGAGATATAACAACTGTAACCACAAATTTAGGATTAAACAAAAACAAATATAATTTTAGAAGAGAAAAAAAAAAGTAAATAAAAACAATACACACCAATAAACAGAGCTTACAATAGAATACTACTACTATTCACATACATTATACGTCACTCTAATTACTGAATTTGAAATTGCAATAGATAATACTTATATGAGAGTTTAAAGCTAAGTTTACTCTTTTTGGATCGACATGGCGGTGGGATGTTGTTCCAACAACGAGTGGCGGCATATTTAAATGACCCTCTAAAAGCGGTAGTTCTATGGATGCGATGGATAAATGCGATCCACCTTCTCCTTCACTGTCCTGGTTTTTACTCGTCCACTTGTGACCTCCAATCCCGGATAGACATCGAACTCACGGAAGGGGTACAACATAAAATAGTGGCAGATGAAGATGCTAGAGAGCCCCTCCTGGTGTTCATGAAATACGTGGCAGAAATAGCAAAAAAAAATTAAAAGGAAAACTGAAGTACGCAAAAAAAATGTTTTGAAAGAAATAGCCCTAAATAAATAAATAAAGTCTCGGATAATGTACGGGGGAAAAGGAAACTTAAAAAATAAAAATAAATGCGAATAAACTTTGTTTATTACGTGATCACGTTTTAAGTACTCAATCAATAATCATGATATTTTGGATATACATTGTCAACATTTCCAAAAACAACATCGGGTTACTTTTATTAGAAAAGAAGGACTTTTTTCTTTTTTTTTCGAACTGACTACGAGGTCTTAACAGCTTCACCGGTCTACACCGAAAAGAAGGATCGTTCCATAGAGATTGGTCAACATAAAAGCAAGCGAAGGCATAAGAAAAAGCTAGTTATTTATAATGTCAACACAATGAAATCGATGGTTATAAAACAGTATCACCTATCTCAATAGCTTTACAGAAGAGAAGAAAAGCATGAGTGAATTTATGGAAGATTAAATGAATTCTCGAATTTCTATAACGAATAACTTACAATATTTAGAATATCGATACGAACGATGTGGCTGATTAAGCACAATAGAATTTCACCACATTTAAATCAAGGCGTTTCAAAATTCAAATAGATGGTATTCGTGAAAGTTCAAATATTGAAATTTCGTTTCGTAGATACACGAACGAGTGGTTGGATCTAACTAATAGTCTGAACGTGTGCCAAAAATATCTCTATAAAACTTAGAATATTTTTTAACGCACTAACCTCTGATACTGCCAATTGGATTTGAAAAGTTATTTCTACATCTTATAATCTACATACTGGGAAAGATATTACGTTGAACTATATCACATTAGACGGTCTTCAAGAGTAGAGCTACTATCATAAAAAGTGGAAGTCGCTTAGCGGAGACAAAGAAATACCGGCTGAGTGACACGCTCGGGCTATAGAGTTATCGAAGGTTTTTAAAATTAAAACCACTAACTGACTGACTAAAACTACAAGTCCAGCTATTACAGAATATAGAACACAAGCTTTTGTAATCAACAAGTAAAATAATTCCTAAGATATTATTAGTTATTAAATGTTTACAGATACTTAATCTATATTTAATTCATGGTAACTTCTTACTTATGTAATCATTTATTTTACAGCATTTTGAACGAACTCGTAACGAAGCATAGTACAGTGTTGTCTCGGTTTTCATATGGTATTAGCATATTTAAATAAGTATAAAGAGAAAATCATATTATGCAGGACAAGCAATAAATTGTATATTTTTATTAATATTGAACCGTGGATGCTGTAGTTAAGAAGATAGTAGGACTTAAATTAAAAGAGGGAAATAACCTTTTACAACCATACATTTTAATCTTCAAATAATAATACTGATATACTGAACTAGGGAAAGGCTACCAGGATAATCGAACTGCTGTTATAATATACCCAAATAGATAAATATCTTATATATATACAGAATTATTAATCACGCTCGTCACAAGAAAATATGTGTCATAGGTGAATTTATCCATAACCTTTCAGCGTAATAATAGTGCTTACCCCTACAGTGCCACGAGATCTGTTAATACAATAAATTTGATGGAACAACAAACCGCAAAATTACTTCTTTTGCACACAAAAATATAATCTGGGGTTCCAACCTACGTTTCTATACACGAAATAATTATCTACGGAGATGCTTGCTGTAAAATCATATAGAAAGAATGAAATTTAAACCAATGAATTATAATTCTATAGCCAATTATCTTCCTGGCACAAAGTTCACTAACATCTAGGTTTGCCTGGAGGAGATCGCTCTAAGCAATAAGGCCGCCTAACTGTACACATATTGTAAATCGATGACTAATTTTGTATATTTTCAACGTGTGTGCAATAAAGAGTTACATTATTATTATTACCTATTTAACTTTATAAAAACGACTACAAGGCCTACAATACTTAAATCTAATATTATCTGTCAATTAAGACTTATGTTACCTAACTAATTATATTATACCTGATAACAAGGAGCGACAATTAATCTAAATAATTATACACTAAACTACAGGTGCTATCAGTCACGGCTGACTTGAATTACTAGTCTAACTTGATTACATTTCATTAGTCACTTAATTATACATTGCAATTACGTTACATTGACATCAGTTGCAGATATTCAAATTCTAGGATGGCTGACAATATGTAAGTTTATTTTTAAACAGTTAATAAATTATATTTAAATTAATTTTTTTTTTTTTTATTTTATTTTCTTCTTAATTTTTTTATAATTCTTTCTTCTACTTTTATTGTTTTCCGCATCGCATCTTATGATGGTTAATGCTGTAGTCAACTATAATTAGTGACATAAATAATTTTAAGTTTTTTCCACGTATGTTTTTACCTTATTATTTTTATGTTACTGTTGTTGATTCTTATGATAAATAAATAAATAATAAAATATATTAAACATTCTTCTGGAAAACTTCAGTGTAGGAAATATCAATAAATCACGATTGTCTTGATTCAATTCACTGTTTTATACTTTAGTAGAGGTCCCGGCGGTAGTTATCTCGCCCTGATAATAAAAGAAAAACCTTGACATATTATATACCTAAACCTTCCTCATGAATCACTTTATCTACTGGTGAAAACCACATGAAAGTCCATTCAGTAGTTTTTTAGTTTATTGCGAACAGACAGAAAGACAGACGTGGCACAGGACTTTATTTAAAAAAAAATAATATATAGTGATAGTGATAGGTTTTAACGATTACTCGTAGTCTCACCTAACGTTAAGGTATGATCTAAGAAATACGCTAAACAAAGAGACAACATGAACCCAGAAAAAGATGCCTTTTTTATATAGTATAGGGGGCAAACGAACAGGCGGGTCGGGTCACCTGATGGTAAGTGATCACCGCCGTCCATGGACACTAGCAACACCGGGGGAGTCGTAAGTGCGTTGCCGTCCTGTGTTTGAAGGAGGAGGAGTGGGAATGGGGGGGGGGGATGGGAGAGAGGGCGGGGAGGTGGGTATCCGGCTCTCTTACTGACCGAACGAAACGCAACAGTGCAAGCATTGTTACTTCACGTCGGTTTTTGTGAGAAAGCGTGGTACTACCACGGAGGAGCCGACCCATTCATGCTGAAACTAAGAATAGCTTCAGCGTGACTCAATCACCTACAAAATGCCTGTTACTCTCTGAAATTTACGTATGCAGATAATTTCAAATATTAATACTCGATCTAACTTCGGATAGTTCGGATGTATCACTACTTATTCTCGTATTCTGCTGAGAAACAGTCTCGATTCTCAAAACTCATGGGTTTGGAGTAAACAGAAAAACAATTATGCTAATTAGTGTTATATTTTCGAAACGACATTTCAGAAGTTATGATAACTCAGTATAGCTTTATTGGACACTGGGGAGATGGGTCGGGGGCCCGTCTCTCTATTGCATTGGTTTAGCTGTCTAAGAGACAGTCAGTGTGTATCAGGCTGTCTCTCTTTAGCGCGGGAGGTCCATGAGAAGACTAGAACGGCCGTCTAGGCGGCATGTGGAGTGCAAATGCCATTCCTTGTCGTCCCGTTATAGTGGCAAGGTACACCTTAAAAAAAAGGTTTTTCGGACAAAGCTTCGATCGTTGTATGTTCGAATTCTGCAATAAATAAAATTCGGTGAATGAACCTCTTATGATGATACCATGTCAAGGTGGTATAGCTTTTTCTTTAGCATGCGTTAGCGTTAAAGAACTTCGTTGCCAAAAAGACTCAATATAATAAGTCGATACGAAGGTTACATAATAAAGTAAGAAATATTTCCAAAGTAAAAATTTCCAAGTTAATAAAAAAAGTTCCACGAATTCTAAATCACGTCTGAGTCTCGGCAATCTGTTTCCAATATAGAAATCCCGGAAGATCGATGACAGTTTAAGCCCTCCCGCGGTTGTAGTTAGGCCTCCGACGCAACGATACGGTACGCCAATTTACATTAATTCACCATATTTTCGTTCGTTACTCGTTTGTCGTAATTCGCGCATTATACAAACAGCCCCATGATAGTCATGTTCTGAACTTTGACCTATTATTCTCTTTTGTTACAAAGGTAATAATATCCTTTACGATTTTAACGTACCTACAAAGTAAATAATTACAGTGGCTTGACATTTGAAAGAAAAAAATACTTTATTGTTGGAACAACCATACAATTAAATTAAATTACACAAAATAATTAGACAGAAAAAAAACATTTGAAAATGAAAAATATATGTCTAACAATTGGCGAACCCATTCAGCAAAAATGTGCAATGGAGTAGTACTGCAGCGCTGATTTTCGATGGGAGCCCATATGATGATGAACAGACGTTCAGTCGGTCATATTTACGTTAATACAGAATTTAAAACGAATAAACAAATAACACAGACACATAACACGTCACGGGTAGGTGCACTACAGAGATATAGCTACTGTAACCACAAATTTAGGATGAAACAAAATAAAAATAAATTTAGAAGAAAAAAAAACACACAAATAAACAAAGCTTACAATAGAATTGCGTGAATATATTATACCTCACTTTAATTACTGAGTTTGAAGTTGCAATATATAATGCTTATATGAGAGTTTAAAGCCAAGTTTACTCTTTTTGTATCGACATGGCGGTGGGATGTTGTTCCAACAACGAGTGGTGGCATATTGGAATGACACTCTGAAAGCGGTAGTTTTATGGAGAGGTATCGATAATGGATTAGTCATGGTGCGAGAATATGAAAAATATGGGTGCTTATCTTGTCTCCACTCTAACTTGTCATACACTTGTCTTTTGGTGGTAAGACTTTTTGTAAGTCCACCAGGCTAGCTACCACCCTCAAGTTAAAAAACTGTTTTTAAGCACAGTTTGGTGTGCTCCGGCAGCTGCACTTGAGAGCCAGCCCCCTCTAGCTTTAGCGTGTTTAGCGTCATAGACCACATCGCCATTTAAGATCAGATGAGATTATCGTCACAAGCTAATGAAACCTACAAAGTATAAAAAAAACTTTTTGACCTTACTTAAATGACTCTACCAATAGTACACACTCACATATGCATAAAATAAGACGTTGTGGTACAGTGAATTTCAACTAAAATTCGTTCAACTGCTATTCAAATAATCAGAAGAGTGAGATATAATCTTATATAAAAGAAATTTGAATTTTAATAAGGATTTGAGACGAGGTATGACGCTTTCATGACTAGAAATCAAGAAAAATGTTATAAAAGGCTGAAGCATTATACAATAGACGTGACTAATGCTCGGCTTCTAGATAACACGCTTACAGAAAATTGCTAGTTTTTAATCAAAAAATTATGATAAGGAAAAAAGTTTTTCAAAGAAAAACTACTTAAAGTTAATATCTACATATCATCGTGGCGAAACTTAGTACCGAAGGCCGTGTCGGTTTCAAGTAGACATTATTTTTTCTACAGTCACCATTTTTTATAGGATACATGTATATAATAGCTAATACTATCTGTAATATACACTAGAAATTGCCCTCGACTTCGTCCTCCTTAAAGTGCAATATAAAACGGAATGTAGAGGACGGAATGGTGTTGTCTGAAAATTACGCCCCTCTCTGTGCATCCACCAAAAACTTATGTAACTACGTTAGTAAAAATATAAAACATAAACTAGATCGAGTTTCTTGCCGTTTCTTCTCGATGATCGGGTTGTTTTCTAAACCGGTGGTAGTTTTGACGTTCTTAAGCGTCTTCTTAGGACCTTGAATAACAGTATTTTTGATTTTAAATAAAATACAGCCTAGGGCCTCACTTAACTTTCTCTATGAAAAAACCATTTATGTATGCTAACTTTCTATCAAACGATGTCAGCGTTATAGTTATATAATGTTTTATATAAACTTGAAAAGAGAAACAAAACGTCTAGTTTAATGACCACGTGAAATACTATAATAAATAAATACAAAGTATATTAAATAGTGGCATCCAATATAAAACTCATAGAAAACTTTGACCAATATAAGTTAACTATAGATTTAAATCGAATATTTCCTGTTACTAAGAACTTAAGGTCGAATTTTCTGCAACACCAATTTAAGACTATATAGATTCAACCAGCAAAAAGGAAATTGTCAGCCAACTATTGAGTTGGGTTCTGGTTTACAAAGCAAAGAATATCCAGTAGTTCGCGTTTTATTACTTTTCTCACACTTCGGCATCGAATACTTAGAGATAAACGTTTATGCTGCCTTTTTTCAACCTCTGTTTATGTTTACCACTAACACATTAGATCGTGTGTACTATCCTTACATATAATAAAAAGTAAAGTCTCTCTACAGTCTGTCCGTTCATAAATGTACATATAGCCCAATAATTACTTAACCGATTTACCTGATTGTTTCTGAAGCGAATCTTCTTATGGGAGGCCTTTGAAATTCTGATCCGCAATCTTTTTGTGTGACTAAAAGTGGTGGGGGGAAACACTGTGTTGAGTGGAGTATTAAACACACCGGTGCCGTCCGATCACCTTTTGCCGCCCCAGCGCCGTCCGATCACCTAAGTTAAGCAACGTCGAGATCGGTCAATACTTGGATGGGTATCCGTCTGGTAACATCGAGTGACGTTGGCTTTTTGTTGTGTTTTTTTAATTAAAATTTTTCCCTTTAATACAGAGTTTCACTTCTATCGTGTATCTTTACAACAACACTGTTTTTTCCCTTCGTTGTTACTTATGTGTATTCATATTATAATTAGGACATATATCATCAGTTACGCTATTGGTAGTTCCTACTTCCTCTTGTGATTTTGGGTTTGATTTCACGGTTATTACTACGTACACGGTAACCACTTTTTTGCATGTTGCAATAATTATAACATTCGCCGATCATTGTGTCTGTCGAAAATCAATAATAGATAATGAACAGTAAAATAATAATATTTCCTATAATTTTTGTTATGTTGAGTTATGGAATAATAGAGTTGAAAAAATAACAGTTAACTTATCGTAATACATTTTCAAAATAAAACGTTATTCGCTATTTTTTTTTTTTTCGAACCGACTACGCTATTGACCTAGCAAGGTCTTAACAGCTTCACCGGACTACTAAGGCGAGCGCTTGAGGCACTCAGCCGATTTTATTTGACAAATAGCTCAAGGGTGCACGGCACACCTCGGCTTGGGCCGTTGCCTGATACATGCAATTCGCAACCTATCTGAGCTTTTTTTTTTTTAACGTGGGGAAATCCCTTATGGATACCCACCCTCTCGGGGGAGAGAGTGGGTTATGTCCGACTCGGACGGACCCCACGGTGTACCGACAGACCGTTTTTTGGGGGCGGCAAGGGATCGTTCAAGCTAATCAACCTTGTAGAGCCGCCCCCACGGTCCGCCCGGCGGAAGGTGACCGCCGGGCTCCTACCTATAGAGGGACAGACCGGGTACACGCCGGCTACCCCCCCTCGTCCGACGGACCTGCGCAATGAGGAGATGGGCCCCCCGGCCCATCCCCTCAGGTCCGGCTACGGTGGCAGGAGGAGTTGGGCAAAGCGCCGCCTCCTCCTGCCAATCCTTTGTTGGCGGAGACGGCCACTTAGCGGGTCTGCTCCGCGGGCCCTCTCCGCCGCCTCCTTCTGCGAGATGACCTCCTCGCAGAAGGAGGCCATCGCTCGCCAAGCCTGTTCGCTGACGAGCATGGCCGAAACCATGCTCGGCAGCGATAAGTTCGGCCCTACCGCCGCCGCCAGAATGCGGCGCTGCTCTCCCCACGCAGCACACTCAGACAGAGAGTGCTGCACGGTATCTTCGTCAGCGCCGCACTCGTGGCAGGCGGCGGTCGGCTCCCTGCGCGCAATCTGGTGCAGGTACCACCCGAAACAACCGTGTCCGGTAAGTACCTGCACCAGTCGGAACGTCAGGGAGCCCCACTCCCTCCCAATCCAGTCCCGCAGGACCGGGCGGACGGCGTCCACGGTAAACCACCCGAACCGCTCGTCCGCCAGGTCCTGCTGCCACCTTTCGACGGCGTCTCCTCCGAGACGCCGTCTCTCCGCCTCTACCTCCCTGGGAGCTGGAGTTCGTTTCCTCGTGAATTCGTACACGGCGGCGAGAACTCCTGCCTCCAACTCCCAGGGTAGGGAGCCGGCGAGCGTGAAGGCCGCCGCCGAGGACACCGTTCGGTACGCCCGGATCGCCCTCAGTGCCACCGTGCGCTATGCATTACGAAGCGCGCGCACGTTGGCGGCACCGAGGGCATCGGCCCAAACCGGTGCCCCGTAGGCGGCTATCGCCCGCACGACTCCCGTGTAGAGTCGGCGGCACCCGGCGCCCGGCCCCCCTATATTGGGGAGCAACCGGCCGAGTGCCGCCGCCCTAAGGCTGACCCCTGTGGAACCCCCCGCCTTGTGGCCCGCCGGACCATACGCCCGTCGCCGTCTACGTAGGCGACCTCGCTAGCCTCGAGGTACGCCTCCAACACCCGCCGCAGGTACGGGGGCACCCCGAAATATCGGAGCGCCTCCCGTATGACCCCATGCAGCAGGGTGTTGAAGGCGTTGGCGATGTAAAGGGACACCGCCAAAACCCTCTCCCCCTGGGAGGTCGCCTCCGCAGACAGCGACTTCAGGAGGGACAGGGCGTCCACCGTGGAACGCCCTGTCCGGAAGCCATACTGCGCGTCCGCCAGATTCGGCTCCACGCCCTCTAGGTGCTGGACGACCCGGGAGGAGATAATCCTCTCCAGCACCTTCCCGGCGTCATCCAGCAGGACGAGGGGCCGATACGCGGACGCGCAGTCCGGAGGGCGGCCTGCCTTTTCCATGAGGCAGAGCCGCCCAAGCTTCCAGGGCTTCGGGAACTGCCCGACCGCAAGACACCGGTCGAACAGCTCCCGAACCCACCCCCCCCCCCCATTGGCCCAAGGCGAGGCCGAGCACCCGACCCGGGACCCCATCAGGGCCGGGTGCTCTTCGCTGGTTGAGGAGGCACTCCACGGCCCTCCTCATCTCCTCCTCCGTTATTGGAGGGGGAGGACCGTCGAGCACCTCCTCGACTACCTCCCGAGGCAGAGGCATGGGAGGCGCTGGTAGCATCGGAGGGTCGGGGAACAATTCTCCCACGACCCTCGCTACCACCTCCGGCCGGAGGGTCTCCGTCGCCGGGGGCGCCCAGGATTGTAACTTCATTCGTACAATCCTGTACGGGCGCCCCCAAGGATCCCCCTCCAGCGTCTGGAGCAGCTCCTCCCATGCTGCTTCTTTCGCCCAGCTGATGGCAGCCTGCAGGGTCTTCCTGCACTCCCTATAGCTGCCATACAGCCGGGCCTCCGCCTCTGGCTCCCTATGTCGGCGCCGGCGGCTGCGCCCGAACAGCCGAACCTATCTGAGCTAACCTAAGCTAAGCTAACTATTCGCTATGAACATAAGTAATCACCATCGTTACTTCAGAATGTCATAAAAACAAAGGATATATTAGAAGGTGATTGGTTTGTTTGTTCTATCGTTTTTCGATTGTTTTTTTTATTGTTGTTGTCTATCGGGGCCGATCAAACTACGAGCTTACTAATCTCTTATCGTATTCGATTAATCAAGTTAAGTCATTTGACTCGAATCAATCGAGATCAATCTCAACGGATTATTTAAGAAGCGAGTCAAAAAACTAAGAAATTCGATTGTATGTATTATTAAAACAACTTCTCCATCACTATTTATTACTAGCTGGTACCCACAACTTTGATTTGGTCATTTATTATCTTAAAAAGTATGTACAGAGGAAATAGCATAAGTAACACACGACATGCCCCACTTCTTCATAGTAAGAAAGCACACCGTTAAACGTATACACTTATAAAAATCGTAGTATGTTAAAGTTTTAATAACTTTATGTTAAATGAAGCTATCGTAATAATCAATTTTTAGGTAAAAGTGTAAGGTGACAAAAGTGTAATAAAAAAAGGCTGCATTTATAAGTTTATGAATGATGTTCACACAACGGCAAAGTTACATCATTTTATTTATGTCGACGCAAATGACCGTTCTATATCAAAAAGTATTTGTACTGACAGAAATATAATACGCTACTCTCTAATATAAAGTAAACCTATAAAAGCTGAAGCTGAATCTGTAAAGTCAACATCATAGGTCAGTTAGAAAAAAAAGGAGCGGTGTCCATTCACGCGCGCCGCGTCGGACCGTTCACATCTCTAAAGATAACTATATTAACTAACCATAGTAACTATATTACTGTTAATTATGTACACATTGACTTGGAACATTAAAATATTGTTATTATTATTATTATTATATTCAGTATTACTGTGTCAGCGGTTTCAGGTAAACGCTTTTATTATTAACTAGCGGGCCTGGCGGACGATGTCCCGCTTTGATAATAAAAAAAATGTTATCAAATTATATACCTAAACCTTCCTCATGAATCACTTTATCTACTGCTGAAAACCGCATATAAATCCGTTCAGTAGTTTTTGAGTTTATTGCGAACAGACAAACAGACAGACGTGGTAGGGGACTTTGTTTTATACTATGTAATGATGATGATGATGATTAATATACTTGATTGGTGACTGATTGATTAAATGACAAGGAGGGTGTCATTAAGACTAACGTTATACCTTTACGACTACCACCCCCAACGTCTGGATAGACATTTATATAGATAAAAAATTCAGTATTTCCAAAATTTATATTTATATTAATGTTTGTTTTGAAAGCACTCCATTGAATCGTTTTGTTTATATTAAATATACTATCAGCGGGTTTCCTGTTTGTTTGGTATAATTCAAAATATCAGCTATAAATATTTCAACGGGTGGCTTTGTTTTATGAACTGTGAATATACAAATGAGATATTAATGATTTAATTCAGCTGAAGTAATTTCGATTAACTCTACGCCACAAATGTAAAATATATTATTTTCGTATAATACACGTTAAGTTTATAAAATATTGAAAATGTATTCATAAACATTTAGTTAAAGTTGTTGAAAGTGAGATATTTCGAATATAAATAAGGAAGCTAAAATGAATATTTAAATAAGAAGCTTGTTTCCGACTTCGTCCTCTAAAAATAGCTATGATAATGGTTTACGTCCTTTCTAATTGTGCTGGTTTTTTTTAAATTTTAAAATCGTGATTCCTATAAGAATTACCGAATTGAATTTTATAATTACTGCGTAGCTCCTGTGGAAATGCGTAAGGATATTTATCGTAAATAATACTGTAGTCATCTACTTATATGTCAATAAATTTTTTGTCAAAATCGGTTTAGCCGTTACAGTGAGTTCTTTTATTATACATGTATTTTTTTATGTGTGTTCATAGATTTCTTTACATTAATATGGGGTTATTACTCACGCCGACATGATAGAGTACTTGAAATCATACGTGAAGCAGTAAGTCTTTCAGTAGCTAGAGCCCAAAAAGGATTGACCACAAATAAACGACAAATTAACTTTGTAAAGGATGGCTCAACTATAAACTCTAAAAGCAAGCCTTTCTCAATCCTAGGTACTGCACTATTTTAATGGATACGTATGACAAGCACTATAAAATCCCAGAGGATGTTGGTGTTTCGTCATCCAGACCGGACATATTCCTCTTCTCTAGACACATAAAATTAAATAAATATTACGAACTAACAAATGAACTAAGTAAAAATGGCTATGTGGTTAAGTTATACGCGGTAGAAGTAGGAGCGAGAGGTATACCAGCAAAATCTCTCTACAACCTTCTGAAGGACCTTGGCCTGTCGAGAACTGCAGTAAGTTCTATTTTAGAACGAGTATCAAAGGCTGCACTAACAGGTTCCTACCAAATTTGGTAAGGTTGGTAAGGTGAGCGTTGATGCGCATCTCAAAGGGGGCCTCCTTAAACCTACACCTGGGTCGCAAGTCCTGGAAACTGCTCTGAGTTTCTCCCTCTGCTACACGATGGACCCGGCACCCGCACGGTGAATCCATGGAAGGCTAAGAAGTTCGTCTCGTCTCTCTCTATGGGCGTTCGCCTACAATATAGAGACAATGGGTTAGTATTCAAAATGAATGCAAGAAGCGTTGCCTATCTAGATTATTGAAAATACTTGACGGCGATGAACCTACGGTTAGAATAATCTGAACACCAAACAAAATATAAGCTACAGCCCCTTACGTCAAGAGTAACGTACCTATGTAATTATATGAGGTAGTTTTAGCCAGCGAATAGTATGCCCGCGTATGCCTAATACCAAGTGCGAATCTACGATCCAGTTGGCAGATGCCAGCATCTCCTCGATGATTTAAAAGATTATGGTAAATCCCAACTAATATACTCGTAAATACGAATGAGTTTGTGTATTTGTTACGCTTTCACACCTCAACTACTCAACCGATCATTATGAAATGCATGCATATTGTCAGAAGGACAGAAACGGAAATAGGGTTACTTTCACCACGAGAAAGTACTGTTCCTGAGGGATAGGTCAACTCTATATTAATGGAAGCCACAGATAAGATCCGGTATCATCTATACTAGCGGATCAGATACACCTATCTATCTTCTTCTATTCTATATCTGTTCTATTCTATATACTATAATAAAACTGTAACTAGGCCAAATCTGTACACTAAATGTTTTTTGATAATTATAATCGGCATAGACTGTTATCGACATAGAAGCCAAAAATAATCATTTTATAATTTTTGTCTGTCCGTTCCTGTGAACACATATCACTCTGAAAGTACTGAACCAATTTTGACGAAACTGGACATAGTGATAACTAATATTACAAGGTTACGTCTAGGATACTTTTATGTCATAAAGCGCAATGGGTTCTTCATGATAAAGGACGAAAGGCAAGTATTTGAATATGATTTTCCTGACGGGTTTTGGTATTTTTTTTTTCTCGAACTGACTACGCTATTGACCTGGCAAAGTCTTTACAACTTCACCGGACTACTAAGGCGAGCGCTTAAGGCACTCAGCCAATTTTATTTTTAGGTAACACGCTCAAGGGTGCACGGCACACCTCAGCTTGGGCTGTTATCTGAGAAATCCCGTCTGACCTAGCTAAACTATTCTAAGCTATTCATACATATATTCATTTGTGAGTCATACAATCGAAATTGCATGATTCACAAATGCATACGTGTAGGGGACGATGGGGGAATTGCGGACACAGGGTAAATACGGACTAACATATATCTACATAATTCCTTCTCACCGCACCCTGCTGCCGTGATCACGTGTTACTTTCCGTCATATTTAGTGCCGAGCAAGCATTCACGACGGACAGCTGCACACGATTTTCAAGGTAAATAAAATCAAACATTTTTGTGAATTTTGATAGAATTTTTAGCGTTTACTATTTTGAGTCTTATGTCTATAAAGCAAGTCACAATAAAAAGTGTTTTTTTCTGTTGATTACCTTGTAAATGGAGAATAGATTTCACATTATGTTTAGATTAAAAATTTTGTCAAACTACAAATTATTGTCACTGTTTTATTTTGTAACTGGTTGGGTTAATTGCGGACAGGCTCCTGGGGAAAATACGGATGTCCGCAATTACCCCTGAATATTTGATGAAGATTAAACAAATGTATTATAAATTTTCAGATGCCTCGAAAATATAATAGAAAAAAAGAACGAACTTACACCATCAAACCTTACAAAAAACCGCATAAGAAATAAATGATAAGAAGAAGACTTTTTATTAAGCGGAAGAAAAGTACGGTATTCCTAGAGTTACACTTTTTGATCAGGTGAAAAAGGGTTTCACTACTATTACAGAAGCTTTTAACCGCACAACAAGCATAGATAAGGCTCTAAATGGCTTCAAGTTTGTTGGTATTTACCCAATGGATCTGGATAAATTCATAGACATTTTTGCAAGTTTTGGTGATATTATTACACCAGAAGCTGCATTTGACAACAGAAACACAGATTTAGGTCATTCAAACCAAATAAAGTCTTACAATGAATTTCAAATTATCTGTGATGCAGGTGATGACAGTACTTTAAATCAAACAGGATCTCAAGAAGCATTTCAGCTCTCCAGCAACATCGTTAACGATAATGATTCAAACCAAATAAATTTTGAATTGAAAATGAAATATGCACGTTTGATATAATTAATGAAGCTTTACGCCAAAGAATGACAAGTCATAGGAGCCAACCTTATTCAGTACCACTTATTGACATAGTAAAGGTGCCAACTCCACGACCTAAACGGTTAGTTTAAAAAAAAAATTCTGTATTTTTTACCAGTACCCCGGGAAAAGATAAACTAGAAGAAAAAGAACAAAAGAAAATAGAATGAAAAAGAAATAATCTGATACAAAAAGACAAAAATAGTACAAAAAACAAACAAAAGAACACAAAAAACATGAAACTACGACTAAAATGTGTAACAAACTTAAGAAGACAATGATGATTATTCTTGTATTTATTGCCAGGAAAAGTACTGTGACCGACCCAACGAAGACTGGATTATGTGCTTAAAATGTAAGAATTGGGCTTAAAAGAACGGCACAGCTGGGACTTCTTCCAAAAGCTATGTTTGTGATTTTTGTAAATGATATTGACCATCGTCCGTAAATACCCCATGCTGTCCGTAATTAACCCAACACCCGTCCGTAATTACCCCTAGGGCTACGGGTAATTACGGACAGACAAGGTTTTGTTTTTGATATAAAATTTATAGTAGTTGATTGATCTCGTATTATAAGTAATGTTAATTTTGTAAGTATATAACTTAAGTTTTATAATCAATAAAGTCAGACTGATTATTTCTAATAGTACAGGTTTTGTACGTTATTTCCCTTAAGCGTCCGCAATTCCCCCATCCTCCCCTATATCGGAATGAAACGAACTAAACTATTCGATTCAGTTCGATAAGGGAAAAAAACAAAACCCTTCCACCATGTGTATGTATGTGCATGTGTGTGAGAGGTGATCTCATGTGTGAGTACAAGTGATGTAGGTGAGTCACTGTATCGCGAAAGTAATATCTCGGGGGCTCCATCCGGGGACGACCTTGGCACGAGATATCACTGAGAACCACGATGTGTGCGGAAGCGAAAGAGGAGTCCTTCCCTCGCGGTGGCGTGAGGGAGGGTTACGCGTGCGTGGGCGCAAACAGGCATGTTAGAGAGATCGAATTTAACATTAAATGAACGGCGTCGGCGCCGGAATCTAAAAATAGACATAACAAAAAAAAATATTATTGTTCCGTCGTTTTTAGGGGAAGATAGACGTAAATACACGGATTTACTCTATCTTATATGAGTTATTTATTTTTGAACGGCAGCGCGCGCGAGCCGTTGTACGGTAGCTGCGATTGCTGGAAATCTATAGATCGCGGTTACGGGACCTAGTGACGGATTTCTAGAGGTTTCTTCGTATGCCGAGATCTCCGAGATCTCGTGGAAAATAAGTAGTTGACCTACGTAGTCAATACTTGACAGGGAGAAGGAAAAGGCGGTGTCAGCCTGTGAAGGCTTAGCCGCCTGGGGTCTAGGAATTGGTTGGGACGCGGGCTTAGGAGCCCACGGAGCCTGAGGGGCCCGTGAGGGACGGGGTGGAGGCGCTAGTCGCGGGTACGGACGCTGCCGATGCACGAGATGTGCTCGGCAGGCTCGGGAAGGTCTCTCGGGACATGAGAGGCGGAGGTCGAGGGCGGGTGGGGGCGGCGGCCGTCCTAGACGGCGAGACCTGCCTGGAGTAGCGAGGGCGATTTGAGCGCGGGGCGCGGGGACATCCGCGATAGTTCGTGGTATGACCCACGCCGCGGCACATAACGCAACTTTGAGGGTCGGAGGAGGATGACGTGCGAGAGCACTCCTTAGTGGAGTGATCGCCGAGGCACTTAACGCACCTGGGTTTCAGGAGACAGTTTCGTGCGGAGTGTCCGTACACCGGGCAGTTATGACACTGCGAGGGTACAGACGTTTTGCGTGGCGGTTCGACGATAACACCGGAGAGGCCGCAGAGGGTCGTGAGGTTGAATATCGCTTTCCCTTGATGGGTGCAATCTAAAACGTCTAGAACCATGTCGTATGGGGCCCTGGTGCGCGGAGAGTGCATGCGATGTACCTCGCGAACAGGGAACCTCTGTTCTTTGAGGTCATCGGAGACGTCACAAGTCGGGATTTCTGACGGGACTCTACGAATAACTACTCGTAGTTTTCGCTCTTCCTCGAGAAAATGAGTGAAAAAACCCCACTGGTTGTCCCGAAGGAACTGAGTGAGGTTGCGATGATGGGTAGAGGTCGCGACCTTCACCTGAATACCTACAGTGGTACTCACGGGAGAGGTGTAAGGAATGCCTGCCGTTTCCAGCATGCTAGAAATTTCGACCCAGGACGCTTTGTCTTGGATCGTAACGGGGGGCGGTGGGCGGGGCTTTTTGCCCAAAACTGCAGAACCCGCAGCTTCAGGCGAAACGGGTCTAGAGGGCGTGGGTATCGCCTTTGACACTTTCGCGCCATCGACATTGAGGATTTTTGAAGGCAAAGTGCCTTCAATGTCGGAAGAGGGGTTTTGGCGCTTATGGCGCTGCTTACGATGCGTGACGGTGGTGAAGCCATCGTCTTCGGGAGGGTCTTGCTCCATATCGGAGCCTGACTCTGAGTCGTCCCGATCGGGCGGCAACTCGAAGTTGTTGGATTCCTCGATCCTGGCAAAGATCGAGGGAGCGAGCTGGGAGTTGGGAAACTCGGCGCGACGCTTCACAGCTTACGCGTCGTGGTCTTCAACGAGGCGAGGACATATGTCGGCTACGAAGCCGCGAAAACGGAGAAATTTGCCTTCTAAAAGGCGAACCTTGGTATCGGAGGCCATACCGGGGCCTGAGGAGGGGAGCGGTGCGGGGGAAGACATTCAAAACCTTCCTGCCAGAGGGGCAGAGGGGCGCGCCTTATTGAATTTAACGGACTATCCCGAGTCCGGATCAAGGGAGCTGTGGGCGAAGTGCAATGCCTCACAGGGAACCTACAGTGCCTAGGGGGAAGCCCTAACACTTCTTTCTTGCACGGCGCGACGACTCGCAGCGCGAACCACGGAGCACGACGTACGCAGGCACGACGCGCTGGATCCCTGGAACGCGAGTCGGCGACACGGAGAGCACGGCGAACGACAGACGCACTGAAAAGTGCGGTTCGATCGTACTGAAAAGTACGTTTTACAACGTTCTGACAAGAACGTTACGATTGACTCGATTGACAACGATTGACCGTGTGATAGAACGAGCAATCGTGAAAAACCCGGACTCTCGATGCGAGAACTCGACCGCGTAAAAACACATCGCGAACTAAACGGAAAACGTTACGAACACAAATGTAAACAAACGCATCGAAAGTCACTTAGCGCACGCGTCCGTCCCCACCGGCGGTGTGATCGGAACTCCCAGCCACCTTTCGCGCGCTCCGGATTTTGGTAAATTTTCTTTGTGCTATATATAGCAGACAGATTAGCTAAAAATTTAAGCTATATTTCATCTGCCTATGCTACTTAAAAAAACGAATAACAAAAAAAAAAGGTCGTTGGGTTCCGAATCGACGCCTTCGTCGATTCGTATAATGTTCGCCTTAGTACGTTATAATTGAGCTATGGCCACGTGACATTTCTTTACGTAATTATCAACCACATATGAAAAATGTGTTAACGAAACCGTTACTTATATGTTGTTACATTTATTTTATTGTATAAAAAATATTTGCTATACAAAGGTGACAAGATTTTTTCCTAAAACACAAACCTAGATAATAGTTACATTGCATTGTAGAAGAGGAATCTCAATTAGAGTTCTATCAGTACGTGTGTTGTTTCGATATTTGATAAAATTAGTTTTTTAAATATTGTTGAGTTTTGTAGTAGTTGGGTTTTAGGTTTGTGAATCTACAATTAAAATAATTAGTTGACGTATTTGCAGTTACCATACTATGTTATATTTATAGGAATATTATAAAGAAAGGTAAAGTTTTGTTTTCGTGGAATCCTTGGTACTACTGATCCGATTTTGAAAATTATTTCACTGTTAGAAAGGTATATTATCTCAAGTTCCATATCTCAGTCAAAAAGGTGGTTTACATGTCAAAAGTAAAATAAATTTGTCAAAGTTGAGTTTGTATGCAGATTTCACGTATACTGTACAAATTTTTATAAAACAAGCAACTAAATCAAAATGGAAATTTTATGTAGATAAAGTTTAATTTTTACAGTATGTTAAGTGATGAAGTTACAAGGGTTACCTTCAGGTAATGCTGCGAACGGGTTCGAGGCTTATTTAAAAAAATATTTCACATACCAACTAGGTATATGTTTAAGTGAGTCTCTGGATAGTTAGGATTCACAGTTGGAAGTGCTAGATGTCGCCGCAGTCGGGTTTTAGTTTTTTTGTAACATTATTTGCGTTTGAAAATACAATTGAAACCGGTAATAACGGATTTGGTACAGACAAAGTTGCACGGGTCAGCTAGTTTAATAATAAATTTAACATAGGTAGTGTGTTATAAATGACGATAAGATTTTGTGAGTCCAGTGTAAAAAAACTGCCGACAAATGAATTTAATAGTAAATATAATCAACCACCGTATCACTGCCTAAGCTAAAATAAATGTAGTGTTATATAATCAAATTAAGTATGTATAATAACCTTATTCTTATAAAATGAATCATGCATAGATGTAATTACGTTGATTCAGCAATCTGTATCGTACTTACATATGGTCAAATCCTTAAAGATCAACCTCAGTTATAAAGCCTTGCAGCTTGTGTTCCGAACAACGTAACGACGGACCAGTTTACATTAATTCGCAGTATTTTCGTTCCAGGAGCAGTTTGTTTTAATCTTCATATTATGCAAACTGTCCCGCGGTGGACTCATTCTAAAGTTTGGCCTATTTACTTTGGCTTCATAACGATTATTACCCTCCTAAACTTTCAACATCAATATTTTAGTATTGGGCATTCTTTATTCAACGTGTATAGCGTCTCTATGTAATAAACTGCAGTATTTATCGTATGGATTTCCATAATAATGTCATAATTTGTTGTTTTCAAAGTTTGGTCAATATAGATTTTATACAACACTAGCGGGCCCGGCAGACGTTGTCCCGCCCTGATTATAAAGAAATCCTGGACAAATTATATACCAAAACGTTCCTCGTGAATCACTTTATCCACTGGTGAAAACCGCATAAAGATCCGTTCAGTAGTTTTTGAGTTTATCGCGAACAGACAGACAGACAGACGCGGTAGGGGACTTTGTTTTATACTATGTAATGATTTAAGTTGATATTACTGTACCTCTAATGGTAGGATATGCATTTTTCGAAATATATAAAAAATTAAGGCCCTAATATATCAATGTATAACATAGATAGCCCTAACATCTACATGTAAATAGAAGTAAAACAGTTAAGTATATCTTGGTCCTCCGTTTCTCAACCGATTTTCTTTACTTTTTCTTTGTTTAGTAGATGTTGCTTAGCTGTTAATATTGTAGAGCTTTAGTATTGTTACGAGGAAAAAATAATGTAAATTGTTAATGTTTTCCTTAAGACTGAAATTCGGTTTACATTTTTCTCTTCTGTGTGTCAACAGATCTTCTTTCTTATTTTTATGTTTAGCTATTGACGAGCTTTAATATTATCGTTAAAAAAATAGAAAACAGTTACTTTTTTCAATATCATCGACTATATTATATGCATTTTAATAAATTGAAAATGGATAATATTATACTAAAGAATAATATATAATAATAAATGCAATAATGATGAATAATGAAGTATTTGTAACGCTTGCTGCTAACGTAGAAAAACTTTAAAGAAAATTTAAAAAATCATATGCAATGGATTCTTTGGCAAACAAAAAAGTCGAGGGAGTTATAAGGACAGCCGACAGAAGTGAAAACTCAAAGCAATGGTAAACTGTTTCCTTTTCTGAATTATTAAATCAATCATAGTCTGAATTATTTAAATTCCATCATTTGTAAGTTACGATTAATATTACTTTGGTTTTCACATCTATTGGCATTCCAAGTAATAATTACATACATTTTTATATAGCTTCAATCAAACATACGATGAGCTGCACAAGCTCTATATATAATATCAATATTACAAGTACATAAACCGCTGTACTATGCGTCACTAGTCTGATGCAAACGCAAACGTCACGAGCATGTCGGTGACTCGAACCCGTAAGTTTATCTCCTACCGATACAACGCGGCTAAAGAAGGTTTCCTTCACAAAATATACTGAAAATGAAAGACTAGTTAAGTAAAATATACATATTAAGATAAAATAATTATTTAATGGTCTGTTCATTATAATTAATGTAAAGAAGAAGCAAAAGTTAATTTCAAAACAAGATCAGATTATTTTCAATACCTTATCGTCGCCCGGTTTCCTTGTTACGAGACTAGGGTTAATTAATCAAGAAGTCTTCGCTAAGGGTAAAAGTTGCCAGTGTTTTTCATAGAAAATACAGCTGTATCAAACTTTTAGTTGCTTTCCGTTTTCCACCTTCACGGCCGTAAATCGATACTTTTACCAAATACAAGGAATTATTATTCCGAATTTATAAAATACATAAATACCCGCCCCAGCTTCGCACGGGTACAATTAAAGTAACTTGGTAAATAACACGTAATTATTTTGTAAGAAGATAAAAATGGTTACTGTGGGTTATCCTTTAGAGATAAATATAGGCCATTGCGAACTTTTTTATCGATCTTTTTAAGATGTACAATTTCATAGTACATTATTTTGATCTATTTCGTAAGGTTTAGCCCGCGTTTGCGATTTAAGCGCACGAAAATAAGTTTGTTACGACATCACATTACAAATATATGAATATGTATGTATTATACATATAAACCTTCCTATTGAATCACTCAATCTATTGCTGGAAGCTGTATTTAAATTCGTTGAATAGTTTAAAAGATCAAGATACAATTATTACAAAAAGGAACATATAAAACGTATAAAACCAGTCGAACGTAATTATATAAACCTGATAAGATATTATTGATATCATATACAAAAAATGATATGAAGGTATATGATGATCCTTTATCATTCTTTTACGCAAAAACTGACCAATGAATTTTCATGAAACTTCACAGTAATATAGCTTTTTTTTTTTTCTGCAGACTCTTGGTCCGCACCATTTTTTTGCTATCGCTTTTTAAGTGTAAGTTAAAAATCGTATCTGTGAGCATCTATTGGTGTTTTTTTATATATTTATTTTTATTATTATTGTTTTTTTTTTATTTATATAAAGACGTTATTGCCTTTATGGCGGTTTCATTCCGGTCCTCTATCCGGTCATCTATATCAGTAATATAGCTTACATTAGAATAACACATTACTACCAATGATATTATAATTAAAAAGCTGTAGATACAACGCCTTGTCAAAACTTGGGTAGCTAGCTTATTTTTGGCGGCCGTCCCGTCAATCCGCTCGTATCTAAGCAACATATAACTATTTCTTTTTCACCACCGACATTGAGAATATGCCATCTTACTTCCACATTTTATCTAAGACGGTGTGGCGTTACAATATTACTTTACGCATGTGTGCGTTATCGTACCATTTGTTTTGTCAAAATATCATATAGGCAACGTATCTACAGCTTTTTAGTTATAATATCATTCATCACTAAATAATATAAAACACAGTCCTTTGCCACGTCTGTAGGTCTGTTAGCGATAAAATCAAAAACTAATGAACGGATTTTCATGCGGTTTTCACCAGTAGATAGAGTGATTCATGAGGAAGATTTAGGTATATATTTTTTTTTTAATTATTAGAGCGGGATAACGTCCGCCGGGCCCGCTAGTATACAATAATTTATATACTTTAAATTAAACAAAATATAACCATGCGAATGTCGAAGCTATGACCTAAACAACCTCGGCCTTATTTATATACATACACATACAACACAAACATAATACACATATCAATTTTCAGGACGACCAATTCAACGGTACAGAAGTCAAGGTACTGCAGCGCCATCTAGTGATTTTTTGTAATAAAACTAATAGTATAATTACCGGCTCCATGAAAAAATACTTAGAAATTCACTCACCACTACATACATTGAAAAAGCCGCGAATCATCCCAGTCCGTTAGTGGTATCCGCCACGAATTACGAAACCGTACCTGACATTCCGCGTTATAAAAGACATATTTTTACCGATCCTCCCGAAGACATAACGGCAGCGATCGATCAGTACCAGCTTGCCTGTCCAAACAGAATGTGTTCACGCCCAGGCCCTCGTAACCACAGATCACGCCGCCGTGGTCTGGGGGTAAATTTCGTTCCCGCACACCAAACTAGACCTCCCTCGGTAGCGGCACAAGCCTAGGACCGGTCCCTCGGCATGGAGCTCTTGAGTATGCTGCTCGCGCGAATACAGTGACACAAAATCTTATATCACTGCAACAACATTACACACATCACCTCCACACACGTGCACGCATACATGCTTACACATGAAAGTGAAAGGGTATTTTTTCCCTTATCGAACTGAATTAGTTAAAAAAAAATACCCGACACGAAATACATATAAGAGTTAATGAGGTATGTATGCTTGGTACACATATATATTTCAGTAACTCATATAAGTATGAGTATGTAGCTTAGCTTAAGTTAGCTCGGATAAGTTGCGAATTGCATAAACCAGGCAACAGCCCTGCGCTGCGAGCTGCGCAGCGTACCGTGGCGTTGAGGGTGATTGGAGGGTACCGAACGGTGTCCTCGGCGGCGGCCATGGTGCTGGCCGGCTCCCTTTCCTGAGAGGATCAACGTCGCACTCTGGCTGCGGCGGTAGGACAGGATCTCTCGCTGCCGAGCGTGGTAGCCATGCTCGGTGGCGAGGATATGTGGAATGCTATGGCCTCCTTCTGTGAGGAAGTTGTTTCGCAGAAGGAGGCGGCGGAGAGGGTCCGTGAGGAGGACCCTCAAAGTGACCATCTCCGCCAACGGAGGACAGGCAGGACGAGGCGGCAGTTTGTCCGCCTCCTCCCACCGTAACCGGACTAGGGAAGATGCTAGATGAACTGTAGCGGCCGACGTACACCGTGAGGTTTTAGTCCGTGCGAGTCGGACATAACTCACTCTATCCCTCGAGAGGGTGGTGTATCCACAAGGGATTTCCCCGCGTAAAAAAAAAGCAACAGCCCAAGCCGAAGTTTGTCGTGCACCCTTGAGCTAGTTGTCAAAATAAAATGGGCTGGGTGCCTTAAGCGCTCGCATTAGTAGTTCCCGGTGAAGCTGTTAAAGCCTTGTTAGGTCAATAGCGTAGTCAGTTCGAGAAAAAAATATACTTAGATATGTCAAACGATATTGGAGTTTATCAATCTATATAAATAACAATAAATTGACGAGAGTATGTAAGAGCATCACTTCAGAATTGCTGCACTTATTCAGTTAATTCTTTTTGTTGTGTTTCTAATTATTAGGACAAGAAAAGAAAAGAAAATTTTAAACAGGCGTACGAAAAAGTAAATAGCTTGAATTAATAAATCTTCATATAACAAGTGAACGAGGGACTGAGATAAAAAAAACAGTGGTGCGATCTTCGAAAATATTGACAGAGTTGATAGATTAACATTTAATAGTTCAATTATTGTCATTTTATTTCATTAAGTAGTCGTATTATAAAGTGAAAATTTGATCTGATTTTCTTTGTTAGTACTCTAATCAAAATCTATTTCTTTTGTCAAGTCTGATTACAAATATACTCGATGACGACGATGCGATTGATGATGTAACATGCTAACCTCAGACAGGGAACAGACTCAACTACAACTACGGAAGTAGATTAATTGGCACTTTACGAGACATTTTCAAATTCAGAGCGGTTGTTAGTCAATGTTACAATACAATGTTTCCTTCATCAAAATGTCGGATTAATTATTGCCAAATTTGAACCCATATCATTCATCGCTACATGTGTATCAACAGCCTGTTAAGACACTAAAGAATTTCAATGAAATATTAATAAAGTAATCGATAATGGCCGTACACTGACAAACTTAGTGCTGTAAAGCATTTTCTTTGATGTAAATAACGGTAAAGGTTAAATAAAATTTTATAACCAGAGGTAATGAAAGAATTTATAAACCATATTCATTTACTTATCACAAAGTGTAATTTAATAAAGCAAATACACACTGCATAATAATAGGTCTTTACCTATGAAATTGCCGTTCTGCAGTACTGGCCATTTCAAATCAAAATAATTTTTGTTTGGCTAAGAATTCTAACTTCAAATTAATTTTATTTTAAAAACATGGAATTCTTTTTCCAAAAGTAGTCATTTGTTTATTGATTAGTGTTACATTTTCATCGCATTTCAATCTTTTTTGTCATCATGGATACGTTAAAAATTCGAGTAATTAAGAAATATGAGTACCGTCGTGGCAGCAACGCGGCAAAAGCGGCACGCAACATCAACGACGTTTACGGAGCTAATACTACAAACCAACGCACCACCTGTTATTGGTTTTCTCGCTTCCGTTCTGGGAATTTCGACCTGAAAAATGAAACTCGCGGTCGTCCGAAGACTTTGGTCAACAATGACGACTTAAAGGCGATTGTGGAAGCTGATGATACACAATCTACCCCTGAATTAGCAGCAGCTTTCGACGTTAGCGTCAAAACAATATTGGTCCATTTGCATCAAATTGGCAAGGTAAAAAAGCTTGACAAATGGGTGCCCCACGAACTCAATGATCGCCAGCGCGAAGTGCGTCGAGACGTACCTTGCACTGCTCAACAGACACACAAATGAAGGAATTTTGAACCTAATTGTTACCTGCGATGTAAAATAGATTCTGTTTGATAACCACAAGCGCTCAGCAAGTTGGTTGGATCCTGGTTCAGCACCTAAACAATGCCCTAAACCAAAACTTACCCCTAGAAAAGTGATGGTCACTGTTTGGTGGTCTAGCGCCGGTGTGATTCATCACAGCTTCTTACCAAACGCGGTGAGCATTACTGCAGATGTGTACTGTGAAGAACTGAACACAATGATGGAGAAGCTGGCACATCTCCAACCAGCATTGGTCAATCGCTCGTCTCCGCTGCTCCTGCACGACAACGCGCGACCTCATACTGCACAGCAGACGGTCTCCAAGTTGCAAGAACTGGGGTTGGAAGTTCTCCGTCATCCGTCCTACTCACCAGACCTTGCGCCTACAGACTACTACCTTTTCCAGAAGGCAGTACAAAATGCCTTTGAAGAATTTGTTGCCTCCCGTCCAGCTGATTTCTTTAAGAAGGGCATCAATAAACTGCCACTGCATGCATGCACTAAATGCATGGGTGATTACTTCGATTAATACAAATAAAAAATTCGTTTAAATTTTTTCATACAAAACGGCAATTTCATAGGTAAAGACCTAATATGTATATAATGATAAAACTGTTATAGGATGCGCATAAGGCAAAAGCTACTTAATAGATTTCGATCATTTCTTTGGGTTTTCCTCGAACTGACTACGCTATTGGCCTAGCAAGGCCTTAACAGCTTCACCGGACTACTAAGGTGAGCGTTTAAGGCACTCGGCCGATTCTATTTTGATAACTAGCTCAAGGGTGTGCGGCACACCTCGGCGTGGGCTGATGCCTGATTCACGCAATTCACGACCTAATGAGTTAACGTAAGCTAAGCTACATATTTATACTTATATGAGTTAGTGAAATATATATGTGTAACAAGCGTACATACCTCATTAACTCTTATATGTATTTCGTGTCAGGTAATTTTTCTGAATTAATTCAGTTCGTTAAGGGGTAAAGAAGTAAAACCCTTCCACTTTCATGTGTACACATGTGTGCCTGCACGTGTGTGGAGGTGATAAGTATTCTTTGATTTTTTTTCTCGAACTGACTACGCTATTGACCTAGCAAGGTCTTAACAGCTTCACCGGACTACTAAGGCGAGCGCACTCAGCCGATTTTTGTTTGGGCAACCAGCTCAAGGGTGCACGGCACACCTCGGCTTGGCTGTTGCCTGTTTCATGCAATTCGCGACCTAACTGAGCTAACCTAAGTTAAGCTAAACTATTCATACATATATGAGTTGTTGAAACATATATGTGTACCAAGCATACATATCTCAACAACTCTTATGTGTATTTTGTATCGGAAAATTTCTAAACTATTTCAGTTCGATAAGGGAAAAAAAAGTAAAACCCTTCCACTTTTTTGTGTAAGCGTGTATGCGTGCCCGTGTGTGGAAGTGATGTGTAGTGTTGTTGCAGTGATGTAAATTTTTGTGTCACTGTATCGCGCGAGCAGCGCACTCAAGGGCTCCACGCCGAGGGATCGAACCTAGGCTTGAGCCGCTGCCGAAGGGGGCCTAGTCTGGTGTGCGGGAGCGAAATTTACACTCAGACCACGGCGGCGTGATCTGAGGTTACGCGGGCGTGGGCGTGAGCACGCTCTGTTTGGAGAGACAGGCTGGTACTGATCGTTCGCTGCCGTTATTTTATCGGGAGGATCGGTAAGAATATGTCGCGGACGTCTTTTTTAACGCGTCTTGATTCTTTGATTTACAAACTACTATTTTTATATCACTACGTAACGTTTCTTACCGTGGAGAAGCGAGGCAAACGGTGTCACGTGCATGCGCCAGAGAGGGGATGTAAAGTGATAACATTGTTTACAAAGAAATATTGTAAGCTTTACATTTTTGGTTTCGAGTTTTTCTTCTGTAAATAAAATATGTTACTAAGAGAATAGGCAGCGCACACGAAGTCGCGGATATCAGCTAGTAATAAGGCAATATTAATGTCAATTTGTAAGAGTTCTACTGCTGGGCCAAAGGCTTCTTCTTGAGGGAAAGTACTGGCATAATCACCACACGGAAAAGTTCAATTCTATATTTTTCTCGTATTTGGTTATAGCATAAGAACATTGCTTATGATGTTATCCTACATCATAAGCCGATAATTTTATCAATTTAAATCTTTACATATAATAAGAATGTAAAGTTAACGTGTCTGTACATTTTAGATTTATTTGAAAAAAGTCATTGCAAGTGACTAAGAATAACTAATGAAAAAGTCATTTTTAGAAAGGTCTGTATGTTTGTTTTTTTGTGCAGGCATCATTGCTAAAATACTAAGTTTATGATAAAATATCATTTAGTCTTTGTTTCATTAAAATCGGTTCACTCTATCAGAAGTTATCGAAAAAACATTAATACACAAATAAAATATAGAAGTAATAAAACGAAACCAATTTATTACTTCTCTCATTTGTACCTGAGTTTATAGAGTACATTAGATTAGGTCTTTTCAGTTTTATTACTTTACCATACTTCAAACTTCAGCAATATATACGTACCGAGTAATGTAGCGTTGCGAAGCTGTGAATGTAGATACAGCAGTGACGTAGACAGTAAGACGTATCGGATCTCGGTTTTATTGTGCCGACCAAGAATTTATGAGATTTCCAAGGAAACGAGGGAATCGATTCACGTCCTTCGGGCTCTGCGACAGTCTCCATTGTATATCATGATATGGGGTATCTCGTTGCCTCTTGTCTACGTTTTATAAAAACTTAGTAATACGATTTATTATTATTGCTATTTTGTAAAGAAAGTTTCACATTTTCTACGTCTTCTAAATATGGCATGAATGTAATACACTGTTATAATTTATGCACTTACTTCCATACCTTAACGTACAAATAGAATGTTTTGAATTTTTTTCCGAGGTTAAACAGATATTGACTAGCAGAAAGAGGACTTTTCAAAGTACATCATAACGTTTTGTTATACGGCTTTAAGAGTAATGATACAGTTTAAATTTGTAACTTAAATCCAGTCTTATAGCAGTTAAGTAGTAATGACAATTAAAAAAAGAAAAACAACTCGCAATTAATTCAAATAAAACACATAGTTCGTATGAAACAACAAAACTATTATCACGAGAATGAAATCGCGGCCACCGCTTAGCTATTTACGCTAATAATAATAACCAGTCTAAACAACAGGTCTCGTAGCGCAGTGTTATAAATAATAAACATATATTATTATACGCACAATACCTTGACACAGAATCTTCAGGGGATCTTTCAAATATGCCGCCACTCGTTGCTGCAATAACATCCTACCGCCATGTGGTATAGGAAAAATTAAGTGAACTTTAAACATATATTGAAGTAATTTTTGTTGTAAAGTTCGTGTTCATTCGTTAGTCAAATAAAAACTCGTGTTCCTTTTACGAGTAATTCTAATTCAGTAAATGTACATTTAATTTAGGTTCATTTATGTTCGCATTATACTGCATTCGCGCGTTCTGACATTGCTTACTGCAGGGATTCCCAATCTGGGTTCCGCGGTAACTAGGGGTTCCGTAGAATAGTCATCAGGGTTCTGCCAAAGTTATTTATTATTAACAATTTAATAATACCACGGTTACAAATATTATTTTGAAATAGCGCAAAATATGTAATGGAAAGGACTCAATACTTTTATGTAAATAGGTAGATAGTTAGCAAGCATTCAGCCTGGACTATGTATGGTCCGCACGTAGCCAGAGACAACGTTCGAATAATGTTTTTCAATTATGTTACTCATTTCTTAAAAAAGTATTCTTCTATACATTTCAGTGTTGATTCATAATCATTTGATATGGGGTTCCATAAAATAAAAGGTATTTGGTTGGTTGGTGTTCCGTTATCTTTAAAGTTTAGGAACCCCTGGCTATCTGGTTCGTATTCTCAGGTTTATGTTAGACACATTGCTGGTGGGATAGTGAGTGGCATTTCGACAGGCACGTTTGTAAACTCACTCACAAATTTTAAATCAACCTGTCTTGTAGTATTTTTGTTTTGTTTGTTGCTCAACTGTATGTTATCGCATCGTTATTTATTTTAATTCTTTTTATTATTGTTGTTTTATATAGTTAATTAGTTATGTAATATTTTTTGTTAAGCCACGGTATACACGCCCGTATGTTACTATGGCTTCTATTTGAAAATCGGCGTTGTAATATCACTCAATTGTACTGCAACATACAAGTGAATGGGGTGCGTTGTTGTTGTTTATTTTTGAATAAGCATATGCACGTTTTCTTTATTTGTTTTATAACTGTAATGTGCTCCAACAATAAAAACTTTTCTTCTTTCTTCTATTTTGCTTATAACGCTGCGGACAGGATAGACTAAGGATATAGATAGACTATTAGAGGTGGTCTGTGAGTAAAGATGTGTAACACTGGTTATTGGTTACTGGTTATTTTGAAGCGATAATGGCTTAGTTAATAGCGTGTTCGATGACAGCGTTAATGGACGTAGGTTCGAATTTTTGCAACTGAGGCGAAGCTTCCGATGAAGGAGAATACCCGTGATAAAACCATATATTGGTTTTTTCTAAGTCCGCCTGGTTAGTCACCACCCCCTAGTTGAAAGTCTGTCGCCAAGCATCTACTGGTGTGTTCCGGCAGTTCCAATTGAGAGTAAGTACCCAATAGGTTTGGCATATTTACCAACTTTTTTTTTAATTATTTTTTACATCATAGGAGGCAAACGAACAGGTGGGTCACCTGATATTAAGTGATCACCACCGTCCATAGACACTTGCAACACGTCGCAAGTGCGTTGCCAGCCTGTGTTGGGGGGGAGGAAGAGAAGGGGAAGGGGAAAGTGGAAGGGTAGGGGACGTGGGTCTCCGGCGCTCTCACTGACCGAACGAAACGCAACAATGCAAGCACTGTTACTTCACGTCGGTTTTCTGTGAGAGGGTAGTAGTACCGCGGGCGAGCCGACCTATTCATGCTGAAACCAGTAATAGCTTCTGCGTGGCTCTACCACCTACACCTACCTACCACCTACAGCATCTTAGACTATTTCGTAAATTAACATTAGTTGAGACTGTTGTCAAATACTACAGCATAGATTGTATAAAAAAGACAGCTACACGTTGATTGTAAAAGATATAAATATCTCCTATTAGGTATATAAATTATAAATGCATATTATTTACTAGATGATTCTTCGTTAGGTATTAAAAAAATGATATAGGTTTAATCGTTTCTAAATCCGAAATAATTAGCCTCTAATCTACGAAAAATTCTGTATTAAATGTCTATAGTCCTATGCCGATAGGTTCAGTAGTTTTGCCGAAATTAATCATAGGAACTTCATTTTCATTATACATATATTATACAGCGGACATAAGTCCTACTATGGAGTAGAGAGATCGTCGTATATGACTGATTGTTGTTTGATGAACGCAATTGTCAATTTTATTTAATGTAAAATTTATATAGGTATCATCATTTGGTTACCATATTACAAACTTTGCTCAGCCTGGTGATAACGTTTTAATATTACCCAGAATTAGAATAATAAAAAAGTAATGAGATGGTAGTGTGGCAGTATTGATTGTGAGGATTCAATGTTAATAACAGAAGGCCACAAGAGATTTTTTTCTTATACTTTTTATGTACTTTCTAGCGATAGTGTTATTAACAAAAATTAAATTAGCACCTGAAAAGAATATATTCAACCTCGGGTATTATTAGATAATCGTTTGAACATCCATTTCTTTTAATGACATATTTAGAAATATATCATTATAAAATGATACATTTTCTTCTCTTTGTTCAATTAAATTACACATATTTTCGAGAAATAGAATAAGTGAAATGCTTTCATCTCATTAGCTCGCAGTTTCTCTTTGACACACAGGCGCTTCTGTGATTAACGCGCTGCGGGCTTCGAAAGACAGCAGCGCACTCGTGCTACGTCTGCAATGCCCCTATGTTTAAAGAGGTGCTGGTAAATTTAATATTTAAGTTTTATAAATTTATATTCTTACTAGCCCTGTAACCGATAAGATTTTCCGTAAAAAACACCTGAAAGATTGGACCTATTTGTAACCATATATTTGATTGTTTACAGGCTGAATGTTCAAGAATCCTTTCTTAATGCTTATTTTTATGCTTCTAATCCCACCGACTTAAGCAGTGCATTTTCAGTAAAAATATATATAGGAATTAATTAGGTAAAATAAAATCATAGGATATGTTTATTGTTAAACAGTATAATTAAACTAAGATCGCTAATACTCAAAACTCTTCAAATGCTTTCATATGTAAAAAATTAACTAATTAGTACGCAACGGCATGTACCAACGAATCTTTCGAAATTCGCTTACATTTAATAATTTAAATTGGTAACACTATCGGCTGCCGGTGAAGGAAAATATCGTCAGGAAACCTGAACCTGAGAAATGTTCTTGTAGTTCTACTGTATGTGAGAAAACATAGAACTGTGGATTTCTCAGAGTTCGAAATCACCAATACGTCGTTGGTTGGCGCGGTGATTATGCCCATACTTTCCTTCGGGAAGAAGCCTATGGCCCTGCAGTGGGTCTCTCACAGGCTGACGATGATGAAATAATAAGACGAATTCCTTGTCGAGACATATTTGGTCGTGTTATGAAATAAAAACCCGAAACACATGAAACTAGATTGTAATTCAAGAACCACAAGATTTATTTTTACAAATTGGTAATGTATAAGTCTCTAGCGTCTTGTATTCTAGTTAATATAGATCAGATTATAACGTGTGTTATCGTAACATATTTATTTTCTAAACTCTTTCTCAGTATAAATAAAAATATCTATTCAGTTTCGCATAATTCTTTAAGTGATTTAACTTGAAAATTAATTTATGAATTTATCAAGCTGCCTATTGTTTAGTCTGGAGAATTAATTAATTCAATTAAATTCCAAGGATTTAAGACCGAAGTAACAATGAAATGTTCTCTGTTCAGCGTCTGGCAAAACACGAGATACATAAATGATTAAAATAAATATTTCACAGTGGGATTACTCTGTAGTAGATATTTTGTGATTCGTCATAGATTTAAATTTAAATTAGAATTAACACGTACAAAGGGCTGATAACTTCGCTAATTCGACATCCTATTCATTTGAAATTTGTTTTATTGGTACAACGGATCACTCTAACGTGAGTGTGTAAGAAAGAAGTGAGACAATCATGATACCTTTTTCTAAATTAAATAAAGACCAACAAAAAATAAAACAAATCGTTTGTCTAATTGTGCTATTTTAGCAGTCGTGATTTAGTAGAGCATTGCTCATTCGTCGCGTCGGCAGGGTCAACCCTAGAAGATGTACGAGAAATTCCATGGTCAAGCCAGGAATAGTGATATGTTATTTTTGAAAATCTATTGGAGTAATTGGACATCTGCTTTAGATAACTACTCAGTTTTCTAGGTTAAGCATGGTACCAGTATTTGGCAATTTACCGCTTAACATCCGAGATAATTGTCCTCAGATGCAAAGAATAGACGATACTCGATCTTCGTTTTTCGTGCTAGTTGTAAATTTATTTACTTAATATTCGCATAAAAATTGTCCAGTGTTATGTTATAATTGTTACGAACTGTATAAAAAGTAAAAACCTACTGCTTCCGAACGAAATAATCTAGAATTCTCTATAAACATCGCGTATAAACTGGCAACAACAAATAGTGCAGCGTGGTGACATGACGCACCGATGTGTACGTTTTAAATCGTTATCGCTTCGAGTATTGTAGCCAAAGAAACATGTATATAAAAAAGGTTGCTGCAAAACTTCCTCTTTTTCTTTAAATGTTTTTTTAACTTTATTTTTGGCAACCAATCTTTTACATTATTACTGCCATTGTCGAGTAGTTAATAGTATTACAAGTTCCTCTTCCATTCCATTTTTAGTAACCAGTCTTCTAGTAGACTATTACTGCCATTGTCAAGTGAGTATCGATATTACAAGTTTCTTGATATAATTACAATAAACTAACAAGATGGTGGACATCTTGTTAGAACTTTCCATGGAGTTTTTGTGACATCTCAGAATTCATGGTCCGTGGTAATATTTTCCATTCACTTCACTTATGCACAATAAACAAACTATATTACATGAAACACCACCAATTTTAAACAATATAGAGTCAAGTAACACAAGATTATGAATCAAAAATAAATCCACTACATGAGAAACCAAGATCCCGCAAAAAACTCTTCTTTAAATGTTATCGGTGTCATAGATTGAATTTTAATTACTTTTAATTTTAATTTCCCGTCTCTTATATCTATCAAAATTATTTTTGAACATCGAACTGTAAACAAGGAGCAACAAAAGGAAGAAATCTAAAAGAAAACTGAAACCACAGAGAAATGTAATCTATAGGTACTACTATAATGTACTCTCTTATTTGTTTTCTCTGTAATAGTTTAATTCACTCTTGTCTCTGTACGTATAAACTTCTTCTACTGAAAAAAATATAATTACGAAAAATAGAGCTCATTTATATATAAATTTACAATTCTAGGCAACAATAAAGCCTTTCTACATAACGTGCAGTGTACGGTGTGCATATGGCAAATGTTATTAATGAATAAGGAAATAAAAGAAATTATAATTAACAGACCGTTAAAAATACCATCGCAAGACAGTGTACATGAAAAGTATTACGTATCGTACTTTTTTAAGCTGCTCGTCACATTACAAAGGCAAAAACGACATAATCTAAATTTTCGTTTCATCTTCCATTCCAAACTTATACTAACGAACAGATATAAAACTCGACCGAAACGTACTTCTAAAATACGTACACAGTAAACTTAATTACATTTCCACCGTAAACGATCTCAAGGCGGGACGGAGCCCTTACTTTCTAAATTTGTTTAGACTTTATAGTGTCAGTAAACATCTGCGCGGTTTAATTATTATTACGGTGAAAACAAACCTCGGTACATAAAATTTAACTTCCAATTCCGACGTGACAGAGAACGGTCGCTTTTGGTTGTGTTGAAATTTTGTCCCATAAACTGCTAAATTAGGTATAAATATTTAACACGTAATATTTTGCTTTTTCACGGTGAATAAATCGTGTTATATGAATTATTGATTGTTATATTAATTAACTAGCTGTGCGACTACGTTTATATTTATTGTAAAATAAAAATTGTTTAAGATAACTTTTGATAGAGTGGACCGAGTTTAATGAAACAAAGACTTAATGTTGGGTGAGGTTTTATCGTGAACGCAACACACAGTGATGCGTGTTCAAGCAAAAATACATACGGACAGAAATTTCAAAAAATGATTAAAATGTGTTTTATCACTTATTCCTAGACACCTGCGATTTTTTTTTTCACAAAAATCTAAACAGTACAGACATGTTAGATTTACATTCTTATTATATGTATAGAAGATTGTATTTGTAATTTTGAATGTATTTAATCATTGTAGTGCTTCAGTAACAGATGGTTGAATTTATTCGGTACCAATGATTTTGTTAACGTTAAGCAGTTACACTGTTAATCATAACTGCACTAAATAAGGATAGCGTCATCTTGAAGTAAAAAATGTTTGTTTATAATTTTTGAAAGTCGACTAACAAATGCTATATAATATCGCCTTTTAATCACAACTAGCGGGCCCGGCAGACGTTGTCCCGCCCTGATTATGAAAAAGTCCTTAACAAATCATTACATAGTATAAAACAAAGTCCCCTACCGCGTCTGTCTGTCTGTCTGTTCGCGATAAACTCAAAAACTATTTTCATGCGGTTTTCGCCGGTGATTGATGGGGAACGTTTTACTATATAATTTGTCAAGGATTTTTTCATAATCAGGGCGGGACAACGTCTGCCGGGCCCGCTAGTTATATACTAAAACGTTCCTCATCAATCACTCTATTCACCGGTGAAAACCGCATGAAAATCCGTTCGGTAGTTTTTGAGTTTATCGCGAACAGACAGACAGACAGACGCGGTAGGATGGATGTTGTCTGTCCGCATACGTGACATAAGTAGCTCCCTAAACAACTATGACTCGAGAGCACTTGTGTCATTCGAAATATGAGAATACTATAATAACTTGTATGTTATTAGAATAAAATCCCTTCTAGGATTTTATTTTTGTTGCTTTTACGTTAATCAGTAATTAGAGCTCCAACTTTATTCGGTCAAAGCAATAAGGGCTCAATGGTAGCATATTCGAACACAGCCTTCATTGACGTAGAGTCCAATTTTGACTGATATGATTATAGCATGATGGTAGTTCTTTTCTATGGATCGCTAGACAAGTCACCATTTTCCATGTGAAGATGTATGCCCGAGTACCGCGGATGTGTTCCAGCGTTTGCTTTTACCGACTTACCGTCGAAGTTCACTTCGTTGCTCAACATCAAGTTAAACTGTTCTCAAAGGCTAGACATTCTATAAAATATAAAGAAATCTTTACTTGAAAGGGGTTTTGACAATTAATCGTATATGAAATTGTATTTTTTTTGTTTTTTATATTATAGGGGGCGAACGTACAGGCGGGTCACCTGATGGTAAGTGATCACCGCCGTGCACAGACACTAGCAACACCAGAGGAGTCGCAAGTGCGTTGCCGGCCTTTTAAAAACGCTCGTTTCTTGAAGGCTTGTAAGTCGTAATTGTTTGGAAACACCGCCGCTGGGAGTCGATTCCACAGGGTCGAAGTAGGAGGCAGAAATGACCTCGAGAACTTTACCGTGGAAGACCTACACCCATCCAGGTGGTGTAAAAATGGATTTTGTGTCACTCAAAAAGGTTCTATTTAAAAAAAATATGTTTTCCATTCTTTATATTTACAGTAAGTACTGTGTGAATAAAGCATACGGTTGTTAATAACAGGCTTGTTCTATGGATAATTTTCATGTTATTGATTGTTTAGTACTTATTTACTTAATAATCTAATTAATAATTTAATTAAATAATATCATACTTAGACGAAGTCCGGAATAGCAACTGATGAGTACGACGTATCTGAACTACGCTTTGTTTCAGGGTTGTTGTGGACAATTTTAAGCGATGTACGCTGCAATAACGATTCAAACTGATATCATGCCTGTAATCTAATATATTTTTGGTACATAATACTCTTTAAATTGTATGAGCCATCTGTTTATACATTTTAACATGTGTTATAAGTTTCCTTTCTATCAGAATAATAACAAACATTAGCATATTTGAAAATAATCTAGTTCAGTTATGATTCTAACCTTGGATTTATATTTTCCAGTATTACTTTTAACCATTAAAGACGCGAGGCTTTGATGCTTTAAATTAAAAAAAATGGATAATACAATATGAAATGTGTGGGTCACTAATGATGACGAGAAACGCATGCTTTTCCGAACTATCAAATAGCATAAAATTGGTGGAAGAAGTAATTAGGTTGTAAAGCACCAGAAGAAAGTCATGGTTGTGTGAAATATGGAAATGGACGGGAATTTTCAGGGGTGCTAAATTCTTCGCCGCAACAAGGATAAAATAAAATTTCACTAATTAAAGAAGGACTCTAAGCATAGTATCTAAATTAATGACTCAATCCTTGTAAAATAGATTTTTGGGAACATAAATAATCACGACATTGTGTATTTTATTAAGTTATATCAAAATACTTCAAAGATATCAAGTAAAACGGTTGAAATACAGATACCAAACAGGAAGATCTACACACATTTATAAACACTAAACAGTATAAGAGACCCAATAGGACATTGGAGTCAAACAAGGAATATACAAAAATAAAATCAAATCAAAATTACTACAATCCTATTAATCAAATAAAAAAAACATCGTTGGTGTATTTTTATCTTTGATAGCGTTTTTGATAGCATTTTCCGAGATATCAAACTTAGCAAAACATTTTTAATATCTGCTTCTGTGCTTGCATATCATAAAATCTTGTTTTAATGTATAGCGTATTCTCTGCATTTTGTGCGGTGTCAGGGACAATAAGCATACAAAAGCATCGCTTCTCTACGAGACTTGTTAAAATAAATCTTTCTTTTTTATGAATGTCGCGAACGTTGGAAAAAAAAGACATCCATTCGTTTGCGCTGTCGTACGCACGATGTTTTTATAACCCCAACTCGGGCCATTAATTTGTTACTCGGTAATTCGAATTTAAAAAGACTAATAAAATAAATATAATATATTAAGGGCAAACGATTATTTGATTTTAAAATAACTAGTCCTGTTAGAGAACTCATATATGTATAGGGGTTACTCAGTTTAACATACTGAATATATGTTCTGCGATTTCGGTGTCCCGTTTTCTGATCCGACCAGTTTTCCTTATATAGCCAATGATGTTATAAATAAAACACTTTTTACTTATAATATTATTGCATATAGCGTTAAATGGTGTGTGTGGTGGTGATAAGGGTCAGCCTACTGCTCCAGTAAAACCCCTGGTTTATTAACCCAAATACGGTGGTATAGACAAGAACCTAAGAAAATAATGCAAGATTTGTAAGACTTCCTAGGCTCTTGCTGCAAGAACAAGACCGAGACTGAGAGCGCATACCAAGACCAAGACCAGATATATTGATACAAGAATAAGATCAAGCCAAGTCTTGCCTTGAGCTTGTAACACCCCGCGGGTGCGGTGCATTTAATACGAAAGTTCCGAAACTTTTTTAAAGTAAGTATTCAATACGTATTTCACTCTTTGTTACTAATAACACGGATGTTTTATAAAAAAAGCTTCAAGATCCGTCTCGTTATAGTGATTCGACGACGAAACAGTGTCAAAACACGTTGCCACTAAGCCAACATCGCATCAAACCTAAAATAAGTAAATAACAATCTAATAACAATAAGTTTGAAATGTGCACAAAGTTAGGTCAGGCACGTTAACTTTTTAATTGAGTTTTGGAACGCGAATTGCGTTAAGTTGCCACTTTTGATAGCAAGTGTAATTGTCATGGGACGCCCTCTGTTGGTCTTTGTCGCAAACTTAAATTGGGTTTGTAGTAATGCAGTTAGCGAGACTGACATTACGTACATATGGTGGATGAAATATGGATAGAACATATACGAATGTTGACATTGCCTATCCAATTTATACTAATAAAGCATATTTACTAATCTTAATATATATATTTCTTGTGTGCGTGTGTATGTGACTGAACTCCTCCTAAACGACTGGACCGATTTTGATGAAATTTTTTGTGTGTGTTCGTGGAGATTCGAGAATGGTTTAGATTCACAATTGGACCCGGCAGGTGGCGCTGCGATCGACTTTTAGGATTTTTTTTGTTTTCAAGGCAGGACAACGTCCGCCCGGTCCGCTAGTTTATACATATAATAAAAATGAAGTGTTTGTATGTAATATCAAAATAACAATTTTTTACTGATTGGGTATGAAAGTATACTCGCTACTGATAACGAAAATAATATATATATATATATATATAAAGTTTTTGTCGGTCTGTCTATCTATTTGTTCCGGATAATCTCCGAATCGGATGGATCGATTTTGACGGGAATTTCACATGCGGATAGCTGAAATTACAGCGGGTAACATAGGCTAGTTTAATTTAGACAAACTATTACCCGCGGCTTCGTCCACAGTGCTATCACGAAAACAGTAGGACCTATTTTCACGGGACTTGCACTGGTAGATAGCTGACCTTATAGAAAGTAATTTAGGCTTTCTATTTTAGACTAGATCTTACCCACGACTTGGGCCGCATAAAATTTAGCAAAAATATATGTTCGCTGTATACATTTCCGTGAGGCTTACGCTATACTGAACTCGAAGAATAAATATAAATTGCAATTCATATATTTGTATATATGTATGTAATTTGAATTACATTGTGTTTCTGACCATTTTGTTTTAATTACTGTGCTTTCGTATATAAATCATTAACCATAGCAACGTATAAGAATATTACATCGAGTTCAATGAGCACTATTAAAAATTGTCAAATATTAAAAACTTCTAACAGACACAGATATAGAGCTTTATATCTAAATTTATATGAATGCAAGATTTCAAGATTTTAGCTTATTTTGTATTTTTAATTACAAAAAAAAATTATCAGCTTATTGTTTACAATTCAACATTATAATTAATATTAATTTTGAAGACAGAAGGGATTTTCTTAGACCATAAACGTATTAAGAGTTCCATAACACAATTTCTTGCGCAACAGAAAAGCGATTATTTTTTGTATAGTTACAAAATCATAATTATATTGACAATATAGGCATATTATAACTTTATAATAACAATTATAAGACCTTGTTTCACAGTTCCTTATACAGGTAAGTGAACACTGAGGTAGTTTTATATGGCGGGTTAAAGTTCCAAATATGTTGTCGATGGTAAACCTCATTTGACACACTTAGTATTTATATTTCTAACTAGCGGGCCCGGCAGACGTTGTACTGCCCTGATTGTGAAAAAATCTTTGACAATTTATATACTAAAACCTTCCTCATCAGTCACTCTATCCACAGGTGAAAACCGCATGAAAATCCGTTCGGTAGTTTTTGAGTTTATCGCGAACAGACAGACGCGGTAGGGCACTTTGTTTTATACTATGTAATGATGTACAAGTTACATGTACATGTACGGTAGGTGGCGTGTGTGTCGTACCTATATTTTTTTTTGAAGGAGCGTTTCAGTATTTGTGCAGATTCTCACAATTTAACATTTCTTTAATACAGTTTTAAAAAAAATGTGATGTGGCTGTGAAAACTTATATATATATTGTACAATATTTAATATATAAGCGAAGAAGTAGATATAAAATTACAATTTAAAGACCTACAAAAAATCCAATTTAATTATAACATGTAGACCCCGTAAAACTTCATAATTACGTTCAAATCATTACAGGCATCACTAGTCTTCATCTATATCTATACATATAACAAAAATGAAGTGTCTGTATGTAATATCAAAATATTTTTTTTTACTGATTGGGTACGAATGTATACACGCTACTGATAACAAAAATGCAATTTTCAAAATTTTTGTCGGTCTGTCTGTCTGTCTGTCTGTTCCGGGTATTCTCCGAAACGGCTGGACCGATTTTGACGGGAATTTCATTGGCAGATAGCTGACCTAATGAAAAGTAATTCAAGCAAATTTAGTTTATACTAGCTGTTAACCGTGGTTTCGCCCGCAGTGCTATCTCCAACACGGTTAGACCGGTTTTCAGGAGACTTTCACTGGCAGATAGCTGATTTTACAAAAAGTAATTTAAGCAATTTTAGTTTATACTAGCTGTTAGCCGTGGCTTCGCCCACAGTGCTTTCTCCAAAACGGTTAGACAGATTTTCACGGGGCTTTCACTGGCAAATAGCAGACCTTATAAAAAGTAATTTAATTTAGACTAGCTGTTAACCGTGGCTTTGCCTGCTGTGCTATCACCAAAACGGTTAGTCCGATTTTCACGGGACTTTCACTGGTAGATATCGAACCTTATAAAAAGTAATTGAGGTTATTCTATTTTAGACGAGCTGTTACCCGCGACTTTGTCTGCATGAAATTTAGCAAGATTTCACCTCATTCTTTATTTTTAATTAGAAATATAATTATCAGCTTATTGTTTACAATTGGACATTGTAATCTATCTATACATATAATAAAAATGAAGTGTCTGTACGTAATACCAAAATAAAATATTTTTACCGATTGGGTATGAAAGTATACACACTGATAACAAAAATGCAATTTTTAAAATTTTTGTCTGTCTGTCTGTTTGTTCCGGCTAATCACCGAAACGGCTGGACCGATTTTGACAGGAATTTCACTCGCAGATAGCTGAAATTACAGCAGGTTACTTAGGCTACTCTAAATTAAACTAGCTATTAACCGCGACTTTGTCTGCAATACTACCTCCAAAACAGTTGGACCGATTTTCATGGGATTTTCACCGGCAGATAGCTGACCTTATAAAAAGTAATTTCCTTTATTTTAATTTAGACTAGCTGTTAACCGTAGCTTTGCCCACAATACTATCTTTAAAACGGTTAGACCGATCTTCACAAAACTTTCATTGGCAAATATCTATCTTTATAAAAAGTAATTCAAGCAATTTTAGTATATAATAGCTGTTAACCGTGGCTTCGCTGGCAGCGCTATCTCCAAAACGGTTCGACCGATTTTTACGGGACTTGTACCAGCATATAGCGGACATTATAAAAAGTAAATTAGTTTATTTTAATTTATACTAGCTATTAACCGTGGTTTCGCCCGCTGTGCTATGACCAAAACGGTTATACCGATTTTCACGGGACTTTCACTGGTAAATAGCGAACCTTATAAAAAGTAATTGAGGTTACATATTTTATTTTCGACTAGCTGTTACCCCCGACTTTGCCTGCATGAAATTTAGCAAGATTTCAAGTCATTCTTTATTTTTAATTAAAGAAATAATTATCAGCTCATTGTTTACAATTCGACATTATAATTATTAATAACTTTAATGATATAGAGGTCTTCCTAATAAGATTTTAGATTATAAACGTATTACGTAAAGTATTTCATAATAGCGTTTATTTTTGGTATAGTCACAAAATCTTAATTATAATGGCAATGTATATTAAATGTAATGTAAATGTAAATGTTTATAATAATATTGTTTCATTAGTTCCTTATACAGTGTAAGTGAGCACTGGGGTAGTTATATTGTGGGTTAAGGTTCCAAATATGTTGCTGATGACAAACCTCATTTGACACACTGTTAGTATTTATATATCTAATGTACACGTTACATTTTACTGTTAGTGGCGTACGTGTCGTACTTACAATTGTTTTTAAAGAGCATTTCTATAATTGTACATAATCTCACAATTTTATAATTCGTTAATACGATTTTAAAAAACGCGTGCGGAGCCGCGGGTACTGCTAGTTATTAATAACTTTAATGATATAGAGGTGTTCCTAATAAGATCTTAGATTATAAACGTATTTCCTAAAGAGTTCCATAATACAATTTCTTGCAAAAAAATTGTTGCAGGTGTCTAGGAATAAGTAATAAAATACGTTTCAATCATTTTTAGAAATGTCTGTCTGTCTGTCTATCTTTCTGTCTGTCTGTTTGTATGAACACGCATCACGGCTAAATTACTGGGTTCACAATAAAACTACACCAAGAAATAAAGCATATCTTCGCGAATAACTTAGTCTTTATTTCATTAAAATCGGTCCACTCTATCAAAAGTTATTGTAATTTTAATGACGATGCGGCGTAAGTACGAGAGAAAAGTAGATAATTAAATGGACTTAATACATCCAGATGTCTTTATTAATCACTGTTTTTTACATAATGTTCGATCAACAGTAAACTTTAAATATAGATTGTCAAGTATATAAAAATGTACTTTCTAGAAAGAAATTTAGAAAAAATATTGTTCCTGCTGGTTAGGTCAAATTCACATTAACGGGCGATAACTGGTAATGAATAAACATTTAAAATATTTATTCTTCAATATTTCAGCTTATTATATAAACGTGATATTCTCCGCTTAAGATATTCAATTCGTTCATATTAGAATGGCGAGAATATTAGCATAATTCACACGTTTCCATCGTTATAATATACTGAGAATTGTTTCTCTTTACCACAAATTGCGGCTTTGTCTCTCTGCTACCTATTTAATAAGCGTTCATACACGTAGTATTAATAAAGAACATGTGAATCTCTTCTGAAAATAAACCTTTATTACTTTTCCAGGAATTTTGATACTTGCTGAAATTACAATAATGTTTTATTTACTATACTGTATAAAAAAAATCTGGTATTTTTCTGGTATCACTAATATGTACTTTTATACATGTAAATTATGAAGTAACAAACAGACAGGCAGTCTGCTAGAAGTTAAGACTCCTTACAGGTTTTGGCCGTTTACAGCGAATCTCAAAAGGACTACTGCCCTAAAGCATGTCATAAGAAGTTGGTACTCCTCAGGGCTTAGTTGGAATGTCTCGGTATGATAGTTTGTAGTGCTAATTACAACTTTCGAACTGAAAAGACAACAGAATGAGCAATACTGCTTTGGGATAGAAAGAGATAACGGAGTCGCTTTCGCAGCTTACAAATATTCTACTACAGTATTTAAATAAAACCCAAAGTAAAATAAGTGAGCTTTATGAATGTACCGTAAATTAACATTTAAGAGAAAAGTATGGGGACATAAAATGGAGCATATGAATATTACATTTCTTACACGAATTTAGATTATAATTTACCCATAAATAAATAAGTGTTGTGTAAATATCCTATTTGGTCTTATGAATCGAAATAGCAGTAAATTATTAATTATTCTTAGATAGAATGAAGGTAAAGTATAAGTTGTAAAAAAAAATCTGTTCAATAAATCTATCGTCGTACGCCTGACAGATTTGAAACATTTATAATGATCATTATGGAATAACGCTTAGATTAACATAATAATACAATATCAAAGTAATAAACTCTGTACGTACATAACAACTGTCAATTTCTTGCCAACAAACAAAGTTACGGTTCATAAATAGTTTTACAAAAGAGCAAAGCCTTCAAATTCTTCTTTCGAATGAACAAAAGAACGGTTTAAATTTTCTAAGAATAAGAATGAAATTGTAAGTAGTGTTGGAAATAATATCGCTGATAATATATGCTAATGAGATATTGGAAATATCAAACATTTACAGCTAACAACGTAGTACGAAAAATTAGCGGAGAGATGGCGTTTGAAACAAATCATACGTTTACCTGAGTAAGTTACTGTTATGACGGCAGGTAAGACCGATTTTATTTCCGATTGCCCTATGAGATCTGTCATATCAAAAAGTATGTAAATAATACTTTAAACGAAATTTCTCATTGGTTTGCATTAAATAACTTAGTACTAAATACAGGTAAAACAAAATGTATGAGATTTATTTTGCCTAATGTGCCACGAGTTGATAGTAGCATCAAGATCGAAGGGAATTTTTTGTAGGGTTAGTTAATAATACTGTATTCTTGGGTATCACACTAGATTCAAAATTACAATGGGACCCTTAAATTAGGCAATTGGCAAGCAAATTAAGTTCTGCTGCATTTGCAGTACGTAAGATTCGCCAGCTAA